>CAKASE010000079.1:11630000-12027094 GCA_916720795.1 Danaus chrysippus | reverse complement strand
TTGTTACAACTATTTAAAAGACATTTCAAGTTATATTTGACAAATAAAAAGAATAATAGTATTGAAGGACTGTTAATAAAACATAAACACACATTCAATAAATTATAATCAGTAGTATGCCTCTTAATTAATAATACGTGGTGTGTGGCCACGCGTGATGAGCACGCTCGCCGACACGTCCGGGGACGAGTGACGAGCGGCGGAACACGCGCGACCACCACTCACTGTTCGCACATCTACCTGCAGGTGATATATAAATATATACATATAAACGTTGGAAACAGATTGTCAGAACAAAGTTTAAGCTGAAATATTTTCTAATTAACGACTTTTTCACAATTAGTACCAAATAATTCCGTGGATTTGCACTATCCCCGACGATATGTAATCCATTCAATACATTTAAGTACTTACTTAAAACGTTCTGACAGCATACGTTTTATGATTAATAGATTCAATTTAATAATGTGTATATAATTTGTCAGTGATTATTTTTTTTGTGAAAACATTTTTTTTATTAGACAAATACTAATTAACTCGCCTTAATTTTAACACAAATATCAATTAAATGTTCATCTCAATGTTTCATGTATGGGTTACGAAGTTTAAGTAATAATTGATTCGTATAATAATGTGTAAATGTAATCAATCGCGATGACAACGGATATCCGGTGATGACGCAGCACTGCTCGTCTGGCCCCACGTACGAGATGTATTTACCACGGTTGTCCAATGGCAGAATCTGAAATTAAACAATAATATGTATTACAATAGACAGAAAATTGACATTATTATAATATACATGTATATATTATGAGGCTTATATTGAACGCTTACAATATATGTACTTTCAAATCTTGCTCCAACAGTAAAGTGACGATGGTTTCTTTGCAATGAGCATAAATATAAAACAATTTTTTTAAGCAGCTAGTTGTCGACGAATATATGTATACCTTTGAATTTATTAAGTATCGATATTATGTTAATAGACAAAGAATCAAGAAGGCTTTCGATAATTTCATAAAGTAACTACATGACTAGTTATATAACTATAATATTAATGATGTCGATATTTCAAATCCTCGCATTTTTTATACAGAATGGATAGTGCTCGACTGAAATGATTGGGCCTCATATGTCCACCTAGATATTCTAGTGACTCCTTGTACGTATATCAAAGTCATGTTAATAAGTCTGTGTGTACACGCAGCTGGTCGACCAGTCCCTCAACTCAGAGAGAGTGGTCCCTCGGACACACGAGCCCGACAGCAGTAGCGGACTCTGAGACCAATCCGTGCACTCTGACGATTAGAAAATTACATACCTAATGTAATAATAATAATAATACAAAATAAAATATACAAAAAAAAAAAATGATGCACAATAAGGCGGTCTTATCGCTAGGTCTAACCATCCATTCTCTAATGAACTTACGTAACTACAGTAGGGAGATAATCGAGTACATAATAAATCGATTTTGCATCGAATATTAAATTAGGAAAACGAACTTGCATCAAAATTTTGTCCTCAAAAAATTGTTCAGAAGTAAGTGTACAGTTTACTAAGTGGTGCTCTAAATGCTTCAAAAGTCTATCTTTAATTTTTATATATTAAAAAAATATTATCTCAAATATTTAAAAACAATAATTATGTTCAAAAAATATATATATAACAAATACATGATATATGTCAACATAAAATGAACATTCACCCAATATTTACAACATACAGGTCCGGACAGTGGTTCAGCAACACGAAGGACTCCCTGCCTCACCGACCATCACCTCGCCACATAACTAATACGCTGCAATGGAAAACTACACATACATACAATAGAATTATTATTAGTTCTCTGCTAATAACTTTAAAGACATTTACATAAACATGTTATAGTCATTTCATACAAACATTGTGAGCAACTTGTGCATTATTTATATTTACGGCATAAGTAACATTAATTGAAGATCATTTCTTAGCACTTAGCAAATCTATCCTGCTATCATTTGTAAAAAACGGGACACCTGTCATGGCATTATATTATATTAAATCTTTCACGAAAATTACTAAGTTATGAATTAACAAAATATGGTTTTTATAAGCCTCTTCAGATAAAAGCTGCTAAAAGATTCGTGATAAAATTATAGATACGGTCATGTAAACAAAAACTTTAAGTAGGCACAATAATTATTGTAATAAGAATAACTTCCAAAACAACTATTAGGTATGTCATAATTACTTATTTATGCTTGTCTGGACTGAAATAAAACTGATATTTTCAGATTTACGACGCGTTTTTTAATATTTTGCCTATATACTCCCGACCTTTCTTTTACTTTGCAGCAACCGAAAATATTAGTTCTAATTCAATGAATACTGTCACTCTTGAACTCATGCTTGTCTGGACCATTCTTGAGACTTTATTGATAAAAACAAAAGAAAATTAATACTTATAATATATAATAGAGTATTAATACTTGCCAACATCAGCAACCATGATGTCAACATATCGAGGCAGGGCTCGAGCTGCCTTGGACCCATCAGTAGTGTGGTAGCCTAAACACATTAACATTCTATTTGAATTTACATACCTTTATATCCATAACATCAGAATTTTTCTTTGTAAATAACAACTAAATGACATTACAATTAATATTATAATTGCGAAAGTTTGTGAGTGTGTGTGTATGTTTGTTACTTCTTCACGATCAAACGGCTCATCCGATTTTGATAAAATTTTGTATACAGGAAGCTGACGTCCAGGAATAACATATAGGCTACTTTAAATCCGCTGGTAACACCGCGGAGCGCAGCTTGTATTATATATTATTTGAGTTTTCAAATCTAATTTGATCATTGTATAAAAACCTGTACGCTCCTTTCATCGGCTCCAGCTAGCACCATAATGGCGGCTGCTTCCTTCATGGTGTTAAGGGCTTTGGGGACAGCGGATATCCTAACCAGGATCTCACTGCATACAGCCTTGGATAAAGCACTGTCACTAGTAGACACTATCACTACACCGGCGTCATCTGTCAGATATTGTCGAAGTACTTCCAGAACTTGGGAAAGAACTTCTGGTATGTCTTCGCTCATAATATCTACGCCTTCCATACGCTGGAACATAAATTGGTTAGTAAACACATGCACCTATAATGTAATGGAAAAAGGTTTTTTATTATCTCGAATGGATAGCGCTTGACTGTCATTCCACGAGTTGGAAGGTGGAAATTAAATCGTTGATGGTAATGCACTATACTGTTTAAATCTTCTATATATATAAAAATGGATTGCTGTTCCTTAGTCTCGTTTTGGCTAATTTTGGCTATTTGGCTAATTTTAGTCTTGAAATACTCCTGGAAGTCCAGGGAAGGTTTAAAAGGTGAGAAAAATTGGAATAATTGCCGGGATAACCCTAAAAACAGCCCTTTTCTATTTCCCATACAAACGTTTTTTTTGACATTAGATTTGACAACTAACTAATATGTCAATCATTCTGTTTGATTGAAACAAGAAAAACCTGATTACTTATGGCCTCTAAAACGGAATAGAGTTCGCCTGGTCAGCTATACCTACATAGGTATATTACTCTTGACCAAACTAACGCGGACGAAGTCGCGGGCAAAAACTAGTGTGATATAAAATTATAATACACTTTTTAGCTAGTTTAAATTTCAGTTAAATAAACAGTCGTTATAAGTATAAGTTAAAAGATAAATAAATTAATATTGGTATTAAAATTGTGAAACAAGGCAGAAATTGCAATTTCAGCCAATCAAAATTATTAAACAATACAATACGTTGTGTTCATATTGTAAATAATGAGTTATGCTTACTGAATTTGTCTTGAACAGGTGAGCAGCGTATCTGAGCCGTAATGTGCTGCCTTGTCCCCGGCTCGTGCCACTCAGCGCTGCCACTGGCCAGCCTTCACTAACTTCTCCAGCGCTTCACTTTCTGAATCTGATTCTTTTGTTTCTTGTTGCATCTCTTCCCCCTCCTCTTCATAGTCAGCTCATGTACCTGGAATATTTAGAATAATATGTCACATCAACTAGCCTTCGTACAAACAATTTGATCCGAACTATACCAACTATGTATCTTTGTATATACATCGTGTTAGTTACACTATTTATACGTCAAGAGCGGCTGTACGGTTTGGCTGAAAATTTGTGGAGAGATAACTTAGAACAAGGGAAAGGACGTAGGATAGTTTTCATCTGATCGAAAAAGAAATAAATTGATAAAATACAAAATGCTCTTATTTACTGTCTTTAAGGTTGAATAGTTTTAGTCCGGTCAGCTATACATTTCTAATTCTGACACTAACGCAAACGAAGTCGCCAACAGGAACTAGTATTTCAATAAACATATAGAGTGTTATATATTTTACAATATATTACTTATACAAACTATCAATGAATCACCTTCAGCATTATCTTCATCCATTCCATCGACAAGTGCCGCCCGAAGCTGTTCACCCACATCGCTCTTACCGATGGAAGCAAAACTGTAACAAATACGTATACATAAGGTTTACAAATTAAATATTTAAAAGGATTTTAAAACTATTTATTCAAAAGAAAATTATTGTATGTTAATAAAAAAAGTGTCTATTTGCAAGTTACCAATACTTAAAAACCAGTATATTTAGGTTTTATCTATCTATCTGTTTATCTGTCAGTTTATGCTGAAAATTCCAAGAGGGTATACCTATTTTAATAATATTGAATTACCAGGCAACTTTGATACAAGGAACAAATAAGATTTTTATGACTTTCATAAACCGTACAATAACACTACAAGTGCATTTGTGTGTCATAGTATTCAGTGAGCCAGCAGGTTTTCATTGTGAATCATGAATAAAACAACCGGTCATGTTAGATAACATAGTGTCAGTGTTCATCTCACCTGTTGCTGCCCGTCAGCTGGTCCCTGGCCAGTCGCGCCGCCCAGCAGCACCTGTACTGCCTCCCACCACTCACCCCTAAAAACAAACATTCCACTTGATATCCAGTCCATACTGATTCATATAAAGATACTAGCTGCGCCCCGCGGTGTTACCCGCGGATTTCCGGGATTGGAAGATGTAAAGTAGCCTATGTATTATTCCTGGATGTCAGCTTCCTGTATACAAAATTTTATCAAAATCGGTTCAGCCGTTTGAGCGTGAAGAAGTAACAAACATACACTCAAAAACTTTCGCAATTATAATATTAGTAGGATGTATCTAAGATTATCGCGTGTATTCAGTTAACATCTCGCCTGCCCATGATCACGGTTGCTGTAATGTAACCGAAACGTAACGAAAATATTATATAATGCGTAAATATTAGCGTCCGTAAATATTAGCTTCATTTAAATGAATACTCGCGAGAATCTTAGATCTCATTATAATATATCTAATAATTTATTTTTTAATTATTTTTTAATTTTGCTCATATCCGGAACATTTGTCAATAATAATACTTAACTAATAAGATTCTTAGCCAGCATTCTATGAATTTGATATATATTATATACATGAAATAAAATAAAATTCATACCATAACACATAATTTAACATATTCCCGTCATTTTTGTGTATATTTTTATGGAATAAGAAATAATAATTTCAGATATGAAATAAATATACCTAGTAGCTTTTGTACACGTCTTCGTCCACATATACTTACGAATTGTTTTAAAGTGAAACAAATGTGTACTTAATGTTAATGCAACCAACCACTAGCGACATCTATCGTGTGTGTCTGGGACTTCATATAAAAAATAACAGTAGGCGTGTTTCCGCGTAAAACACATGACTCAGGCGAATAGTCACTGCTCATTTGACAAATTTTCCGTTTCCAACGGTTCCATAAAAATTTGTGCTCTAAACTTGTCGCCATTATTGGACACTGAATCTAATTAATACTGCCATCTGTTAGAATGTTGTGTAACCTACAAACGGTTATCAATTGTTTAAATGATAGTGACAAAATAATAAACAAACTAGAAAAAAAAATATAAATAAAATAACATTTCTATTACAAAATTAAGATTCAAAGAAACCTATTTTTCAAGGAGGACGAAAAGCGCACGAAGGTTAAAAATTGTATTAATGATGGTTAAGTAGTTTAGGAGTTCATGGCACACAAACAATATACAGGGTGACTGGTGAATTACTATCGATACTTGAGGACGTGATATTTGACGATCATATATGACAAAATAAAAATTAATATAACATAAATATTAATAAACTTCTAAGTAAAGTTAACCAAAAGTTATGTAATTAATTACGCATCGTGTGAACACCCTACAGATTAGGTATACACACACACACACCGTGCGTTGGCGTGGTGTTGTATCAGCACGCCGCCGCACGCGTCCACACTTGGAACACTTGGAACGTGTCAACACTTTATTTATTTATACGGAAATTTGGTAAAAAATTAAGTACCTATTTTTTTTACATAATTCGAATGAGAATCATGTACCGAGTATGCTCCTTAAATATTGATAGTAATTCACCAGTCACCCTGTATATATATATGACGATTATCAATACCGGTGAGCGTGTGAGGCGGCTCGTTGTAACAGCGGCGGTACATGAGGCGGGACAGACTCAGAGCTCTCCGGGAGATACTCGCGGGACACTCGAGACGCCTCCTCGTACAACTCTGAACATGAAAAAAAATATTATTTAATCACACTAAACTACATTCAAAAATATTAAAACCAAAATGTGATGATAATACACAGCTTTCTTGAGTATTGTTTAAATTTAACAAACGATATCTGCTGTCAGTTATCCATCTTATAAATTTATTGATCTCTATCTAGTCGAAAAAAGTGTCATGTATGTTAATACTTAATAGACGAAGGTAACAAGCTATCACCATTTTATAAAAACTATCGTTCTTAACAAAGCATTTTGATATTCTTCAAAAGGAATTCTTCAGAGATACAAGAAAGTAATTTCCAAACGAACCCAAGTCTTTGTAATGCTGCACCACTTCTCTTATCATGAGAGCTTCAAACTGTGCCAGGTCCCCGCGCTCGACCAACACCTCTTCTGTCTATACACGTCACATAAAACTACACTTACTACACTACTTAAATCATTAGTATAGCCAATGTAAGCAGAACTCCAAAAAAATTAACGACAAAAACTCTCCTATTATCAACTAATTAGCAAATCTTATCGTTTAAGAGTTTTATAAAGTAAATCAGAATAAAGTATATCAACATTGAAACTAAAATTACTTCACTTATCAAACAAAATATCTCACCATATGCGTGGCATGCTGTTCGGCCAAGGCCAAGCTCTTTGGTGATTCCCTTTAGACAGCCACATCCGAATCGCATCCTCAGCCGCCGAAGCTCTAAGGAAAGCCGCCTCAGCCTCCTCCGGGTTCTCTTCAGCCAGAACCGCTGCTTCATGCCTCGCTACTTCTCACTTCGTGATCCCACCACCCATCTCACTCAACTCGATTGCAATATCCCATCTAAATACATATTTGAATCTGACTGTTATTGTGACATAATAACTAAGGCCAATATGACATTGAAAAGTACAAATTTGCAATATTTCTAAAGAGATCCTGTATCCGGAGGTAATGCATTAGCATTGATAATCGATTTCTTAACTGAATTCGCTGTAATTGACGAGTTCCGTAAAGTTTGTTTGTTTTCCATAGAATAGAGGCAGTTAGTCGGTGGTAGGTTAATGTTTGTGAACCCCTACCTGTGCGCCTGGAGGCCCCGCCTCGCCCCGCTTGCTGCCAGACCCCGGGCGGTCAATGACCCCGCCCACTGAACAGCAACTTGCTGCTGTACTGTAACCGGAGCGTGGGCCCGAGCCACCACCCACTGACCACTCGTGTCATACATCTGGATGGCACTTTTCCACTCACCTGGACGATATATATACATACATATAAAATTATTTCATAAATATAATAATGGAAACAATATACCATACAACATCATGTCTACAATATATTTATTTTATATTTCACATGCATAATTTAACGGACCTAGAGGGTAATGGCTTTTTTTAAAATGCGCTCGCTAATTTTAAAGTGCGTTGTGCTAATAGAGCTCACGGTTCATTCGGAAACCAAAATTTCGAAAGACCATGTGATCAAGGTCAACAAGTGTTACAAGCTCACTAACGAACTCACTAAGAATAGGTTCGTTGTTAATTTATACGCTATAGAAGTGGGAGGACAGGTATGACAACCAAATCTCTCTACAACCTACTAAAAGACTTGAGCCTGTCCAGAACTAATATCAGGTCATCGGAACGTGCGTCGTAGGCAGCCCTTGTAGGTTCGTTTCAATTTTGGTTAGGTTTTGAGAGGAGCTTAGAGCATTTAACGCGCGTTAGATAGGGGTCTCTTGAAGCTCCTCTCCCTGCAACGCGATAGACCTAATGGCCACACAGCGAATCTATGGAACACTAAGAAGTTTGTTTTCATATCAATAGACGCATCGTTTTCCCTTGTGGTCTCACCGGCTTGTATGTAGTAGGTCTCAGCTCCCCCGCGGCTCGGAGGTCGCTGGCCGCCACCAACCGCAGCATCGACTCATACTGACACACTTCCTGAACGATATTTAACAGCGATTTAGGAAAAAAATATATTTGTTATATGCATATAAATAAACAATGTATATTACAAATATTTTAGAGTATTACCTTATACATAGACATAGCTTCACCTGTATCTCCTAGTCCTATATCAATTTGTTCAGCCTTTCTAAAGTGCCCTTCCTGTCGTAATTGTTGAGCGAGTGGTCAGTAAATATCTCTCGTGTCTTCTTCTGCCAGATGTGTAGCGGCAACACGTAGACCTTCCGACACTTTGCCCGCGGCGTTGTACGCTCCTACACATTTCTCCGCCATACCACAGGATATGAGAACTCGTTCCGCTGTATCCCATTCCTGTAAATGTTTGCAAAAAAGATATTAATTGACATATGAAACCTACTAGAATAAAATAAAAATCGACCCAAACTTTGAATTCTAAAAAATTAATAAATTGATCGTGACGTTAAATCCGTGTGTAAAAGAAGAAATGAATAATTGAAAACACATTTGTTTTTACATTTATTTTTGTAACTATACACAATAACTAATACGGAATGAACAAAATCGAATTACGTTAATAACAATTATAAAAAAATAATAACAACATATTACTTTTGTTCATTATTTAATATGAGAACTTGAGAAGATAAAATGATCCCCCAACTGTTCACATTGCTCCCGAATAGATTCTTTATCTTCTATAACATAAAGATGTAGCAAATATCTTATCTTATATCTTTAAATGAGCAATTCTTGTATATATATTTATATATATTATGGGAATCTCGGTATCGGCTCAAACGATGGCGATAAATCGATCTAGCTAGGAATCATTATCATCATTAATCATTTAGAAAATGTTATCTTCTATATATATAAAAATGGATTGCTGTTCCTTAGTCTCGCTAAAACTCGAGAACAGCTGAACGGATTTATCTTATCTTAGTCTTGAAATGTTCGTTTAGGTTCAGGGAAGGTATAAAAGCTGAAAAAAATTGATCCACTACTGGGAAAACCATAAAAACAGCACTTTTCTATTTTCCATACAAACGTTTTTTTTTGACATTAGATTTGACAACTAACTAATATGTCAATCATTCTGTCGCACTTCGGAACACGGAGATTTATGTCTTTAATAGGTAAACTCCAAAAATATAAATAAAAAAACGTAATAGATATTTCTTGATTATAGGGCTATACGAAGTTCGCCAGGTCTTCTAGTTTTACATAAAAAAAGAATAACAAAAATTAGTCGTTTAAAATATGACTCTCCCTGACATCTAGTGGCGAATACTAATACTACTTTTTGCTACTTGCTTTTACTAATTGCTTTACACACACAACAGCAGATGGCGTTGTTGAGTACCAGGAAGTCAACGAATGTTTGTTTAAAGGTTAGATTAAGAGATTAATTGTTGATTTATATTATTTTCTGTCTTCTTAACGTGTTGAATTAAAAATGCCTAAACGAAATTTAAAAAAAAAACACAATTAATACTAATAATTCCTTAATACCCAGCAAATCTCGGTAACCAGTTAGGCCTCGGCCTCGAATTTTGCGGGCAGCGGAGCGGCGGCGGCGGCGGCACGGAAACGCATACTGTTCTCCAAACTAGCAGGCAGCGGGCACCGCTGTATTCGAGGGTCGGTCCATTTGATTATACGCGTAAGATCCTGCCGCTCCCGCTGCCGCTCCGCTGCCCGCAAAATTCGAGGCCGAGGCCTTATTATTAATAATAGCTGTACAATTTGAAGAGCTTTTTTATAATGATGTGCCTTCAGAGCCGCAGTGAGAGCATCAACGGATCGAGCAGCCTCTATGAGATGAGGTACAGCGGCGCCCGCCTGTCGCGATGATACAAGCCACGCGCCCCACTCTCCTTCCAACCTGGTCACTTCACCGGGACAGGCCTGAAGAACAACAAATGATATAATAAAAATTAAAAACGAAAGTTTCAAATAGATAGTACTAACTTCTCTTGCTAGTTGAACGGCTCTTGCGTAGTTGTTGCCTCTAGAATAGTAATCAACAGCAGTTCTGATATCACCTTTACGCTCGGATATTTCACCAGCCATTTCCCACCATTCCTCTTACAAAGGAAACAAATTGTAAAGTTCATAATCTATGTCTCTAATAAGTGAATCTTAACTTTTTAAAATGTATAGTAATATGCAGGAGTTACAGTATAAGAATAAATATTTATGTTTGAGACAGTTATATTCAAAAAATATACTTCTGCTATTCTTTTTTAGTTAAATGCATAACCCTCGTCTTTAACTTGCATCATTCACACTTACATTATCTCTTCAATAGTATAATCAATAATACTAAATCAAAAACAAATTCTAATTGGTCATTTACGTATGTATTAAGACCTACAACGAATTGAGCAGGATCTTTTCATTACTACAACAAGACTATCCTTAGTGAGACCAACAAGCGATATTTTAATAAATAGGTCCATACTTCGGTAGCATTTTTATTTAGCAATCTGATAATGGACCCATTTCCTTCCCATTTTTTTTTGTGTATCTGATAATGTATCCTTCACCTGTCCTAGTGGATCGTGCACAGCCTGCAGGAGCTCATCATCTTTCATGAGTGTGGGGTGATGTAACAGACGCGACACGCCTCGCACGTCACCACTTGACCCTAAACCCCCCCCCCCCCCCTCGCCGAGACGACCTGTACCAACAAAATAATAATTTACTAGGGCAAATAGATTATAAGTGTCATTCTAACGAAGATTATATATAAGATTTTATTAATATTTTTTTGCAGCGCGTAAAAATTATATCAATCTTAAATTATATTCTAACAGTTATAATTTTTGCACCTGTTGACGTGAGATAGTCCATGTATTGCTGCCTGAGTGATGTCACCGCTTGTCTATAGACTTGTTCAGCGAGGGCGATGGCATCTGCCCATCTATAGAACTGCTTATACATATTAATGGCCAATTCTGGCTGAGCGGCTCCACGTAGCATTCTTCGGCGGTGGTTAAGTCCCCCACAAATATTGCTAGACGTGCACGAACCTCGGGACTCTTTAAACCTATGCATTATATTATAATCACGATTAATAAAATAAATACTATTAATACAATAAGTGCGTACTTAAAGAAACATATATGAGGTGTTCCCGAAACGTTTAAATGCAAAAAATACCTTCATCAATATTCCCGTCTCCTTTGGTTGAAGCCAACTCGAAAGTTTTCTCTAGATAAAATGTTCTAGCTTCATCACCCACTGCTTTATAGCATTTCGTCGCCAACTGAAAAAAATATATCTGTTATGAGATACTAAAACGTTTAAATGTTATAATATATATATATTAGTCTTTCTCTAATTTGAGCAGTGAGGAATATACCACCACAACTGAATGGCTAACACTTAACCAAACATAACTGTTTTTTCGGTATCAGGGTTATCCAATCTAATTGAACCTAACGTTAATGTAATTAAAACAATAATAAATTTAAGTAGTTATTCTAAAACCATTGGACAATCTTTATTTCTATCATATATACATGGTCGCTCATAGGTAATGTCGATTCATATGTAAAAATTTCAACGCATCCATTTAAATTTGTTGGAACTTCTTAAATTTATCTCTAGCTCTACAAACAGTACAGTAATTTTACTTTCTTTGAATAATTTTCTGTTTGTTTGTTGATGAACGACTACGTTTTGATAAAATAGTGGACAGGTGATGCAAATGTATGAGGTTTTGTTGAAGAAAAAATTAAAATTACCGAAACCGGTTTTTTTTTTTTTTTCAGACAATTCTAAACCATAAATGACGAAAGTAACGCAGAATACGATCAAAGAACTTAGTGATACTAAATTCCTGCAACATCCGAAATTCAGTTCAGACTTTACACTTGAGATCTATGGCGAGAGTCTTTTGTACAAAATAATTTGAATCCAACAAATGTTATTAAAGCAGTGCGACATTTTTTTTGCATTTAAGGTCAAAAAAACTGTTTAACCTAAGAGCTTACTGCTCTTTGGGATAAAAACCATTAAATACGAGGAGCTATACATCTCATAGTTAGTCTATTTTATTACATTATATATTAAAAAGTGAACACTGAAAATCGACATTATTTATGAGCCATCCACTGTACTTATATCCTCTGTACTTGAATACAAATTCACATAAAGCAAATATCGTGAAAAACTTACTAAAAATTAGTAGAAGGTTTTTAATGCGTTTGGTAACGAAGCCTTAACAAACTTCTGTTTATATTTAATCTAACTGTAATGCCATACATATTAACCTCAACATCGTATCCTGCTAGCGCCTGTTCAGCCAGTTGACACCACAAGGACCCGACGTCCGCAGACCTCGACACAGCGTCCAAGTATTGAGCACAATCCTTCAAGTCCCCGCTACGTAACGCCGAATCTATTCAAAATAAATAGTAATTTCCATTTAATATTCCATATAAATTAACAATATAGCGATTGATGAAAATAAATTCAAATAGCGCTTAGAACATTAAATCAATCCTGTTATAATAAAATCGTTCATTTATTGTCTTATACCAAAAAAAAAAAAAAATGGCTTAAAAGTACTCTGTATTATTCTATAAGTTAATCTGTCCAAAAAGTTACTTCAGCAACATACTGAATCTTGTTGTGTGGATAGTGTGCACCGGATTAACATTACCCTACCATAACCTTTAAATTTAAACGTCGTCTATATAAAAATTATATAGTAATCACTTCAAACAATAAAAAATAAATGAAAAGAAGGTTTTCGGATATTTTTAAATAAACGACATACTGCCTACGTTTCGGTTACTTTACAGCGACCATGATCACGGGCAGACTAGATGTGTTTCATTTAAATGAATACTCGAGGAAGTCTTAGATCTCATTAATCCTACTAATATTATAATTGCGAAAGTTTGTGAGTGTGTGTGTATGTTTGTTACTTTTTCACGCTCAAACGGTTGAACCGATTTTGATAAAATTTTGTATACAGGAAGCTGACGTCCAGGAATAACACATAGGCTACTTTACATCCCGGAAATCCCAAAAATCCCGGAAGTCCGCGGGTAAAACCGCGGGGCGCAGCTAGTATGAAATAATGTCAATACTGTAAAGGGTTCATACTGAAAGCCAGTCGATGTTCATCCAATACAATGGCCTGGATCTGACCTCCTTCCAGTAGGACTCGTCGCTCTGATACTGATACAGCCGAGACTGATACACACTCAGACATGACAACACACTGAGGCTCCCACACACTGTACCTATAACACATACAAACACATATATATATATATATATATATATATATATATATATATATATATATAGGAAAACAACCTTATGATCCATGTATATCTTACTGTATGTAACATAAAGACATAATGAGTAAAAACTAGGATTAATTTACAGGAATATTTTGATATGTTCTCTCCCAAAACAAGAAATCAATATGGATCATTTAACCCATTGCCAACGATACACTATTTTTAAGTTAGAAGATTTACTATATATATTCAAATAAATATTGTACACATAATAAGTTACTTTTATCCAGTACAATTAAAAAATATATTATTAAATCTTACCAAATCAGCAAACGGGTTGAGGTTTGGGCTACAACAGCGACACTGTTTTCTATCCATTGCACGAAACTAACTCCGCTCGCGATAATTTCCTAAAAAAATGAAATACCAGACAATGAAATATCATATTTATTTGACTCAATTTATCCAGCTATGTCGTTTACGCTATATATATGAATGTGCTACCTTTTCACCGGTATCAATACGGAGAAGTGCAAGTCGTCGTCTAGTATGACGGAACAGAAGCAGATGTCCGCTCTCAGTCAGCTCCAACCAATCCACCCGAGCTTCGTGCCACCATGGCCCTAACTGAACTCCTAGAACATTCACATCATTGATATTAATAAATATAATGCAACGACATCAATCTTTTTTTTCATAACAAAGGAACTCTAACATCTATCCTACGTATGTTCCGTACCTGTAACAAGATCAATAACAGCAATCGTCTGTCTGTCAGCAGATAGGCGAAGTGTTTTCGTTCTTCCTCCGTCTTCCTGCCCTCATTGATACGGACACTGAGCACGTGAGGATTCACACGCTCAGTACGAACCTCCATAAGATACGAATCATTTTAGTATAAATTAAATTACTCGACATTGTGTAGATCTTGATCTATACTCACGGTTTGTAGTACTCTATGGAGGCCGTACTCCACCACACTAAGTTCGCCAGCACGCTGCAACAGACAGGCTCCACCCACAGCTGCATATATACGCTCCCCTCCACCGGAGCATGGTATCTGGAGTATTCATGACTATAAACTTTTAACTAACCTTAACTTTTTGTTAAAATATCAGCTGGCATTTTAGCAGTTTATAAATAATCAATTTTAACAAACTTATCTGCTACTGCCTGTCTCACAGAATGGTATCTAACATCTATATGTATAGATCTCCTGTGGTATACTGGATTCAAAACAAGTTTTTATACACTTTGATAATCATTATACAAAATCATTGTTTCTGAATTAACTCCAATTTCAAAAATAAATAGCCTCCTTACTGGCTTCTCACATGGAAATATACTGTGCTTCTGTTGAAAACAAAGCTATATTTCTGTTTTCTACATTCAAAAGAAATTACTAAACCAGACAACTTAAAACAAAATCTAGAAAAAGATTTTTTATCATTTGAACCTGAACCCCAACTTGCAACAACATATCCTTGTCTATAACAATTATCCTTTCGTAAAACAAGGCCAAAGATTTTAGTAACTTTTGAGTACTTTAAAATTCGTTTTAAATGTTTCCAATGAGTTTCATCATATGAGTTCTAAAACTGACTCAAATAACATACACTGTAAGCTAAGTCTGGTCTGGTCAAGACTGATAAATACATAAAATTACCTACCACTTGTCTATATGGAATTTTCTAATCACAAAAACTGTTCTTAGATTTTTCTAGCCTTACATTAACCTCAATAGGAGTTTCCAGTTTTACAATGTAACATATTAAATCATTTCAGAAAGCTTTCTACCTATTGTTCTTGATCAACAGTTATAACATTTTCATACATATTTACTCTTAAGCCTAAACAATGCTTTATTTGATCTAGATCTTTTATTTAAAATTTACTGCTTAAATCTTGTATTAACTGATTAGTTGTCATTTTACAATTAGAGAATACAAAAAAGTCATCAACAAACAAATCTATTATCACTTTAACATTTCTTTCAAACTTTATAAATAAACAAGGTTCATACTTAGATTTTAAATGACTATAGAATATAGCAAATAAAACTTACCAAATGCGTGTACTATTTATAAAACAAATTCTGTACCTGTTAGACTCATGCCTTAATTTGAATTGCTTGTTTGTTTTAGGTAGCGTTAAATTTCTAATGCATTGATACGTGGTAGGGTGGCCTGAAAAAGAATTTGTCCTTCTCGATCGTAATCCAAACTTATATTCTTACATCGAGTTTTGTTCCAAAAACAAACGGTCCTTGTCTTGTCGACGCGACTTGTTGCGAGACTAATGTTATTTATCAGCATCTGCTTACTCAATCAACCAGTCACCTATAACACACGCAAGTAATAGTTAAAATAGATTTTAAAACATAATTGGTGTTTTATTTCATTTATAACTCTTTATGTAATCAAAAACGTATTACATAAATGTAACTGTGAACGTGAATAGTATCCCATTTCTGATTTTAGTATTCTAAAAAAAATACTCACAAAAATATAGTTTTCTTATAAAGCCAGTACTTTTAAATAACAAATAAAACCTTAACTAGAACAAACTAATAATATTCCTAACTCAATACACCTTAAATAAGTTAAATTCAATTTACAAAAATAAAAGTCGTGTTCACAAAGTACTTTCCCGCGTAAAATTAACAAACAAATCGTCATCAGTGATCAGTGTTACCAGAATATTTTTTTCTCGAATCGCCCCGCCGCACTGGAGCGCGCGTGTAACCCCGAGATAACCCCATCATGGCACACAGGTAGTTAAGGCGGGAAAGTTGAAATAAATTCATGAGCTTATTATTGGTTTTATATTAATTTAATTCGTTCTATTATTTTACAATAATAAATAAAATTTTAAATACAAATAAATTTCAATTATTGATGTACAAATGGTCTAGATTTTTTTAATAATTTACCTGTTTCAGTTAACTTTTTCTGTTTTTTACTAGTTAAATTTGTTGCCTTGTGTTGATGAGTTTTTTTGCTGCAATGAACTTTTAAATCATGCTTATGAGCACGTAAATTCACCCGGCACCATTTACAATATGCCTCTCCTTGACCTGTTAATATCAAATCAAATCGGCTACCTGATTTCAGCGGATAAAATAATATCGCCACTCGGTAAGGGAGATGGCCCCATTGGCGCTATATAGCCTCACCTGGCAACACTGAGCGTCAGCGTTTCAATATCATTTTGGATGCGTTGGGAATTTAAAAGTTCGGTTCAATTTAAAAGTGTGTTTCCTAAGTATATTATATAAGTTTTCCATCAACAATATAAAAGCAAAACATTAGCGTTTAGACAAAACAGCCGATGTCGTCTATACAACACTCATTTGATCTGTCAAATAAATATCAATAATTTTGTCGATTGTCTTTCAATGACCTTACTTTAAATTATTTACTGTTTCGGTTCTATTGGTAGTTATGATAAATTTTTGGATTAGTAATTTTTTTGTTGAAGAAAAACTAGAAAATCTTAATTTGTTCATGTTACACTACTATCATATTCAGTTTGTGTTTTTCTGTGGCTCCTGAGTTGTATCACCACGTCGTCAGTCGTGGTCAAAATGAATGAAATCCATTGCCTAGGTCTCAGGTCCACTCATTTATGAATTTCGTCAATTGAAGTTTGCTCTTGATACACAGAACCAGTCTTCTGGACCCAGGAACATATGATGTTAGAACTTGTCCTGTAATGTTACAGTATATTTTAATACTAGCTTTTGCCGCGACTTCGTCGGCGTGGAATAGTGACTTCCGGCAGATTTTTGGTTCTTCCCACATAGTTCCCGTTCTTGCGGGGTTTTCGGAATGGTCGAGTTCCCGTAGAATTTTCAGGATAAAACCTATGTTTTTTTTTTATTCACAATGAAGTACTCTTAACCAACAACATATTTATTTGTTTATTTGAATAAAGATTAATATTATTATGTTGATACAACTATAACAAATTATTTCGACCAAATTAGGTACCATAAAAACGGTTTTTGTGAGTTAATCTTAAAAGATAGACATACATTGTCCCGGACTGTTTTTTAGATCAGTAAAAGAGCTATTATTCTTTAATACATATTTTTTGTGTATCTTGAACCGTTTTCACGGCGCACGCAACGGAAGACTTCAAAGATGAAATAATTTCTCCCGTTTTTTACACATTTACCACTATATCTTTGCTCCTATTGGTTGTAGCGTGTTATGTTATATAGCCTACAGCCTTCCTCGATAACTGGACTATCCACCACAAAAAGAATTATTCAAATCGAACTAGTAGTTTCGGAGATTAGCGCTTTCAAACAAACAAACTCTTCAGCTTTATAATATTAGTATAGATTCGCTAAGACAATAGTACATTTAATATTTCATTTTAGTCACGTGCTTTCAGATCTCAGATGATACACTCAAAACCACAGGGATTGCGTTTCTAGCCTCTTTTGGAGAACCCCTCCCAAACCTTACGCTTTTATCTTCAATTCCTACTAAACATATATATTTTTTAGATCGAATTCCTTGAAGTAGTTAAAGTTCAGTTATGTTCGACTAAATTAACTCAATTTAAGAAAATTTTAAGTTTCATAAATTCAGTTCTTCTATATATTTTTCCAAGGTATTTATTACTATAGATTCTTGTTACTGATCTATTTCTATCAAATCTTACAACACCAGGGGTCCTTTAATGCTAATTTTAAACATAAAATAATACTCATCTATATTTTAAATAAGCTTTTACCTGGTACGTATTGAACTATACTTTCAATAATATAAAATATATACGTATTGGACTATATATTGTTTAATTCGTCGTTAATTTGAGTAAATTGATTAATGCGGAAATTCTCTTATATTTAGTATAAAAAAGTAAAAGAATCGTTTAAACTTTTGTTTTTATTTATATCTAGATATAATTTTCTCCGAATATATCGACAACACGTCGTTTTGCCTTTTTCTTAAATATTCGTATAATGTAGGGGAGAGTCGGATATATCGTACCACTTTTCACTTTAACTCAAATATTTCGACTATAACACGTCTTATAATAATTAATATTTAATACATAGGTAAAATAAAGTTTCATATTTTAGTTTCCTAAGAAGAAGAGAACAGATCCTTGCGATTATTCTAACATTGTTAAAAATACTTTTTTATAGAGGCTTGCCATCGGTACGATTTAGCCGACTAGTCGTTTTAATCGTACCACTAAGTCTTTAAATCGTACCATGGGTGTTTAAGTCGTACCACTGAATGAAAGACATTAAAATTCTCAATCAAATTATTTATTTTTAACTGTTAGGTAAGTAATAAAACAACATTATTAATATCTTTTAGGTAATAGAAACTTAATTTTTAACTCTTAGGTTATATAAAGGAACTAGGTATAAGCTTTCTCAGTAAAATAACATGATTATACTCTGATAATGAGATCAATCAACATAACTAATAAAAATGAGACAAAAAAAAACAGTAAACTATAATAATAAAGTAATAGTTAACAAGAATGTTATTTGTAATATAATTATTGTGCATATTTCTTAATGGAAACAACCATGACAAATGTCTGGATTCGAAGTACATATCTCATGTAGCCACCGTTTACAGCGAATGCATTGAATCCAATCAACTTTTGGACCCTTCTTATCGTAGTAAGAACAATTGCACTTTCGACATATATTTTCAAGATAATCATCGCTGTCATCATCATCATCTAGTTCTACAACAAGTGTCTCTCCTGAATCATCGTTACTGGTGATGGAATGAGATCGTTTCCTCTTATAACTTTTGTTTTTGGCCTTAGGTAGTACTTACTATATGTACTTGCGGTAGTACTATAGATACTTGCGGTTGGTAGTCGGGTAAATCGTACCAGTACAATTTAACCAACTGCAAGTGGTTCGATTAAACCAACTAAGGCATTTCTAAAACATAAGCAAATATCCGGCATAAACTCAAAACTTAGACACGCAACAAAAACCCCCAATAATCTAGTATACAATTGTGGAATAATAAAAAAAAACTGAATAACTATAACTTACCTTGATTACGAGTTATCTCCTTACGAATGTACGACAATATTTATATTAATTCCTACAAAAAATGTTTTTCTTTTATTACTTGCACAGTTGTTAACTCACGTCGATTTAAACTAGTGGGTGAAGAGGGATGGTACAGGGCCACGATTTGTTGTTGTCAGTGTAGAAAAAAATATTCATTAAATGGGAAATTTAGAAGTGGTACGATTTAAATGCTAGTACGATATAACCAACTCTCCCCTATGTACCTATAATGTCATGTTAAACTACATATATCTAGTATATAAACAGCATAAGATGCAACAACTAGCTATGACTAATCACATAAATTAGAAATTTCTAAAAAAATAACAGCAAAAAACTGAACGTTATTTAAAATAACGCAGGATAAAACCTAAAACATAATAAAACACATAGTTACTTCACTGACATAAGTTAACTCCGTCTCTTTGTGCCTTTTATATCATAATATTGTCGCACAAAAACTAAATACAGATAGATTGGGAGCAGATTCTTTTTACTTTTTCCTATATGAACTGTGTCAGCTTCGTCAATAAAGTGTTGATAAATATCGGGACATTGTTTAAAACTCGTTACATTGTTACCCAGCTTTTGAGAGCTTACTTTTTTTTAACTATTACTTTATTGGTTTTAATTTTCTATATACTCGATAAAGTAAGGAACATGTGCCGTTTTCGATTAAGTTAAATAAAAGTATGCATCATGGGGATGAAAAACTGTCATATAATAACTTTGACACTATTTTCCTGTATAACTTTATAGATGGCGTAAGTAGCTCTGAAATTGGTTTGACAATTGACATTAGGACAAATTTTAAATTATTTCAGTTGTTCATTTGCCGTTGTTTACTGTTGTTTTTGTGCTGTACGTTCTTTTTCAAACATTTGACCCGGCTTAGTATATCATTGACTCCTATTTCCACGCTTTTGACGATCGAGTATCGACCCCGTTTTTTCTCAATTGGACTTTGTTTTCTGCGAGTACGATCGACCCCAGCTCTTCTCATTTGGATTTTGATTGCAAACCACGAATTTGGATTATCGATAAGTTGAAAAAATGCCACGAAAATCGGCTATTAAGTGTTACTTTCGGTGTGCGACTAAAGGTACTTATTTAGTAAAATCTAAAAAAATATTATTTGTCGTATATATGTATATACAATCAATTACTACTCTTGTTACATCGATTTCAACCGTAACAGTTTATTGACTTCTAATAAAAACATTTCAGGTCCTTTTCATCAATTTCCTAAACCTGAATACCCAAAATTGGAGAAAATAATTCAATGGAAAAATATTTTAAATGAAGACATGATACAAAAGGAAGATTCTTAAATTTATAACAATATAAGAATATGTGATGATTATTTTGAACAGTTTTACCATTCTTCAAGTAAACAACTCACTCAAAATGCTGTACCAACACTATACTTAAGTAAGTATCTAAAGTAAGCAACTTCCCAAGTAGTTATAGGCACACAATACATACTATTAATATAAAAAGAAAACTATAAATATTTTATAACTATAGATGATAATATACATTATTATTATTTTACTTTAGAAATTGGTGCTCATAATTAAAAATTATAAACAAAAAATAATGATTTAATTGAATATAATGAAATAGGTATACAAGTCATCTTAACATTTTTATATACTTACATGTGGTTTGATAGATTTATAATGTGCCCTCTTTATTACCTTTTTTATATAAATAAGAGAAAGTTCCTACAAACAGTATTGAAAAATAACTACTTTTGTCACTTCTTTACATAGGTAAAACAAAAACAAAGTGTTCTAAATATGCAGAGATTATAATTTCATTGCATAACTACAAACCAAAAAAAGTTGTTTATAGTTTTTTATGTAATATAAGAATGGCAGTGTTTAATTCCGTAAAATTACAAGTCTATTAACATTCAATCAGAAACTCTAAAAGAAACGAGGAAGAATGGTACTTGATTGTGGGCCGGATTTGTAATAAATTTAGCAAAATAGTCTGCTTGCTCTAGATTAGGACTATATGCTTGTTTTGAGACAGCAGATGATAAAACTCTCTTATTTTATATATAATATAGTTAGTTTTTGAATTTCATTGTGGATTTTGTTGTGCTGTCAATAAACTTAAACTATCCGTTATTATAATCCACTTTTGATGAGTCTGTATTTGAATGTGCTCCATAGCAGTATATACATACATATGCTGGATTCAGCGGAGTATATGCTTGTGAGTGAATTCAGCCTATGACCAAATCCACCCTTGATCTGACTATCATAGACAGTTATAGAGACTGCTTCATTGTTCCTAGACCCATCTGTATATATCTGATGATATCCCTGCCACCTATCAAGTTCCGCCCTATAAATGTCTTCCTTATACTTTACAAGACTCTTGACTACAATTTTTATCTGAATAAATTTTGATTCTTATAACCCAGAGTAACAAGGCTATACCATGCTAGAAAATATATTGTGTTTATTAAAAAATTTGTTCTGTTTCAGAAAAACCTTGAAACAAATATGAATTAATATTGGCAGTCCTGTTAATAGTGTCCCGCAGTTTAACAAGAAGTGGATGATTACTGACGGAGAGCAACCTTGCAATAAATTTTGATTGTAAGTATTTAAACCTAAGTGCTAATGGAGGTATATTACATTCCACCTACATTGACACTATGGGAGTAGTTCGCTTGGAACCCATTATAATATGCAAACATTTGTTTTGTATCTTTTCTAATTTATCTACTATAGTTCTTACCCCTGCAAAACAAAAAAAAGCATATTCAAAATGACTCTTTACTAATGAATTATACAATGTTATGTTAATAGAATACTTGGTTCAGCACCTCAATATGTGCTAGTTAAAGATTTTAAAACATTACAAGCATTTAAAGCTTGAGATTCTAGAGTTTCAGCATACTTATTCATCTAGAATTGTTTGTAAAAATAACACCTAAACACTTTGCAGAGCTCTCTACAGACATTACATTATTATTGAACAAAATATTTACATTCCTATTTCTAATTCCATTTTTTTCAAAAGACAAAAACTTTTTTCATTGCTGACCTCCAGCCGAAGGCTATCAAAATAGTTCTTTAGTCTTAGGAGAGCTACATTGAGGACTGATTGTACACTTTGTACATCTTTGTAAATCATCTGCAAACTGCAGATTAGAAACTTCACACCCCAGAGTTAAATTTAGCTGATGTATGAATAGGATAAAAAGCAATGGGCTCAATACACCACCCTGTGATACACACCTACAAGAATATCTTGGCCCAAATAACTGATTGTTGACCTTAACAAACACCTTTCTGTAGTTCGACAAATTAAAAATACAATTTACAACTTTTCCAGGTACCCGCAGTAATAATAATATTGAGGATAATTTGTCCAGATCTACATTATTGAAAGCCCCTACAATGTCAACAAAAACACCAACTAGTACTTTATTCTCGGAACGAGCATCGTGGATATCCAGACAGAGACTCTCACAAGCAGAACGGCCACAATGAAAGCCAAACTGATTGTGAGGTAAAAGATTATTACTTTCTATGTGAAAAATTAGTCTCTGTTTTATTAATTGTTGGAAAGTTTTTCCAACACACTCCTATTACAGGACGATAAGAATCAGCCAAATTAAAGTCTTTGCCAGGTTTTAATATTGGTACCAAACAGTCAGTTTTCCAATCCTCTGGGACAATAGAAGATGTCCATAAACTATTTAATAAACTTAAAAAAATAGATAGAGTTTGAACATTTAAAAGTTTAAACATCCTGTAGGAAAGCCAATCCAGGCCACATGAAGAATCTTTTCTTGAGGCTAAAGCAGATTTTAACTCTTGCATAATAAAACAACCGATCATGTATGAATTATCACTATTTACTCCAAGAACATTATCTATACTTATCTGTTGTGAAACAGTATCCGGTGTGTATTTATATAAAAATGTTTGAACCCAATTGAGGTCAGAAAATAAGTTAGAAGTCGGAAAGCTTTTTTTGAATTTACTTTAGTCCAAATGCGATTTATAGATATCAAACGATTTATTGATGAGCAGAATGCAGACCAACTTTTACAACGTTCTTCTTTTAAAGTGCGTTTTTTAAAGGCTTGTGCGCGTTTGAAATTAATGTAATTTTTACTATTAAGACTAGTTTTGAAATTAATGTAGGCGTTCTTGCAGTCTTCTACTACTTTTGAACATTTATCATTCCACCAAGGTACTTGGCACCTTTTTCTAGGACGGTTATTATTACTATCAGTTGTGTTATGGTTTAAGCTGGGCCTGGAGAATTTGATTGCCAATAGAATAATTGAACAAAACTTTCTGTATGAGTCATGGAGATCACTATTGTCAATTTTAAAGTTCATTAACATTTTATTAACAATTTGTCATAACTATCCCAATTTACTAATTTCAGATTGCTGTGAAAAGGAATGTTGTTCAAGGGAATAGAGGGTTCATGTTAATCTCTTACGAGAGTAAATTTTGTGATAGTTGGCAAATAATAACTGCCTAAAGGGTCCTGATGAACTTGCCAGTCACAAGGAAGAAATAAAGAAGAAGACACCATAGTTAAATCTAGACTGTTCGGTTTCCAAATATGAGAGCCTATAGTTGTTGGTTGACCATTATTTAAAAGTATTAAGTCATGGTCATCCATGTAATCCATAATAGCTCTGCCCCGAGAATCTATGCGACTACAACCCCAAAAAGTATGATGGGCGTTAAAATCACCTGCAATTATCAACGGTTTTGGAATACTGTACAATAAACGATCGAACTTCGCCCTTTCAAAAGCAGGAAAACTATTACCAGAATTGTAAACACTAACCAAAGAAATGCATTAATGTTTCACTTTAATAATAATTACTACATTTTGTAACGAATCATCATAAAAAGTATCTTGTTTAGAGAAATGTATAGCGTTTTTAATTAATATTGCTACGCCATTATGATCATTACTGCAGTCATTCTTAATAATGGTATAACAACGTAAATTAAATTGAATGTTAGGCTTGAGCCAAGTTTCTGAAATAAGAGCTACATGTTTATTATTTTTGTATAAAATTTTTTTAAACTCAAGTCTGTTACTTAACAGACTGAGCGTTCCACTGTACAATATTTAAGATTTGGTGGTTGAATGTGACGATTTGTTATTTTTATCCTGTATGGTTTCTTTAATAGTTGAGCTAATAAATTGTGAACTAATACTTATATTTTGAGTTTTATTTAAAGTTATAACTTTTACTATAGATTCTGTTAATAGTCATAGTTTCAGAATTTGATAGTATTGCTTGTATTATAGTATTGTATTACTTCTTGGGTATTTAATTTTTTATAAAGGGAGGGAAAATTTAATGAATCTTTTAACGTGTCAGCATATGACTTGGGTTTACTGTTTGCGATTTTCTTTTGTCTTATAGGGCACTGGCTAGAGATGGCAATGTGATTGCCATTACAATTAATGCACTTAGCTTTTTCAATGTTAACCTTGCATTCTTTGAAAGAATGCCCCTCTGTGCATATGGAGCATCGCGGTGAATTTTTACGAAACTTAGCCAGATGATCATAGCGTAAACATTTAAAACACTGTTTTATAGGTGGGACATATGTGGAGACAGGCAGGCGCCACATCTTAATGTGAACATAGTTATTATTACGCTCTGAGTAGGTTGCAGTGTGAAAGTGTTATTTTCTCCTTTTACTTTACGCATTATGCGTCGGAGAGAAATGACTTTTTTTGTTGTTGATATTGCTTTATATACCTGCATATTTTGTGATTGGATAGATGAGTGGGAATCGAAGAGATAACTCCCGATAGTTCGGTAGCCCCTGCTGGTATTGAAGCTTTAAGTCGTTGTTCCTTTAGATATGTAGTATTTTCTAAAAAGGCATTTGCCAAATTCGAACGTTCGAATACAACACCGACCTTATATTTATTTATTTTTTTTAAATATAGTATACCTTTCACAGAGCGTATAAAACTAGTTCTAGTACATCAAGTCCCTATTACCGAGTGGGACATCATTAGTACTTTCGACAAATACTATGAATTCAGATTTGGCTTCCGCATCTTCAGGGTATCGCCGACAATAATCAGCGACCCTAAAGGGAGCGAAGGCATTTACATCCTGCAATACTGGCGAATCCTCGCAATCGGAATCGCTGCTTGTGCTGAAATTCAAGGACTCACCCGAATCCTTCTTTTTATGTTTTTTCACCATCTCTCCATATAAACACTTACATATATACATATTAAGTTTTACTTCGTTACAATAAACTAAACAAAAATTTGCAAATTATATTATATAACTATTTAAAATAATTAAAATTTTCAAAAAGCCCGCGTCAGCGTTTCAATTCCCGCGCTCTTTTCTAACCATCATAAACCATAGATAATAGAAAATTAGAAACTATATTAGAAAATATATAAACTTAACATCCGTCACTTGTCATCTGTCAAGATGTCAGATGTCATATATATAATACTTACTCTTGATACTTTAAATGAATTGGAACGTAAAAAAGTGAAAGTTTATATTTTTAATATCTACATATTCTTAAGAACAAATAAATAAATAAAAAAATAAAAGAACATATTTGAGTCTTAACACGAAAAAAAATCTAAAAAATCCTCTGTCACAGGCCGCTAACACTTTCGAATAAATAATAGTACTTATTAAAAAAATAAAAGTACTTATACATATAATATAATTATAGCTTTACACTTAATTATTCATTTTGTGTACATCCCAGTAGTAACAATTTTATTAGCCAACTCTCTTCTATTACGTTTGGTCGCAGAGTTTATAGTTTCCATTTATAATATTAAATATAGTGTAATAGGTATGAAGCTTCTTCAAACACACCGATAGAGTGTAAGCATGTAGTATGTACCGTACAGAGCGCGTAATATTTACATGCACGTAATGGCCGCACATTAACAGCTCAGCTTCACATGAGCTCTTACCAAAAGTCACCGGATGGTTTATAACTTCCGTTTCCGAACATGGCGGCGGCGCCCGTGGCTACACCGCTAAAATGCACCTGTTGATTAGCACTTTTATATACACTGAGAGAGTAAAACGTTTTACAGTTTAGCTTAAATTTTCATCTCAACAATTCTATGTTCCAAAATTATTAAGATTTTATTGGTAGACACATTAACGTTATGATATAATTGTCAGTTTGTTGTCTTGTCTTTATTTTATTGGCCAGTAGTTATCTACCACGTTTCAAGACGGCCGCTCTCTCATAACTTGACTGCATGCCCTTGGACTTTTAATTTTACTATTTTCGTGGATAAGACGTAATTACATTGTGTGAGGTTTTTTTATATCGATATGTAGGTTTATCGATCACTGCCTCATCTTAATATTCATAATTAAAGACTATTTTATATATACTTTCATTTGAGTATAGTGTAGGTATATCTGAGTAAGTGAATTTCAAAATTATTAGATAATCCACAATCCACCGGTGTAATTGATACTTTTGAGGATTGGAGTAAGATTGAATAATAAGATTTATGTGAAATGTAATAAAAATATTAATTAAAAATTCATAAAATTATGCTGTTGGTTCCTGAAGTCCGTGTTCTATTGAAAAAGATATTTTATTTCTCGAAAACAAAAATAGTTAAATATCAAATTAATTAAATAATTATATCTATCGATAAATGTAAACGTTTATTATCAGAATTGAAAATGTGTTCATTATTACATATAGTTGATGCCTGATACAACATAATACCGTATAATGCATTGGCTACTGTTTGTGGTTACAGATGTATGAGGTACACGCGTGCTATTCTAACATTTATTTTCATAAAATACTATACAATACTAGATGCTGTCAACTGTCAGGTCGTAGAACTGTTCAATAATAGTATTTTTTGATATCGTATTCAAACAGAATCTTTTTTAATAAAACGTGTATTTATAAGTAGTGATGGTATGTTCTGAACGTACTCGTAAGTTCAACGGAACAGGAAGACATAAAGTGGGTGATTTTCTCCTCTCAAGACGGTATTAATCTCATACGACTTTATCGCTTTACCTAACAATTAGCAACCAGAGATGAAACTTCTCAGCATACCATGGATTAAACGTCCGGGTTCATGGCCTTGCTTTATTTGTATGTGTAATATGATTTACAATATTTGTTTATTGAATGGTTTTATTTAGCTCACTCTGTTTGTTTTATTATTTATTCTTTTTTTTATTCTTTTTTCATTTTTCATTTTTCTTGGGTCAAATTTAGTAATTCAAATTTCACCCTCTTCCTGTCAACCGACTAATCTCATTCTAATTTTGTATTTAATCAGATCTAATTTTGTATACAATTTGGATTTTGGTGACAATACAATTATGTTTATTTATTATCATTATAAATTCAAGATGGCCGCCGCTACAAAATGGCGGATAATTTATGTTTTATCAATCCCATCAATATGGGTATCAAATGAAAGGTCTCAACAAGTAGAATACAATTTACTATGCTAAATTGAAATCTAATATGGCCGCCGCTACCAAATGGCTGATAATAATTTTTTAGAGGAGTTGGACTGCAATAAACTAACGGGCAAGAAACCTTGCAATAATGAAGCACAAATGAATTAAACAGAATGCGTAATAAAAACTAAAAACTAGAAAAATAAAAATAGATAAAAAAACTTTATAAGTTAAACGGTTTTACGTGAAACATACATTGCAATGTTTAAGATAAATGTACTAAAAACCAAAAAATAATAAAATAGATACAGTCATGGGAATTATAAACATATGCACAGACTAGACTAAAATAAAAGCGTGGGGCATGGGTACTTCCTAGACAAGATATTAGATAGATAGATATTTCCAGTGTAAGTAGAATAAACACTCTCTGTTTAATCCCTATATTATGGCTCAAAATACAGTACAGTGCTAAACGTTAAGAACCTATCAAAAAACAAGAACAGTTAGTAAAAGATACTTTGGGCGTTTCTGTGGGTGTGGAACTGAATTCAAGTGAAAAATTCATAGACATTATTTAGGTTAACTATAGAAAAACTGCTAGTCATCTCCCTAGAAATTGACTTACCAGCGATATCTGTTAGCGGATAGCTAAACTCAAAGCGGTAGTTCAATCGACAAAATCGACCAAGTCGTAGTAGTACCACCCCTCGCCACAAGAGGGCACTAATATGAAATATTATCAAAATCAAGAAACTACTATTATATCCTATGTAACATTTATTTTCACCGTAAGTGGTTGTATCCACACATATAACGTTTGTTTCGTATAGTTAACACTGCGTTGTCAAATGTTGTATTCAAAAATTTTCGTAAGTTGTATTCAAAAAAAAAAAGAAAACGATAAATACAATATATTCTATATAAAGATGTGATGTTATGGTTAACAACACTTTTTTTCATTCAAATATTTTAAGCTAGGTAAACACGTTTTGTAACAGAACGTCGTCTTTATATGGAGAAAGTCACAGGTAAAGGTAGTGCATATTAAGTTCTACAAAAATATTGTTGGATTCCTTTTTTAATTACATATTTTGCTTTTATGAATTACACTATATAAACTAGGATAAAACATTTTAGTATGTTAAAGTCTTATTATTTTATAAAGTTACATATTTTTTTATATCTGCTTTTTAAGATCTCAAATACAGTAGAGATTTTTTTGTGTAAAAGTTTTGTGTTTCAAGTCTGGTTTGGCATAGTGCCATTCATAATCAATTTATTTATAAGGTTTTATTTGACAAGCTTTACAACACAGACAACAGTTTGTGTACTAATATGATTGAAAAGTTTAGCGACCACTTACAATTTTAATTTTATCATGTAATCAGTAGAATATTATATCTCTGTTCTCGACTTGTTTGTCATTGTAATAAAATGTGGTGGTTTCATGCGTCATTATCGGAGTCTTGATGTTGCAAATCGTGTTTTAAAGAACACAGGTAGAAACTACTCCGTGAGAAAGGAAACAAGAAATATGCACAAATTTGGTATATGTATCATGAAGAATGTGGACTACGACCATCATTAGAAAAACCCCCTTTATTATTTCGTCTCAAATATAACAACCAATCCACACGTCTAGAAAAAGATATATGCAGAGATTAAACTGCGAGGCTATTAAAATTAGGAAATATTCTAAACGCAATAAATAAAATGGCTGGAAATTATCTAAACTATGTATCCTCCTATAAAACATGGAAAATGTCTTTAATCACGTCGCGAGAACTTAGGATTCAGTCAAAGTATTCTAAGCTAAATCTAGGGAACAAGTAATGATGATAGACTTGGTCAACAAATTAAATTGACTCTTGATATATCCGTATAACAAGCTTGTATCGACACACTACATACAGACCGTTTACAGTTTTGTATTCGTGTACTCTGGTGGTTGTTGTTGTTACTACCATGTGCAATTATTAATTTTTATTGCATTTCATTCGGTTCCGTACCAATATACAGGGTGACTGGTGAATTACTATCGATACTTGAGGACGTGATATTTGACGATCATATATGACAAAATAAAAATTAATGTAACATAAATATTAATAAACTTCTAAGTAAAGTTAACCAAAAGTTATGTAATTAATTACGCATCGTGTGAACACCCTACAGATTAGGTATACACACACACACACGCGCGCGTGTCCGGCGGCGTGGTGTTGTATCAGCACGCCGCCGCACGCGTCCACACTTGGAACACTTGGAACGTGTCCACACTTTATTTATTTATACGGAAATTTGGTCTAAAATTAAGTACCTATTTTTTTTACATAATTCGAATGAGAATCATGTACCGAGTATTCTCCTTAAATATTGATAGTAATTCACCAGTCACCCTGTATATGCCACATCTATCTGGTTGTCTTGGGTTCATGAGTTGTATGTATTTATAGGATTTATGAGTCTGCGGGTACGAAACTTGCGATGGCCGGAGAAGCGGCGGAGCGGGGCGTGCGGCGCGGGGCGAAAAGACAGCGGTGTCTTGCGTGTGTACGAAATAAACAACCGCTCACGTAGTGTTGTGTTAAACATGAATTCACGTCGAAGAGAACTATTGGAGCCCAGTCTAATGACAGAAATTTTATTACCTAGAGATGATATTTAATTTTCTACACTATTACGAGCTACGTTGTCATTCAAGAAAGTTCTACAATTACACAAGAATGAGTATAGAGACATTCGATAATGTTTTACAGAAAATAAGAAGCAATCTGGCATCAAACATTTTCGGAAATCGTTTAAAATAAACGATATTAACTCTTCATTGTCAATTTCTATATTATTTTTTTGGTTTTCATAAGTAGTCTTATAGAATATAATTCACAGATTTCAGATTGGAAGGTAATTGGGAAATTTTTTAACCCAAAAGGTATTGTAATGAATCCGTATTGTCCAAACATGATTGAATTAGAAGCCTGTTATCAGAGCGTTTTGTTTAGGACCGATTTTTCAATCCTTTGATAAGTCCTTAGATAACTAACTGACGTGTAAAAATAACTGGCTGTTTAACAAGGGAGTAAATATTTTCAATTTTTCAATCGTTTTTTAAATAAAGAATAGCTATCTATCTGTTGTCTATTAATATCTGTCGCAAATTTTACACTAACTACGTACGAGCGAGATGCACGTATGCAGTCATCGTGATGTTAGACTGAAACAAGTTATGATTGACATTTGGTTTGGTTTCATTTAATTAATTTGGTTCTATTATAAATAAAAATGGATAAAAAGCGTGAGCGTGCAAGCGATTTCGATAAAGCTGAAACGCGATTATTGACGGAATTGGTTACCAAATATAAGCATATATGTAATTGAAAACAAAAAAAAACGGACGCCGTGACCAATAAAAATAAGGAGACTGCCTGGAGCAGAATAGCTTCTTCTTTTAATGCAACTTCTAGTGGTACCGCGACACGTAGCTCTAAAACATTAAAATTAAATTATGAAAGTATCAAAAAGGCCACGAAGAAGAAGATGTCCTGTCACAGGCAGGAACTTTATCGCACGGGTGGCTGGCCATCTAATGCTCCTGATTTCGATGACGTGGAGGAGAAAGTGCTGGCTATATGTTCCAATATTACAGGATTGGAAGCACGCAATGATAGTGATAACATTTCAGGTATTTAAAGCAATTTAAACCGATTAAATATTCCTACTTATTGTTTCTTTTCATGTCACAAATACATAAAGATTGAAGCTATCCTTATTTTTCAGATGTAATCCAACCTGCATCTGTCCCTCTGAAAATTGATTTGTCTCAGCATGACCTTAATTTAAATTTTAATACATATGAAGAAACAATTCAAGATAGTGACATACAGATTGTGATGTTGAATCAAGAAACTGATGGTATGTATTTATGTTGTCAAGTACACAAGTTTTTTTAATATTTGTGATATTATTATTATAACTGGCGCACAGGACGGGGTCATCGGTCACTACCTAATCCGCTATCGGGCCAGTCAATATTATAATTATTTTACAATTAGGTATTTCTATTCCGTTTGTTGCCTTCATCATAATAATACATAACAAACTTGTCTTTTTTTTTTAGAAAAGGACTTGAATGAAAGCGCCAGTCAAAATGCAAAACCAACAATTATTGGCACTGAGAATGGTGAAGGTAGGTTTTATAATATTATACAAATTGTGTCGTTAAACCTTTTCATCCCTTCAGCCACATGTTCTATACATCGCAAACATGGACAAAGTTCACAAAATATAAGTTCTACATAGTACTTATATTAAACCTTTTATTACTTTTTACAGATTCTTATAACAAATGGGGCACATGGAACCCAAAAGCATTGAAAAGTAAAATTAACCCGGTTTTAAAAACCAACGAAAGCCAGCGTTACTGCATAAATAGACGAATTAACTGCTGCGAGACTAGAACTTGTGCGTCTTCAACAAGAGAAAGCAAAAAAAGAACATTATTTTGTTGAACAAGAGCACGAGTTGAAAATGACACACCTTCGAAATGAAGAAATCAGGAAACAAGAGTTACATAATTTGATGCTTAAGACAATGCAACGGAAAGATTAGTAAATTTTTATATTATTGTTTAGGCCAGTAGCCAATAAAAAAGTGAAATAATCAATAGGTATTTTTATTTATTACTCCAAATTAAAACACAAGTTATACAGCAATCAATAAGCAGCCAGGATTTCTTAACATTATTGTGTTATTAGTGATTCAAAATAGTTAATTATGCCATCCCGTGTGCTAGAGGTACTGTTTATTAAAAAACATACACAACCTCAAAATTTCATAGATGGCAGCTAGATAAATCCACAGATAAATCTTAACCATCCCTTGGAGCAGCAGATAACTTTATTCTCCAGTTACCACCTATATTCGGCAGATAACATCAATCTGACAATCGAAAAATTAAAAATCTTGTTATTCATGGAATAAACGTTATTCGACAGATAAAATTCGCTATCTGAGGATTGAAAAATCGGGCCTTAGACAACAAAAGTTGTTTTAAACCACTGTCATGATTGGATAGGAGTTCTAAACGTACGAATCGTATAATGTTGTAAAATTTTACAGTAAGTTTTTTCATTGTTACATTCGGAAAAGCGACAAGATTTTAGATTGTAGATAGATATTTCCAGTGTAAGTAGAATGTTCTACGGCATTAGTAAAAGACAGAGTTTAGCCTTGTACCTACATGTAACATGACTTACAACCTTATAGTCGATAGCAATCAAGACGCTATTCCTCTTCTGAAAAAATAAGTAGAATGAACTTTGTGACAATATGCAGATATTTTGCCTTTCTTATTTAAAAAGTGTATATTTCTTTGCAATGAAATCTAATTACTAATTATCAAAAAACCAGCTGAATCTCATCCAGATAAACTGAAAAACATCAAATCCACCGGGACAAAGTGAAGTACACAAGTGAAATTGAAAAACTAGTGAAAAACTCATGAAATACTTTGCGACGTGGTAACGGCTCAAAATACATTACAGTGCTAAACGTTAAGAACCGATCAAATACAAACAATGAAAAACAATAACAGTCAGTAAAAGACACTTTGAGCGATTCTGTGTGTGTGGAACTGAATTCAAGTGAAAAATTCACAAAAAAAAAAATTGTTTATTTCTGTAACTTAAACCTAAAAACAAACAGATACAGCTAGGGAGCTCCTTTTAAGAAATGGAATTATCTTGTGTTAGGAGTCCCCGCTCTTCCCAAAAGGAATCAAGAACATAAAGGTAAAAGGTAACATTATTTTACAAATTAAGAATAGTTTAAATAGGTAATATATAACTTAAATGTAGTTTGGTTCATATAACGCGCATGTGTGTGTGTGTGTGTGCGTGCGCGTGAGCGTGCGTGTGTGTGTGCGTGCTCGTGAGCGTGCGTGTACGTGTGCGTGTGCGTGTGCGCGTGTGTGCGTGTGTGTGTGATAGTCAGTTGTAGTGTTTAAATAATTAGATATAAGTCTTTAAATATTTATGCAATTATCTTCTATATATATAAAAATGAATTGCTGTTCCTTAGTCTCACTAAAACTCGAGAACGGCTGAACGGATTTATCTTATCTTAGTCTTAAAATGTTCGTGGAGGTTCAGGGAAGGTATAAAAGTTGAAAAAAATTGATTCATTTCTGGGAAAACACTATAAACAGCCCTTTTCTATTTCCCATACAAACGTTTTTTTGACATTAGATTTGACAACTAACTAATATGTCAATCATTCTGTTCGATTGAAACCGGAAAAAATTAATAAATACCTATCAATACCTGGTTATTTAAGATGGAATAGAGTTCGCCCGGTTAGCTATACATATGTATATTACTCATGACGAAATTAACGCGGACGAAGTCGCGGGCAAAAACTAGTTTCCAATAATTTTTCAGTTTCACTGCAATCCAATTCCTTTAAGTAGTCCTTTAACGTTTTTTTACAATTATACGTGTTCATACCAAAGATGTTAGCTTTAAGGTTCATTTTAGCATACAAATAAGTAGCTTGTCTTTTAAATTGATTTCATGAATTGAATTGAATTCATGCAGACATTATTTAGGTTAACTATAGAAAAACATCATCTTCCAAGAAATTGACCTACTAGCGACATCTGTTAGCGGATAGCTAACAGATGAAACTCAAAGCGTAGTTCAATCGACCAAATCGACTACCTCATAGTAGTACCACAACTCGCCACAAGAGGGCACTAACATTAAATATTATTTAAATGAAAACACTGTTTACTATTATATTTTTAAGCGAAATGGAAGATATAAAAAACTAGTTAAAAGTTATTAAGTACTAACACTCGAATTATTACTAACAGTAATAGAAATATTAACAAATAGCGATAAATAACATACTCGTACTTAGGGAGCGTTAAAGTATTACGTAACGCAATTTTCGAAGATTCTGACCCCCCTTCCCCCCTCGAATAAATAGAGTTATAAATAGTAACAGGACTTTCTTTTATATACATATATAGATGACTTAGATTAAAACGTAAGAAATAAAATTGGCGTTAATTTCCATTTTCAATAATAAGTTTCATTGTAGAGTTGTTTTTCTCCTTGCGAAGGTCAAAATAAAGATGATTCATATTGAACATAATTTAATTATAATTTATTCAATAATATAAGTTTAGGAATATAGTCTTATGGTACATACATCACAATGATACAGTCAAAAAATATAAAAATTACTATACATAGTACAACCTCAGTGAAGCACCGTTTAAATAAAATATTATAAATTAGGTAAAAATGTTCTCCATTTCTTAAAATAACTTAGAGTACAGTTTTTTTTGTAATTTTTTATACAAATTTTCAGTCCCACGTAGGTCTTGTTTTTTTTGCTAAGCATAGTGTCTTCCGGTGATATGTGTATCGGATTTGTAAAATCAATTTCTATATTCTCTGGTATCGTTTGAAAGTATGCGCTCCCTCTTGTGTTATCTGAAAAGTGTTTTTATTTATTAGATATTTATTGACCATTAAAGTTCTTATATTTGTTTCTATAGAAAAAGTAAAATTGACATTTTGAAAAGGCTGAGGGATAAAAATTCTTCAAATTATTGGAGTAAAAAAGGACTACATGAATTTTATGCAAGCCTTGGAAATACCTCCCTTAATTTCAAAATAACAAAGTTATTTATTTAATAATTATGTATTTTGTTATTAATTTTTGAATTTCCCCCCATTTCCCATCACTGATTAATGTTGATTCCCAAAAGTGGGTTGATGTCAGGCAGGCGGCCGGTCGTAAAAACAAATAGCCAGAAACTATTCACAACATGTAAGGCATATAGGTACCCTGGCTATAGCTGGGAAATTGCTAGGTAGAAGAAGAAGGAGTGTAGGGGAGACTGGGTAACAGTGAAAGAAGTGTTACTGCGTAGTTTATGACAAAGTGATACATCTTTGAAATTAAATGATAATGCAAATCTAATGTCTAAAATACATTTCATTGCCTGTGTTATACATATTTACAAGGTATATTTATTGATAAAGTGAATTAAAATTCAATTTCCTATGATGAATTTGCCTCCATATTTTTTATAACATTGCAAATAAAATTTTCTTTATATCTCTTATAATTTGAACACAATTTATGCCTATATTTATAACATAATAATATATAACACAATTTATTGACAACCCCATTTTGACAGGTTACATCTAGTAAATTGAAAAAAAAGCTTTATGTGTGCCAAATGTATGCAACCAAGGATATATAAAATTTGGTCGCATTACCTTACAAGTGACGTATCGAGGGATATATACGATCAAAGTATAAAGTGGTGCATAATGGCAAACGTGCCGTATTAAACGCTATAGTTTCCATTTGGTCGTCTTATAACAAGAACGAATAATTTGGTAGTCGGTCATTTGACATGACGTTTAATAATGCGTTGTTAATTTGTCATCTTGGGACGTAAACATTTTATCAAACATTTATAATTTTGTAGGTTGGTTAGTAAATGCTGTGTTTAGATTAAACAAACATTGATTGGTGAAACTGGGTCTTAGAGTATTCTTATTATCTTTTGAATTAACAACTTTAATGATTAAATATTTGTCGAACATATCAATAAATATTACCTTTGGTGAAGCTTGTCTCCCAACCCACACATAGATGGAGCCACTGACTGTGTCAAGAGTATAGGTGTCCTGAAAATATTATTAAGTAATTAGACATCAGTCGAGATTTTAAACGTTAAACATTCTACGCTCCTGGAGAGGGAATAGAAATAGACGGATCGAGAGTAAATGAGTGGGTCAATTATTAATCCTAAGCAATGTTTATAAAGTTTTTCTTAAAACAATATAAATTCACTAACAATTTGTTTCTACGCATTCCTGCTTCGAGCTTTGATTCCGACATTACGAAGTTTCACTTTTTCCACTTAGATGGACTCCACGCTCTATTTTTTTCACTTCATTTTTGTATACATCGAGATTGTCGACAAGGGAGCGTTCAAGTATTACGATATTCAATTTTTGCACATTTTTGACCCCTCTTCCCCCCTTCCATCGTTTGTCTGTACCCCCCTCTGCCCTTCTCTAAACGTTACGTAACAGTCAAGTGATCAATGTCATCCTACAGTCGTAAAAAACGATGTAATAGTTTGGTATAGTTTTAATCTACCAAATGAAACAAGATCATTGATATAAATGTCTTTGAAGAAATCACAGTATGAACTCTAGGAATATTGAGCACTGAACCAATATTAAATGACGTACAATGCAATCTAGGTATTCCCCGTAAAATACAAACTAAGAGGTTTGCAAACTTGCGAGAACAAATTAAAAATGTGTACATAATGTAACGTATATGAAAAGGGTTGGCTGTTTGTTGATTTCAATTAATTATTTTATTTAGAACGAATGCTACGTATAACGTAACCTCTTGTAAGAGAGAGACCTCCCGCCCCTGTTTTACGTAATACTTGAACGCTCCCTAATCAACTAAGTTTTAATTTAATACTATATATAACTTACTTGGTGTTTCAACTGGTCCGACAGGTAGGGACTAGTGAGAGGTGTTGTTTTAAATTTGCCAGAACTATCTGACACCTCCGATAAAACAACTGAACGCTCTTCATTTTTCTCGAATGTCTGAAAATATTTTCAAATTTTTTAAAAACCACTACGTAATATACAATCATATACATAATGTAATAGTTATCAGTTTATTATAAAATAATTAAACAAAGCAAATATTTTATTTTAGGAGAAAAGAAAAAACAAACGCCTTATAATTTTTTAAGCGTATAACGACGATAACTGCTATTGCTATTAAAATCTATCAGACGCTTCCAAAATAATAATATCCCTACTAATATTATAAATGCGAAAGTAACTCTGTCTGTCTGTTAGGCTTTCACGCCTTAACCATTGAACTGATTTTAATGAAATTTGGTACAGAGATAGAGTTGACCTTGAGAAAGAACGTAGGACAGTTTTTATCCCAGACTTTTGAAAGGCTCTGTTGGAAACGCAATATAACAGAGTTCCACGCGGGCGAAGCTATAGGCGGAAAGCTAGTTACTTGTATAATGTATAATATACCTTGCTCATATGTATTTGATTTAGTTGTAATATGCAGTTCTATTACCTGATCATCTCCACCCACAGTTTCATCAGGAACCAGATTTTTGATCCAGAACCCAGTGTGGTAAAGAATTTGTCGACATCTACGTCACTTGAATATTGATCTGAAAGGTAAGAGTAAATTTAAACTATTTTATTTAATTTACATAAGTGTTTTTTGTTTATTAGAAGTTATGGGACGGAATCATAGTTTTATGGGAACATTTTTTTATGCTATGTCTTCATTCGCACTGGAATCGTTGAATATTTACCAATGACAACGGTTTTATTTGTTGGACCAATTATAATCTTGATTACTGTGTGGAAACATGACGGAGTTTGTCGAATGGAACAAAGGTGTTTATATTATTATTATTTTAAAGAAGACTCAAGTCATAATCTTTTCGACACTTTGTATGATATAGTTGAAATAGATCTTGACCTAGGTAACATTTTCAAGCTACATATTAAATTAACAGTGTTTTTTATTAAAAATCTTGTTTAGAGATTTTTAAAGATTGTTATTGATAGTATATTTACGATGTATGTGTGTTTGTCATCATAGCTATGTAACAGATCAACCGATTTCGATGTGGTTTTTTTGTCATTTTGAAGCCTTTTTTTTGGTTAACCTCGGTTTAGTTGTGCAATGTATATAATGTTGATTGTAGATGTAGAATAGATTGTAGAATAGTAACATAGAATGTAGATTATCTTTACCAAGTGATGTAAAACATTTTTGACGTATGATTAGTTCATTAAGTCATTCGTGACAGTGTCATTGTGAAATGATAAATTAGGTCTCTATGTTTATTTTTTGTTGTTTTATAATACTTACTCTGACCACTATTTAATATATGGTATATATATATATATATATACATATATATACCCTATATGTACATACCTATACATATATTAAAGCGATGACGTTTGGTTTGTTCACTTCTACGAGGGAAAGTATTTGTTGACGCGACTTGTGTGTTTGTAAAATGAATTCAACTTATTTAAGGTGTTTTGGTTTAAGATAATTAGGTAGTTTGTTCTAGTTGAAGTTTGATTTGTTATTTTATAGTACTGGCTTTATAAGACATCTATATCTTTTAATTCTTTTGTACTGCTGCAATAATAACCTTCTTCTCTCACCTGTCTAACTCTTATGTTCTTCTTTCCTTGGACCTGGAACAGTTGTTTCTGGGCTCCAGGGTTAGTGATCACGTGGTTAAACCCAGAGTCGTGACCTCCGTCCAGATAACGAACAGCTGGAAGGTCACGGGCAAGTTCAGCTTAAAAAACACTAACAATTGGTCATAATTTCGCAAGTATTCAAGCTAGGAATGGTATATAGCTGGTATATATTTTTCGGTGCCATTTTCAGCTTGTAGCCAGAGTTTTTCTTATACATAATGTTCATAATTTCAATAATCGTGAACTTATTGATATTGGGAAGCCGTTTTTTGTATAAATCATGTATTTTGTATTAACCAATAATCATGTTTTATATAGAAAAAATAGGTAAAATAGGCAATCTTGGCTTCGATTGAACTTTTCTGACATAAAAATTCGTTTAACATAAACCGTATAAAGATATATATTTTAATTAATTTCATTGTTGTTAGTACTATTTAAACCAAAAACCGTACATTGTTTAGTTGCCTCAATATCTCACTAGATGAAGTTACTGTCTATGCAACTATCTGTCATTACATTTGTCCTCTTCGCTGTGTTTTCATTTTAACTAAATCACATTTTATTTAATAAATCCTATATTATTGCCTAATAAAATTAATAGTTCGCTGTTCTTTCATTTTAAGACATTAATTAACATATAGGTATATAATGTTCAAATAAAACTAATATTTTGTTATACTTCGCGTATTTTATTATTTTAACTACATACTATAGACGTTTCGGTTACTTTGCAACAACCGTGAACATTAGGACGAGATGAGAATTGAATGAGAATAATAATAATAAAATACGCGTAGTAATCCGAAAATATTAGTTCCATTTAAATGAATACTCAAAAGTCTTAAATCTGAAATATATCATCATCATCAGCCTATCAGAGCCCACTTCTGAGTAAAGGCCTCTTCTCATATGGAGACAGAGTATTAATCACCATTCACCACACTTGCTTCAAACTCATAATTTGATACAAGTCCATGTTTTCTTTCATCAGTCAGTGATGTCTAAATACTCTTAGAAAGTACATATGACTCGGGACATCACATTGGTAATTGCCAGGTTTCGAACCCGCGCTCTCGTGCATGAGATGAGGCCATTAACCTCTAGGCCACCACGACTTTCATGTTATATAGTAATCATCTCTATAACTAACTGACCTTCATTCTTAAAGTATCCCAGGAACTGTTGGCTCTCATAACCCATGGACTCTCTGTGTTGTATAGCTTTACCGTTGAATTTGGACCGACAGAGAGTATAGCGGCCGCACCAGACTCATCTTGAGACGACTGGCTGCCGATCCAATAATGGATATCAAAGGATAGATTCTTCTTTTTATCTGATGTAGTCTGAAATATATATACATGTATTATATAGTATATATATAAAAGAAAAGTCGTGTTAGTTACACTATAACTCAATAACATATACGTATATGGATGAACATTGGTGGAGAGATAGATTAGAACATAGAAAGGACATAGGATATTTAATATTGTTTGATCGAAAAAAAATACTTAATAAATTCCACTATCTGCTTATTGACGGACTCTAGAGCGGAATAGAGTTCCTCCGGTCAGCTATACATATGTATATTACTAATGAAGACATTAACACGGACGAAGTCCCGGCCGAAAACTAGTATATATTATAGAAGATTACTTTAAAGATAATACATGAATCTCCTTTGTAGAATTTTTCATGTTCTGAGTCTGGTACGGCGACTGGGTCGAAGTTCTGAAATCAAAGAATATTATATATTACTAGCTGACCTTGCAAACATTGTTATGCCATATAAAAAAATATAGGTTGGTGATAAAAAAGTAAAAATTTTGGGTTGTTTGTACTTTTTATAGCTACATTAAAAAATAAAAAATAATAAAATTCGTCGAAAGTTAAAAAAATCAAGGATGAATAACCCTTATGACTTAGAGGTATGAAAAATAGATGTTGGCCGATTCTCAGAGCTATTCAATATGCTCTCAAAATTAGTATCTCATATTGGACTTTAAAGAATAAGTAATACAAAATATCCAAACTTTAATGTCTTATATATTATATTGGAATAAAGTATCTTATCTAGTTTTTACATGAGAGACTACTTAGAACCGAAAGTTCTATGCTTAAGAAAATAAGTTGTGTCTTATTGCTCTGGGATCTTACTCTATTATATAGAAATGAATTTTTAGTTCGAATTATCAAGTGCATAAAAATGTATTGATTTAGTGCAAAATATAAAGAGATTTTGAAAGGAACTCGTGATGACCTTGAATTATAAAGAAGTTCAAATTATCACAGTTTGGAACTGTATATATGTTTGTATTACACATAAACATTCGCTTATATATATTACATATAGATGGAGCAAAACAAGTTTTACTTCAGCCGTGAGGTCTTAAACACATTGTTTTTAATTTGTTTTTTAATAAATTAGTATTTGTATGACATGAAAATGCTGGCCGATAATTATAAAAGCTAAATGCTAAAACTACATTTAATAGAATTTTAGAGTGTACAAACCATAGAATGATAACTATACAAATTAGTTACAGAAATGCAACATACCTTATACTGTCTATAAAAATTATGTTCAGTAGCCAACATAGGATTAATAGAAAATTTAATAAAAATATTTTTTTATTGACACTAACTATTATGTTAATAAAAATTTTACTATTTACATATTTTTCAATGCCAAAGCTTAATAGTATGGTTGCAATGATTACTGTTTTATAAATGAGATAAAAGAATATCCAATACAAAAAAAAAAAATAATATCATTCATTATTATAAGAACAAATATTTGAAGAAAAAATCATGCATGTTATTCAGACACCTACACTTCAGAGCATATTTCGAAGACGAATTTTTTCGTAAAATTATCTACTAAAATTAATCTTTAAAACCAATAATAAAAATCTGATAACGTAAAAATATTGTTTAAAATGTGATAAAAACTTTTTATTACATATTCCTGCATTGTTTTCTTGTAAAACATACGTCTTTTTCATTTAATATGTTGTAATTTTATTGTACTAATTTCGTCAAGAATATATAGTTAATGGTTTATATATTTTATTTTACAAATATGGTCAATACTTACCTTGTAATTACGACATTAAACACACAGCACTAAAACCAATCAATACAAAAAGCAGATTCTAACCTATTGGAGCCCGTTCGGTATGTTAAAGTCGGTGAAAAGTTATGAAAACCTATCAGCAACAATCTTCTAGATGCTAGCTTGAATAATTTATTTCAATTTTTATTTAAATTTTATTAATTATAACAAATAAAGTGTATTTTGTGTATCGTCACTAAAGAAAGAATCACTGTTATTGTGCAAGTAGACTTTGACAATGACACTGTCAAAGTATGAATCAAGAACAATGGGTTTATTATTTAGTCTTTGAACTTATAAAACTCTGTTATAAATAGTTATTAAAAAGAAATTCATATAAGAAATATGAGATTTTAAGTTATCTGGTAAATTAAAATACCAATTCTTATACTATACTTTTGACTATTTATAAGAAATTAAAATATAAAGTTATATACAGAATTTATAAAATTTACCTACCAGTATTTTTACAATTTTATAAGTAAACTAGTTTTTGCCCGCGACTTCGTCCGCGTTAATTTCGTCATTAGTAATATAGGTATAACTGACCGGGCGAACTCTATTCCGTTTTCAATAACCCGGTATTGGTATTTATTAAATTTCTACTGTTTCAATCGAACAGAATGATTGACATATTAGTTAGTTGTCAAGTCTAATGTCAAAAAATCGTTTGTATGGGAAATAGAGCAGGGCTGTTTTTAGGGTTTTCCCGGAAATGAATAATTTTTTCTCACCTTTTATACCTTCCCTGAACCTCCACGAACATTTCAAGACTAAGATAAGATAAATCCGTTCAGCCGTTCTCGAGTTTTAGCGAGACTAAAGAACAGCAATCCATTTTTATATATATAGAAGAAGAAGACTAGTAAACCTGGCGAACTCCGTTTCGCCACCAGAAGGCTTTTATTTCGTTTGGTGATTAAAATATGAAGATTTTTTTTTGTTTTATATTTGAAAAGGAAATTTTTTATTTCATTTCACAATTGTAATAAATTCATTTCGATTACAAAAATGAAGTGTTATTTAGTTGAACTTCTCTAAGTACATGAAAGTGAATCCAAAGTAGATACCGAATCGAAGCGTTATACGTGTCCGCAAATTACCCGTTTCATTGAAGTGGTCCTTTGTAAACCAGATTTTTTGTTTTTTGGTCTAACTTTAACACAAATAAAGCGGATGGTTTCCAAACTCGTGAACACGCAGAATATAACGCCCATGTGAAAAACAATGTTTTCTAAATTTACCCCGCAAATATTAAATGGTTTCAAGAGTTCAAACTACAAACACAATACCGGTTTGTCACATCAAATTAACTGAGCAGAGAACAATGAGTAGCTGTCAACCAATGTATATTATGCACCGGCACCATTTATTTAAAATATTGATTAGTAGTACATGCTATGTGTGATGGCGCTGTATGTGAAAAAAGATTTTCCCGCTTTTCTGTTGAAATTTTTTGTTATATACCTCACGGAATCCGAGACCTTTCCAACGAATGCAAAACCGTGGAAATTAGTTCGTTCCGGACCGGACTTATTTTTATTTTTTATATAGTAGATCTCTTACAAATATCTAATTGTCATCATTACGTCATTACATATCTGTCATTATACGTCAATTGCATAGCTGTCAATTGTGTTTCGTTATTCCACGTTTTATAGTGACTGACGTTTCATGTCAAGTCCCACGGGAATGCTGTCGAACGGGATAAAAAGTATCCTATTGCAATTTCCTGGTTCTAAACGACCTCCTTGCCAATTTTCAGCTAAATCGGTTCCGCCGTTCTTGGGTTATAAGTGGAATCACTAACACGACTTTCTTTTATATATTTAGATGTATTTCTACTCACAGATCCCAGCGATAGCAAACTCTCGAACTGCCTCAAGATCTTGAACCGCGTCAATATATATAATTATATATGGCGGGTAATAGCTCCATAACCGCCATCCCACATCAACCGTGTTTGGGAATGTTATGTAGAAGCCTATCTATGAACCAATTTTATAAGTACAAAGAAAATTTCTATATATTATGTCACGGTAGCGGCTTATATCCCTACAAATATTATAAATGCGAAAGTAACTCTGTCTGCCTGTTACGCTTTCATGCCTAAACCACTGAATTGATTTTAATGAAATTTGGTACAGACATAGAGTTGACCTTGAGAAAGAACATAGGATAGTTTTTATCCCAGACTTTTGAAAGGTTCTCTTGGAAACGCGATATAACGGAACTCCACGCGGGCGAAGCTGCGGGCGGAAAGCTAGTTAAATATAAAAGTACGACATATCTTTTTAATATAACGGTACCCTTACAGATATCTAATCATAATATGACACGATAGTCCGGTCAAATTAGACCAAATGATAACAGTCAGGTTACATAAATTCCCACCAAGCTGAAAATCGGTAAGATTGTTTGAAATATCATTAAAAACAAAATTTGAAAGTTCCCCATCTTTTCTCTGTAAGGAAAAAATTTATTTAAGGTCAAAGGTAAACAAAATGAGTTTTTCGCGATATTCAGCAAAACGATAAGTTTATCATAAAAATATCCCAGACAAAAATTTAAGATCATATAATTATCTACAAAGAATTACTTAATACTTTTTTTCTACGAGCCACCGTTTTTGAGATATAACGATTCAAAAAGTTGTAAAAGTTGTAATCGTCATAATATGCACACGTTTCCTCGCCACCTTTGAGGTAGTGTACTTAGCTTTTTTTTTGTATCTTCCCCAGTAGGTCTATTCCACGGGTCAGTTTTGATCTTGTTTAATGTGAAACTATTGATAAATAATGGATATTAGCATAGATTGAAAAGATAAAAGCAATTGAAGTTAAAAAAAAGTAGTGAAATTTAATCGTCCGATGTCGTAATTTTCAAAAGGCGCATTTCAGGCGCAGGTGGAAGTAAAGTGTAAAAAAATTTAAACACTAGCTTCTGCCGCGACTCCGTCCGCGTGGAATAGTGACTTCCGGCAGATTTTTGGTTCTTCCCACATAGTTCGAATCGAATGGTCGAGTTCCTGTAGAATTTTCAGGATAAAACCTATGTTTTTTTTTATTCACAATGAAGTACTCTTAACCAACAACATATTTATTTGTTTATTTGAATAAAGATTAATATTATTATGTTGATACAACTTAAACAAATTATTTCGACCAAATTAGGTACCATAAAAACGGTTTTTGTGAGTTAATCTTAAAAGATAGACAAATACTGTCGCGGACTGTTTATTAGATCATCAAAAGATCTATTATTCTTTAATACATATTTTTTGTGTATCTTGAAATGTTTTCACGGCACACGCAACGGAAGGCTTCAAAGATGAAATAATTTCTCCCGTTTTTTACACATTTACCACTATATCTTTGCTCCTATTGGTCGTAGCATGATGTTATATAGCCCACAGCCTTCCTCGATAACTGGACTATCCAACACAAAAAGAATTATTCAATTGGAACGAGTAGTTTCGGAGATTAGCGCTTTCAAACAAACAAACAAACAAACTCTTCAGCTTTATAATATTAGTATAGATATATTACAACTATAGAGATGTACGAGTATACATATACGTGGCATACTCATGCATATTATGACGATTACAACTTTTTGAATCGTTATATCTCAAAAACGGTGGCTCGTAAAACAAAAAGTATTAATTAATTCTTTGTAGATAATTTTATGATCTACAATTTTTGTCTGGGATATTTTTATGATTTTTGCTTACCGTTTTGCTGAATATCGCGAAAAACTCATTTTTTTACCTTTGACTTTGAATAACACTTTTTCCTTACTGAGGAAAGATGGGGAACTTTCAAATTTTGTTTTTAATAATATTTCAAACAATCATACCGATTATCAGCTTGGTGGGAATTTATGTAACCTCGAATGTCTAATTTGACCGGACTACGAGTGTAGTGTACACGATGGGAAAAGAGTACGTCCATGTGTTTTAGACTAAAGTGACTGGAATTGCTCACATGTACCTGTAGTGCACACTCGCCTTGTACATATGACATAATCAATAGAATAGAAATATCTAGCACTCCACGAACTTAAAACACAAACAAAACACTGAATGAATCTCTTTTTTTTTCATTCTAGTTTTATTTTGAATTATTAAAAATATGCTACTTTTAGTCTGTCATTTTATAAGCGAGTGTTTTTGTAATTTTTTAAAACATATAATAATATAATTTATTTTAAATCGACAATAATTGAAGTAAGTGTCTTTGTATGTCTTTATATAAGAACAATATTGTATTATGTATTACAGATGGTGTTGTTGGACTGTACTTGAGATTCATCCATCAGGAGATGACGGCTGATCATCAAGTGTTAGATGAAAACTAACAATGAACCAAGTATTGATGAAACATAGAATTATTTGAAGAGGAGAATGACTCGGTTAGTGTAACTGTGCAGGATGACTTATAGTTAAATAATATGATAGAATGAGATGATATGGATAAGTGTTCTGATGGTACGTGACAAGTGATATAAGTGTAAAGAAGTTGTTAATAGAACTCGGAAAAGGGTAGCAGCCACCGACGCTTAAAAACCAACGTACACTTAAACGTTTATTTGTATATTTAATTAACTAATATTGTACTGTTTACTGAAATGTACAAGTTTTCTTGACGAAGTTTTCGTTTTAATTGTGACAAAAATATTTATAAATTTAGAAGTAACTCTCTTCTATTACTGAAAGATATGTTTTATTAATAATAATGAAGTGCATATAAAAGCTTATTAAATATTAATATTAATCAGCGGTCAGCCTTATTTTATCTTCTTCGTTAGTAACAAATACGTTCACACAACACAAACTACTCACTGTCCAAAATGTAGTTGTTAACGACACTTCTTCTAAGGTGAGTGAGTTCATATAATTTGTTTAAATACGATGAGCATTTTTAAGATATAAAAAAAATACATTCAAAATATACTTTTCTAAATAATTTGTCACAATATTCCATATACATATTTGATAATCGTTAGTTTTCTGTTAATCAATATTTATTGATGTACGAGTATAATCATCATTAAGTCAGTCTCGTACTAATTGCGTGTATCGTGTATACTAAAAATATTTTATTAATATATTATAAATATGTGGACTTGATTTGATTTAATGAAAGTAATGTCTGCTCTTCCATATCAATAATTCGTACACAGAACAAGTCGTGTACACAGTCCATGTACATATGTGAGTTAGGAAGTAACTCCCTAGAAACCTCAACGCTCTTCTTCATATAAACCGATATTCTCAATATTCACAACAAACCTTCATATCCTTAGATTCTTGTGGTTAAATTGAATACGTCATTTCTGTAATTCAATATGTAATTCCTGTAATCTTCAAATATTTTGATTTAGGGGGGTTAGGTAGAACGGTAAGCACAAATACGTATATGTGGTTTATCGCCTTGGTCACTGTCACAAGTTTGGAAAAAAATATCTATTTTATCACATTTGAGAGATTGTGATAGTTTCTATGGTAAAATGGGAAATGAGTTGAATTAAAATGTTTATAATGTAGGAGAATTAGTTATTAGAACATAGAATGTGATGCGATTTTGTTGTAAAATAACCAGAAAAAAGCTATAAAGTTTGGGCTAGTGTAACAAAGATAGCTGTTTGAAGTCAGTACATGTAATGATATTTAAGGTTTTCGCATGAACACCTTTAACATAAATGTTCTTTGGATACTACGTATTTTATATTACATTTTCTATCTTGTTAATTACTTAACAGCAACTGTGATCTTTTGCAGACGGGATCAAAATTATAAAACTATAAATACACCTTTTGAAACATTTTTTTAATCTTTTTTTTTAACGATAGTAAGTCTGATAACCTATAGGTTATATACGAATATATCATTTTTAATACAAAGCAGTTAAGATTCACAATCACTTCCCTTTTTAACGTCATGACTATTAATATCATGGGAATTAGTGATGACAAAATGTATGGACTATAGTTGGTATAGAAGAATATCATTAGTGAGACGAGGAGCAATGGGAGGATGTATTTACAGCGCACTGGTGGGTGTTGGATTCTGTAGAAGATTTTACAATACTTATTTATTGGTTGCAATGAAATTGAAATTGGTATTTTTTTATTTATTTCACTGTTACTAATTATTGCACTATCACTTTTCTGACCAAGCAACTTGAAAAAAATGTACCAATAGTCACGCGATCCCTCTCAGTCCGATTTAATATTAACTTTTCATATATAATAATAATTATAGTTGGTTAGTAAATATTTTTTTACGGAATCTATATATATAAAAGAAAGTCGTGTTAGTGATTCCACTTATTACCCAAGAACGCCTGAACCGATTTAGCTGAAAATTGGCAGGGAGGTAGTTTAGAACCAGGAATTTGCAATAGGATACTTTTTATCCCGTTCGGCAGCATTCTCGTGGGACTTGACATGAAACGTCAGTCACTATAAAACGTGGAATAACGAAACACAATTGACAGCTATGCAATTGACGTATAATGACAGATATGTAATGACGTAATGATGACAATTAGATATTTGTAAGAAATCTACTATATAAAAATAAAAATATTTAGGTAATGTGTTTGTAGTTTGAACTCTTAAAACCATTTAGTATTTGCGAGATAAATTTAGAAAATCATTGTTTTTGACATGGGCAGTTATATTTTGCGCGTTCACGAGTTTGGAAACCATACGCTTTATTTGTGTTAAAGTTAGACCAAAAAACAAAAAATGTGGTTTATAAAGGAGCACTTCAATGAAACGGATAATTTGTTGACACGTATAACGCTTCGATTCGGTATCTACTTTGGATTCACTTTCATTTACTCAGAGAAGTTCAACTAAATAACACTTCATTTTTGTAATCGAAATGAATTCATTACTGTTGTGAAATGAAATAAAAATTTTCCTTTTCAAATATAAAACAAAAAACTCTTCATCTTTTAATCACCAAACGAAATGCTATATAAAAGCCAAGGTGGCGAAACGGAGTTCGCCAGGTTTACTAGTATTAGTCTAAATTTTTAATATGATATCTTATTTTTATATGTATTTTTTATAGATTTTCCCTTTCTTGGCCAAGAATTTTGCCTCATGGTTTTGCAAATAAGACGAGTGAAGACGGAGTAAAATTTTACTCCAACTTTATTGGAGAGAGGAATCGAGCCTGTCGTTACAATATATCACTGGGATTGCCACAAAATTTACAAGATCTTGGTGAGTTTCAGAGATTGCTAAAAGTATTTAATACAAATACATTGCTTCTTCACTATATAAAATAGAATAAATAATTAAACAAAACACTACATAGTTTTCAAAATACTTCATTATAAATTTTTATAAATTTATAAATTTTAATTATATAAGTTCAAAGAGTTCATCTTTGCTGATAAAACTGAAGAACCCATTTAAATTAATATTTTTCAGTAACAACATGTTCTTTGCAAATGATTTCTTTAAACGAAAACGAACGGCAAATCATATTGATGAATAAATATTAATGAGTTCAAATCTTTCTAATCAGGCAGGAACTTTAAATAAATCTTGTAAATTAAATATTCATCAATAAGAATCCTCACCGTTCAGTGCATTCTACACAAGCTTGTAGCACTATATGAAATGTTTGTTAGCCCAAGTTATAATTCACAGGCGGCTGGAGCAATCCTTTAATATCAGATTGGTTTGCGAACTAGGCTCGTGTTGTGTTGACTCTATACGCTGACCGAGTCAAAACTTGAATCACTCTCAATGAACCGCTGACGTTTTGTGACATTGCTTACACTTTTGGTCTTCACGCTCCAGGAATAGTTAGCACTGGAGTTGGAAATTACATCTGCAGCAAGAACACAATGTTGGCACACGCTAAAGCATGGCGGATATACGACAAGGAGTTTAGACGAAAATATAAAGGTAAAAGAATTATACGAATTTATAAACAATACTTTAGGTACTTGATTTTTGTTAATTAATGTAATCTTTAGGTTCTTCTGAATTAATTCTGCATATACTATTGTGTTATATTACATTTTAAAGGCGAAGTGTCTATCACCAATCAAGTCATGTGGTTTGAGGGAGAAGATGAAAATGAAGGGGACGCGGCTGAACTGGCTCTATAGTTAATGGTGAATAAAATTACAAAGAGAGTCTAAAAATAATAGTGTTGCTGCTAAATACTTTTGAAGTTTAATTCAAATGATTGAAAATGTTCATTTACTGTCGTACAATTTCAGGGAGGACTGTACTCACACCCAATCTACTCAAAGGAAGGCGGATGGCCAAAGAAAATAGAAAACTCATAGCAGAAAAGAGTAAACAACAGGGATTCCCGAAATACAGATTACCAGAATTCACAAAAGAAGAAAAAAACTAATAAGAGGTGAGAAAAATAATAACAAAACTAGGAATTTCTATTAATAATTATAATGAAAGTTATAAGAAAGCCATATTAATAGCAATAGCAAGCTCATATCTTGGTTGAAGAAACAGTATGGAAACATGGAGATCTTCATGACAGAGAATGGTTTCCCAACCAGCGGCGAGGATTTAGATGATCAAGATCGTATAGATTACCATAAGAAGCATTTGGAACAGGTGATTAATATTAACAAAGTTACATTCCAGACGGACAAATAAAAAAAATATATTATTATTTGAACTAATATCTTCCACCAGGTCAGGTTCTCCTCGCGGTTGAAGAAGATATGGCCAATGTCGTGGCGTACACTGCTTGGTCAATGTTGGACAACTTTTAATGGAGCGATGGCTATCGGTAAAGACATATTGACTTCAAAATGTTTTTAGATTTTCTTCTGTTCATAATCTGATAATAATAATAATCTTTTCAGTTCTAAATTCGGTTTATACGAGGTGGACTTCAACGACCCAGCCCGCACCCGCCGCCCGACTGCCTCCGCCAAGTATTATAAAGATATGTAATATGATTTATAATAAACAGAACTTTGAAAGACGTTATTTGTTTGATAAATAATAAAATTAATTTTAGATGTGACTTGGGATGTCACTTGGACCTATATCTAACAATGATTCCTACTCCTCATGGACTAGTGACTTGACTTTTAGTTTACTTTTACAATTTCATACAGAAATACATTACTATTTATTACAAGTTAGTGTTGAAAGACGAAAGGAACTGCTTTTAATTAAAAGTATTATGATAGTTATAATTAGCAGGTTATGTACACACGAATAAGTTATTTTGTTTTTCTGTTTGTTTTTTTTTTTCAAATAAGAATTTGGATTAGTTTGGATATTCCGATTTAAATAACTTTCATAAACCGCTGATGAACTGATCGTAATAGTTTCAAGGTACACAATATATTATAGATATTAGTTGTGTTCGGACCGCTGTGCTTAATGTGCGAATATAATCAATGTTTTAGAGGAGGAAATTATGATGAAAATAGTTTTTTTTTTTTAATGTTAACTTTAATAAAAATATAAGTTAAACTGATTATTTGCATCTTTCGCTGACACCAAACATCATTTCTGATGATGAAGATACTTCTTTTATCTTCCATAAGCATAACTATTAACTAAAGGCTTTGGCCGCTTCTTAAAGTTGTGAGACGATATACTTATTAGGAGCTCCATGAAGTATCTTCCTTGAATAGCTAAAAGCTTGAGACTTCCTCGAGATAAAATCAAAAAATTTTCAGGACATTTATATTAGTAATTCAATTTTTTGTCATTACATATTAACTGATTCGTTTCAACAAACAATGAAATATTTTATTTTGTTGTGTTTCTATTTATACATATATTACGACTGAACTCAATTTACCATATACATATATTTAACAGTTCTGGCTGAGAGATAAAAAACGAGGACTATGAAAATTCCTTACAATATTCTATACTCCAAAGTTTAGAATGTAGCGCCACCTTGTGATCTAATGATCAATATCCAATGATCGTCAAATTAGCGTGGTTGTAACTACTTGCCAATAGATGGCGGTTTATAAAATAATTTCAATTTCTCATGGTATTCAACGTGCCAGTGAATTTTGTGAATCTTATAGAATATTTTACTTTATTGTGAGTTTGGTTGTTCATCCGTTCCTTTATATTATCAATTTCTTAGTTTGCTTCAGATTTATTGGTTACCTGGCTTGTTAATTGCATCCAAGCCTAATCAATATAATTTTTTTCGCAATTTGCCGGAATAAATCTTAAATTATATATCATTTTGTTTTTAAGTTATAAGGTAAGGGTTTTATTGTTTACATTTTAATGAGAAATAGCGAATATACAGGGAAACAAGTGAAAGAGACGTAGTGAATTTTTAATAAAAATAATTAAATCCTACCTTTAGTATTATATTAATTAGTATAAATGTGAAGAATAAAAAAATATATTTTCATAATAAATCTCCATCCATATTATTAACAAAATGAAAATATTTAGTTCAACGATTGTAGCAAAAAGGAAACACTAATTATGTAGGGCGGCAACCAGAGGTACTAGGAAAACTACAAAACTTATTTTTATGTATATTATAATGAAAATTACATATTAAAACTTACAACCTATTGCCCGATGTTAGGATAGCAATCCCATTCCATTGCTTGTGTGTTATCAGGAATCTTCTGGTTCACACGGCTTGGTGTTCGTTCCGTGGAGTCAGCGGCGTCACTCGTTATATATTTTATCTATACAACCACTTTGCCCCGGCGACGTTCATTTATTTTATAATATGTTACACGTACACAACAAAGTCATCTTGTGTCTGTACAGATGTTACATAAAAGAATTGATTGACAATGTTAACTCAGAATAATGAAAAAACAGTAAAATACTAGTGTTGTGGTAGGTACAGCCTTTATTGTAGTAATGTGCTACAACATGGGTGGAGACAGTATTTAAAAGCTTTCAAATACAAGTTGATACCCAAACGTTGCCATCACAACATTAACAAAGGTTCAATATTAAGTGGTTTATATAAATAATTACAAATATTGGTTGCAACTTAATTAATACCTATTTTTACTATGTACAAAATTTAGTATCATGTTCCACAAGTACATTAATTTATTATAATCAGTCATATAAATAATTCTGAGGACTATAGTATATAATAATTTTTCGTAATATTTTTGTAATGGAAAATTCTTTTGTTATCTTTATTTTTTTGTAATATTTTTGTAATCTTAAAAGATAAGTATTATTATTAAGCAGCTAGACAGTAATCTTCAGCAGTGCTGTGTACTTACGTCTATAACTGGTACATCCATCAGATAAGTATCTGTTTTAAATGTTTAGTTTAAAGTGTTTAATGTATGTACTGTTGATGTGCCGTTCAAATATGTAAATAAATAAAATTATTAACCATTAGTACGGCACAGATTGCGCCACTTGAAAGTTGTAACATTAAACGGCATAACTCCTCACACTTCGGAGTTGGTTCTATGACATACAAACAGCGGAATAACATTTTACACACAAGTATTTAAAAGAAACTTATAAAAGGAAACTAGCGCCATCTATGTCATGATATAGTAACTCACGCTCACCTATATGTTGTAACATTAATCATTATAAACTAAGTTGTGAGTACTGTACTAGGACATTCAGTTATTAGTTCCAGTACTAAGAATAAAACGCACTAATGAATATAACTGTTATAAATAAAACAAACATATTATATTGTATTATGTTTATTATAAAGTAACAAGTCTCGTCTTCATATGTACATTAAACAATCCCCCAGTTCATTTCTATCATATATTTCATCAAGTTCAAAGTATACAACAATGTCTCCGATACATTTATATCTGAATAGTTTGTGTCTTGTGTATTGCTCACCGGGGCCGTGTGTCTCTGTGTGTGTAGTGTTCACAAGTCAGCTCAACGTAATGCGAGACGTCCTTAGGTTCGCTCTCCGTCACTCGTAGGAACTAGTTTCTTATACACTGATCTCGACCTCACCAACAGAATCCACAGCTCCGTGTCCAAGTATTACCTGTACAGAGACATCCGTTTAGTGAAGGACAGTATGTGTGTGTGTCTGTGTGTGTGTGTAGTGATAGTGTTAATAAGTGTTCCACCAGCCGTGTGAGGTGATTGTAGTACAACCTGCTCACCTATACATACAGTGCTACATGTTTTCGACTCACAATTCCCAGTAAGTTCATTTGAACCACTAAGAAACCGCAGCGCCCCCTGGCGATGTCAAAGATCTGGTGCTACTGTCCAAGTCTCTAAGCTCAGAGCCATAGTCAAGTGGATACATTATGTTTATATATATTATAGATACTGTGAGGGCGCTTTACATATATGTATAATAAAATAATAATATGTAACAACAGTAAGTTAACAATCTAGAAGCTACTGAAACAATGATTCTTAACATGAAGCAAGTCCCGCAGGAGCTACATACAAATGTATGGATAAAGCTTGTATTAAAAGACATTGACTGTTTGAGCCGCTGCAACACTACACCTTCAACACTACACTTGATACTTCAAGTCTTTTACATTCTAATATGTTTAAATTTCAGTCACTTCCCTCTCCATATAATGTGTAGCTCATTGTCTTTAATATATTGTGGCTAGTGTAATCACACACTCATGTTTCATTAATAGCTACCTGGTTCATTGTTAGTTTACATCTAACACTTGATGATCAGCCGTCATCTCCTGATGGATGAATCTCAAGTACAGTCCAATAACACCATCTGTAATACATAATACAATATATTAATACTGTTCACAAACAATATTGTTCATATATAAAGACATACAGAGACAGTTACATCAAGGATTGTTTGAAAATAAAATATAATATTTTATATTAATCTTAAAATATCCACAAATAAATTACACTTCATATCACTAAGAAGGTTTATTGTTCAAATAAAACAATTCTTTATATATCAGTCTTGTTAATATCATCATTAATAACATACTGTAAAATGTATGGAATTATTATTATTATTCTCTTTGAAATATTGGATTCCTACAAAAATTATAAATGTTTATACTTAAACTAAACACCTAAATTGATTTTACTTAAAAAGTATAACACTATTAAAACACTTTTATAATAATCGATTATTCTAGAACAGGGGTTCACAACCTTTTTTTAGTTCCGGACCACTTTTATATTATTCTTGTTAGCAGGGACCACTATGTAAGTATAATAAAAATAAACTGTAATAATCTAACTGAAACTTTAATTAACAAATCAATAGGATATTACAAAATAAGAAATAATAATATATTTAGGATAAACTTCTGCAATTTTGTATTAATGTGATTTCGGAGCTTGCATTTTCTTCACGAGTTCGGCTATCCTAGGACTAATATTGTTACTCAAAGCTACACGCAAATCATCACTTACTTTCAAACGATTCCTCGCTTTGTTTTTAATTACCAATAAAGCAGAAAATCCTTGTTCACATAAATAAGTTGTTGAAAATATCATAAAATAGCGCAAGGCCATTTCTCGAAATTTAACATAAGAAATTGCTTTTTTACATCAAAACGACTCAAGACTCACCGCCCGCTAAATTTAAAATCATTGGCGGACCATATTTTGGCTTCTGCGGACCATTGGTGGTCCACGGACCACTGGTTGGGAACCATTGTTCTAGAAAGACACCATATGGATTTCATCATATATAATATCAACAGCACATGATGAATTATAAAATGAATGTGTCGATAACAGTTTACTCAATATAAAAGATACATTATGGAGAAATTAACAGAACATACCGTCACACTACTATCGTACATCAGCTACATACACTTCTCTTCATAGAAGGTTTCCTCTCGTCCGCAGACCACGTTCTAACAGACGCTCCACCAACAGCTTCGACCCTCATCTTGAATTATATATTCTTACGAGTCCTGTAACGTAACGAATGATTCTAGTTTTTAGTATGACAATAGATGTCTTACTTAAATATTCGACTTACAAGAAGTCGCATTTTAAAAAGTGAAAAACGTAATAAATAATAATAAAGAAGGCCATTGAAACGATATAACGTTCAAAAACCCTGCGGGCAATATTACGCTTAGAGAATAATTCAAAATATACTATTAAAATAAACTAGTACTCTTATCACTACAGATAATAAACACTAATATTAACCAAAACTAAAAATGTTACTTAATAAACAATTGCATTTGAATGTTATGTCAGTAATATAAAAAGTAACATTTATTAGTAGGTACCTATGTGCAAAAAAAACACTCACCATGAAGATAACCGACGTAAAACACATCCATCATAAGGAAGGCCGCGGCCGACTGCCACCAGAGACACCAGAGGGAGCCGGATTGGAAGGACTGGAGAGACATAAGAAATGAATTTTGAAAGCAATTAATATGTAGTAAAATCATAAAATGTAAATTAATAAAATCTAAAAACTAACAATAAACGAGCCGTCAGGTTGGCCACACTAAGAATCATGGGGAATGGGGATGAAACCAGTGTTGCCAACTTTATTTTTTAGAGGATCGTACTATAGACTAAAAAAAATAGTATTTTGTCTTGAAATTCAAGAAAATAAGCGTACGCGATGAAATTTCAATAAAACTGCGTAAGTATATCACATAAAAATGGAATTTAATTCTAATTTTCATTTAACATTAAACATCAATTAATGTGTGGAATTAAAATATTCATTAATTACATATATTTTGAAAACAGAAAAAAAAATTTAATTGCTTTAGTCACTATCTGAATTATTAGACATGTAGCAGCGCGTACACGAAGTAATAACAATAGTTTATTTATTTATAAAGACGTTCTCGTCGATGGATTTGGCGACGCTTTCATCGTTGAAACGGAAGCACATAGTAATAACAATAGTATATTTATAAAGACGTTCTCGCCGCTGGATTTGGTGACGTTTTTATCGTTGAAACAGGTACACATATTAATAACAATAGTGTATTGATAAAGACGTTCTCATCGCTGGATTTGGTGACGCTTCATCGTTGAAACAGGAACACACTGATGACACGATGCCGGCCCCTCGCCACGACGTAGTCTTCTTCTTCTTCAGTTAGCAGCGTTTTCAAGATGTTGTCACTCCCCGGCGCGCGCGATCCAAAAGACCGATGCGCTCGCTGGAGTGACAGATATAACCACGGTTAACGCATGCGCAGTGATACCGATTAAACGCATGCGCATTAAAGACGAAACCGTATGCGCGGCGACCAATCAAAACGCCTGTTTTAATGTGCTGGTTATTCATATTCTATATGTAATCAATTTTCTAGTATAAATAACTGTAAATATTTTCAATAAAACATTCCTTGAACAAGTGAAAAGTCTATTATTCTCTCCATACGTCTCAACGCTTAAAGTGGTGACCCTCGACAGAGCAAGCAGAAACTTCTGAACAAAAGGAATCCGGACGAATCCCTGCCCGAAAAATCATTCAAATATGGAAACCCAGCCACCTCAAGCTCTCGCCAGCTCTCAAGCCGCCGCTAACCAATTACTTATTAATGCAGTAAAGAAGCTATCACTCGAAGTAGCTGAATTAAAGGCACGACCGGCATACAACAACTTCACACATCGAAGAGATCACTCCCGAAGCCGTCAACGCAGATTATCAACACATCGCAGTCGTCACAATTCGCCATCTCCACTGTGTTACTATCACCGCCGCTTCGGTAGTCAAGCCCGACGGTGTACTACGCCGTGTAGTTATACTAAAGACCACATGAAGTCGGAAAACTAGACCGAACGTTGGCAGAGGCGGAATCCGGCGTTCACAAATCATACCGCCTGTTCGTTACCGATAAAAAAACGAACTACTCTTTCTTAGTAGACACGGGAGCCAATATCTCCGTACTACCTCGAAAACCAGGCCAGAAATCGACGCCGCTACCTTTCAAATTATATGCCGCCAACAACACGGTAATATCAACGTATGGAGAACGAACGCTCGAACTCGATATAAATCTACGACGACCGTACAAGTGGAAATTTATAGTTGCCGATGTATCGAAGCCTATATTAGGAGCCGATTTTTTAAACTATCACCAACTCATCGTTGATATCAAGAATCGAAGATTAATCGACGCTGTAACGAATTTACGAGTAAACGTGCCGATTAAATCAACTACTACACCCACAATAAGAAGCATCGACATAAGCGACGCGTACCACGACATACTCGCTGAATTCCCCGGCATAACACGACTTACCGCTATGAAGCTGGGAACTAAAATCAACGTCGAACATTATATCGAAACTACGGGACCTCCGATCCACTGCCGAGCACGACCTATACCGCCGCATCGTTACGAAACCGTTAAGAAAGAATTTGAGAATATGATGCAACAAGGACTCTGTCGTCCTAGTAAAAGCGCATGGTCATCGCCACTTCATATTGTACCTAAAAAGAATGGGGATATAAGAGTGTGCGGTGACTATCGACGACTCAACGCGATAACGAAACCCGATCGCTACCCAGTACCGCGAGTCAAGGACTTCACACATCATCTCTCAGGTAAAACCATATTTTCAACCGCCGATCTCAACCGCGCTTACCAACAACTTGAGGTCCGCGCCGAAGACATTGAGAAGACAGCAATCATAACACCAATGGGTTTATTCGAATTCCCTCGAATGTGTCCCGGTCTGAAGAATGCCGGACAAACTTTTCAGCGATATATTCACGAAGTGCTCCGAGGACTCGATTACGTATTCCCTTTCATTGATGACGTTTTGATAGCTTCAGCTAACGAAACTGAACATCGAGAACACCTCCGAACTGTACTCACACGATTTCAAGAGCACGGCATCACTATAAACCCCGCGAAATGTAATTTCGGAAAACAGCAAGTCAAATTCCTAGGATACATGGTATCGGAACAAGGCATCAAACCACCCGATGATAAAGTCAAGGCTATCGTCAACTATACGAAACCGAAAACAGTTGAAGAACTACGACGCTTCCTAGGAATGTTAAACTTCTATAGAGATCACATTCCAAACGCCGCCACTATACAAGCTCCGCTAAATTCATATCTACACAACGTTAAGAAGCGCGATAAAACTATAATTGAGTGGACCGACGAAGCAACGCAAGCATTCGAAGCATGTAAAGTTAGCATCAGTAACGCGACTTTACTCGCTCACCCGTCTCACGAAGCAACACTCGCAATATTCAGTGACGCCTCAGACAACGCCGCCGGAGCCGTACTACAACAGTACATACATAATACATGGCAGCCCCTCGGTTATTTCTCAAAGAAATTCTCAGACGCTCAGAAAAAATACTCAACATACGATCGTGAATTACTTGCTATATATATGGCAGTAAAACACTTTAGGAAAATATTTGAAGGCAGACCACTCATAATATTCACCGACCACAAGCCACTCACGTTTGCTATGAACAAAACATCAACAAACAACGAGACGCCGCGACGAACAAGACAATTATTATTCATTAGTGAATTTACAACCGACATACGTCACGTAAGTGGGAAACAAAACATCGTCGCCGACGCTTTAAGTCGTGTCGAAACTATATCCTGCCCGTCTACAATAAATTATGAAGAAATAGCCTCAGCACAACGAAGTGACAACAACATTCAACATTTACTTCAACAAACCAACCTATCATTCAAAAGGGTTAATATTCCTAATACAGATATAGAATTACTTTGTGAAACATCAACATCATTCATACGACCTTACATACCTACCGATCATCGTAAAGAAGTTTTTAACAACATCCATAATATCAGTCATCCCGGAACGCGAACAACAAGGAAATTAATAACAAGAAAATACTTTTGGCCGTCCATGAATAAAGACATCGCAACGTGGACTAAGAATTGCATTCAATGTCAGAAGAGCAAAATACAACGTCACACACACAGCGAAATAAATTCGTTCCCGCCAACCGACCGCTTTCAACACGTGCACATAGATATCGTCGGACCGTTACCTACAACAGCTCAAGGTTACCGATATTTAATAACCATGATCGATCGACATACGAAATGGCCCGAAGCGATACCTACAATCGATATATCCGCCGAAACAGTCGCAGAATGCATATACAACAACTGGATAAGTCGATTCGGATGCCCCGCTACTATAACAAGTGATCAAGGCCGACAGTTTGAAAGTCAAATATTTAAAAACTTAATGAAAATACTCGGAATACAAAGAATACGAACTACGCCTTATCATCCACAAAGCAACGGAATGATTGAACGATGGCATCGTTCATTGAAGAACGCATTACGCGCCAAACTATCCGATACAACGTCATGGATCAATGAGTTACCTACTATACTACTCGGGTTACGAGCCGTCTTACGCACCGATAACAACGTAAGCGCAGCCGAACTTACCTACGGCTATAATTTAAGACTCCCAGGTGATTTCCTCGATACAAATAAAACGACAGACTCAGCATCATTAAATTATAATTACGTCGAAAAATTACGAGAAAATATACAGAAACATAAACCATTACCGAACTCGCAACGAAACAATAAACACATTTTCGTTCATCAAGACCTACGAACATGTCCGTACGTGTTTATTCGAGTCGACGCAGTCAAATCACCGCTTCAAACACCCTATGAAGGCCCCTTTCGAGTTGTAAACAGAACAGATAAAGTTTTTACAATTCAATTACCCGATCGTCAAACATGCATCTCAATTGATCGACTGAAGCCTGCATATGTGTTAAATACCGAAAATTCAGATTTACCTCAAACCAAGAAAACCATTACAAAGGATACCAGAGTTACCATCAAAACCTTACCAATTGAAAAATCAGCTGATACGAACAACATGACGTCACAGCCTACTCGTATATCAACTCGACTAGGCCGCTCCATCAAGTTGCCGGTACGTTTCACTTGAGGGGGATTACTGTAGCAGCGCGTACACGAAGTAATAACAATAGTTTATTTATTTATAAAGACGTTCTCGTCGATGGATTTGGCGACGCTTTCATCGTTGAAACGGAAGCACATAGTAATAACAATAGTATATTTATAAAGACGTTCTCGCCGCTGGATTTGGTGACGTTTTTATCGTTGAAACAGGTACACATATTAATAACAATAGTGTATTGATAAAGACGTTCTCATCGCTGAATTTGGTGACGCTTCATCGTTGAAACAGGAACACACTGATGACACGATGCCGGCCCCTCGCCACGACGTAGTCTTCTTCTTCTTCAGTTAGCAGCGTTTTCAAGATGTTGTCACTCCCCGGCGCGCGCGATCCAAAAGACCGATGCGCTCGCTGGAGTGACAGATATAACCACGGTTAACGCATGCGCAGTGATACCGATTAAACGCATGCGCATTAAAGACGAAACCGTATGCGCGGCGACCAATCAAAACGCCTGTTTTAATGTGCTGGTTATTCATATTCTATATGTAATCAATTTTCTAGTATAAATAACTGTAAATATTTTCAATAAAACATTCCTTGAACAAGTGAAAAGTCTATTATTCTCTCCATACGTCTCAACGCTTAAAGACACAGCAGATGCGGGAAAAGCATTATATTTTTTGTACATATGTTATACCTACATACTTAAATTTAATTTGCTCAGCATATCGTCACATGACTTGAAGTTTATACACGATCCTTTTTCTTTATTATCTTGTGGAGCTAACAAATTCTTATTTACCGTTTCTGGAATACATTTTAGTTTAACATATTCGTCATAGTTATAGTATAGTACTAAATATAGTTAGTTATAGTACTAAAGTATAGTTTTACACATTCCTTATAGTTTTATTGGAGATTTATGTTTTCGTAAGACTTCATTTAAAAAATCGTATATTTTGCGTACGATTTCGATAACTCGGTCGTACATCGTACTAGAGTCAAAAAGGTCGTTTAAATACGATTTAAATCGTACGGTTGGCAACACTGGATGAAACTGTCATATAATTACCGTATAAGAAAATAATGTATAGAAAACAGTGTTCCCACATTGAGGGGAAATTAGGAAAATTAGGGGAAATTAGGGTCAAGAGGGAAAAGAAAAGGGGAAAGACTATAAAAGGGGAAATTGGGGAAATCAAAGATAAATGAGTGTTTTGAGCAGTGGCGGCTGGTAGGTAATCGAACCGGTGGTGCACTACTAAAATATTAAAATTAGAAAATGCAACAAAACAACGAGATGTCAATCGCGGCTCAATTCGTCATACATCGGGTGCTCTCGGTAATCTTCGGCCGCTCGTGCGGAGCTCGAGAACCGACTCGTTACTCGGTACATTTCTATGAACTATCTTTTGTTTCACGCGTCAGGCGTATTAATGCGTATCTCATACAACATGTATTAGCAGTCCTCGTGCACTCGCCGAAGCGCACGATATGAGTTTAGTAAAGTGCTCAATCTTTTTGACCATAATTAGGAAATTAAATTTTTTATACGTTTTTATATGTTTAAAAAATAAATACTTAAATGGTAATTTAAAAATAAAGATGAAGTAATATTTTGTAATTTTTAAATATTTTGAATTGGTGGTTCAGCGCACGAGTGCACTTAAGGTACAGCCGCCTCTGGTTTTGAGGAGGAGACGTAAAATATTATTTTGTGCAAAAATGTATGCGCTGACAGCGTTAACTAATTTGGAATAAAAAATGAGTATACAACTCCATTTTTTGTTTTTATTTATTATTATATTTCTGGTCAGTCTGTAAATAAAACACAAATACGATAAATAAACGATAAATTTTAGGTGTGGTGTCAAAACTACAGCAAAATAATTTTTGAGGGGAAAAAAGTCCGTAGAAGGGGAAATCTGAATTGAAGTGTGGGAAAAAGAAATCGTTCTAGTGGAAACACTGATAGAAAATGCTGCCACCTAGCGAACAAGGTAAAACAACTTCGACACTATTTTCCTTTATAACTTCATAGATAATATCTTAATTCTTAAGTAGCTCTCAAATTGATTTGACATGAGGACATATTTTAAATTATTTCAGTTGTTCATTTGCCGTTGTTTACTGTTTTTCTTGTGCTGTACGTTCTTTTTCAAACATTTGACCCGGCTTAATATATCATTGACTCCAATTTCTACGCTTTTGACGATCGACCCCGGCTTGTCTCATTTGCTAACTACGAATTTGGATTATCGATAAGTTGAAAAAATGACACGAAAATCGGCTATTAAGTGTTATTTTCGGTGTGCGACTAAAGGTACGATACTTTTTAGTAAAATCTATAAAATTATTATTTGTCATATATTATATATACAATCAATTACTACTCTTGTTACATCAATTTCAATCGTAACAGTTTATTGACTTCTAATAAAATACATTTCAGGTCCTTTTCATCCATTTCCTAAACCTGAATACCCAAATTTGGAGAAATTCATTCAATGGAAAAATATTTTAAATGAAGACATGAAACAAAAGGAACATTCTTACATTTATAACAACATAAGAATATGTGATCGTAATTTTGAACAGTTTTACCGTTCTTCAAGTAAATGACTCAAAATGCTGTACCAACTCTATACTTAAGTGAGTATCTAAAGTAAGCTACTTCCCAAGTAGTATAGGCACACAATACATACTACTAATATAAAAAAAGTAAAAATTATCAATTATATTTTATAACTATAGATATTTTACATTATTATTATTTTACTTTAGAAATTGATACTCATAATTAAAAATTAAAAACAAAAAAATTAGATTTAATTGAATATAATGAAATAGGTATACAAGTCATCTTAACATTTTTATATACTTACATGTGGTTTGATAGAATTATAATGTGCGGTCTTTATTACCTTTTTTATCTAAATAAAGGAAAGTGGCTACAAACAGTATAGCAAAATAACTACTTGTGTCACTTCTTTACATAGGTAAAACAAAAACAAAGTGTTCTAAATATGCAGAGATTATAATTTCACTGGATAACTACAAACCAAAAAAAGTTGTTTATAGTTTTTTATGTAATATAATAATGGCAGTGTTTAATTCAGTAAAAGTTACAAGTCTATTTACATTCAATCAGAAACTCTAAAAGAAACAAGGAAGGAATATACAATCAAGACAATATGTTATCATTCAATTTTAAGATTTTTCATTTAACTTTTCTCTTAATATATTTATTTGTAGTAAAAAAAATATTTTATTTAGCAGCATCAACATTTGAGACTGTACACTCATCATATTCTGTTGAAACTGAAAAATGCATTGATACACAAAAAGAAGACAATGACGCATCTTGTAGTCACAACTTGGGTTTAAATATGAATCAAGTTCAGCTACAAAGGAGTTCTCCTAATTCCTCTCAATTATTTCCTAAACGTAAGTTACAAGCATATAACTAAGTTTAATATTAACTATGATTGCTATATTAACTTTTAAATTATAAAACAGCATAAAGCATTTAAAATACAATATAAGTTTAAACCACAGATTCACTGGATTTGCAAGTATCAAGATTTATTTCATATTTTCTTCAAATATGTATATTTTTTGTCTTTTAATAAACATTAATCCTGGTTTAAACCTAAGATGTTCAAAAATGTCTTCTCATCATTTAATTGATTATCTGAAATCCCTTATGACAACTATTAGTCCTGTTGTTAAAGATACTACTGTATACATTATTAAACATAACTAACTGTATCAATATTTATAAAACATTCATTTCGCTCCCTTGTCTCCTGCCAGGCGGCCGCGGGCTTCCTAGTTCCTCGTAATGGATGTCTTTTTCTAATGCTGATGCTTCATGGTGTATTTTTTACATATATCTAATTATTATATTTTATATTATTGGCATTACTTACATTATAAGTTCTCATACTTATTGAGTAAGTTTTTTAGTTTTGTTTGATATTAGTGTTTATTTTATTGTGTAGTATGTGGTAGGAATTTTGAATTATTTCCTAAGTGTTGCATACATTGGGCGCAGGGTTTTTTAACGTTATCGTTGTGATGGCTTCCTTTTTTTATTTTAACTATTATCTTTACAATTTTCGGCCACGCCCTAAAATGCGACTTCTTAATGTAAGTTGGTAAGTTTGTTAACAATTAATGTATTTTCTTTATAAAAATAGTATTATTTGTAACGTTCCAGGACTCGTAAGAATATATAATTCAAGATGAGGGTCGAAGCTGTTGGTGGAGCGTCTGTTAGACGTGGTCTGCGGACAAGAGGAACCCTTCTATGAAGAGAAGTGTATGTAGCTGATGTACGATAGTAGTTTTACGGTATGTACTGTTGATTATTTAATATTATTCTGTTATTATTTATAGTAAGATTGAATCATTGTTTATGTTCATTTATTCAATATTTTTATTACATTAACTGAATGCTTCCGACACGTCATAATGATTAAATAAATAAATAAAAGATGGTAACTATAATAGTAACTTTCTCGTGCCCGCGGCTCCGTCTGCGTGTACATCACAGTTGTTCTCTGTCACTATGGCCACTGAACCTGAACTGCTTCCACTTTATGGTTCCACCCGCGTAGTCTTGGGATTGGGGTCGGGATTGTGTCAATGGATAATCGGGATAAAAAGAAGCCCAAGTCCTTTTCCTGGGCTTCATTTATATCCATACTAAAATTCATCAAAAACGGTTCAGCGGGTTAGGAATGAAAACTTAACAAACAAACAGACAGTTACTTTCGTATTTATAATATTAGTAGGGATTTGATAATAACTGCAATCACTAACAGTCATCATGCTATTAATAATGGTTTACAAAACAAAACCATCTATAGTTAGCAGAATCAATGAGTTGAAAATAAATAAATGATTAATAAAATAAAAACACTTATATTTTGTTAATCATTCACTTATATTCAAGTGAATGCATAATAATTACAAATATTTTTTAGTTTGTTATTTTATAAGAGTGTTTTTGTAATTTTTTTTTGACATTTTATAATTTATTTTAAACCGACAATAATTGAAGTAAGTGTCTTTATATGTCTTTATATAAGAACAATATTGTATTATGTATTACAGATGGTGTTGTTGGACTGTACTTGAGATTCATCCATCGGAAGATGACGGCTGATCATCAAGTGTTAGATGAAAACTAACAATGAACACAGCCGGCCTAGCAGCACATCTCCAACTTGTCTGCTACTTAGTTATTTTATATTGAATTAACACTTGTCAAACAATATCTTTAACAGTTACAACTTTGATATATAATTTCTTTTGGATCATAATATTTTATTTAATCCAATCTACTTGATATACTTCTCTGATATGATGCAATTACTTTATTGTTATTTATAATCTGATAAAACATTGCTCATCTTAAATGTTTTATTTCTGTATGTAGTAATTATGCTTATCATACCTTTTTCTCTAGAATAATTAGTTTTTAAAAGAATAGTATCTGTTATGCCACTAGAAGGGGCAAAATGTTTTGTTATAATAAACTAGCTTTTGCCGCGACTTCGTCCGCGTGGAATAGTGACTTCCGGCAGATTTTTGGTTCTTCCCACATAGTTCCCGTTCTTGCGGGGTTTTCGGAATGGTCGAGTTCCCGTAGAGTTTTCAGGATAAAACCTATGTTTTTTTTAATTCACAATGAAGTACTCTTAACCAACAATATATTTATTTGTTTATTTGATTAAAGATTAGTATTATTATGTTGATACAACTTAAATTATTTTACCAAATTAAGTACCATAAAAACGGTTTTTGTGAGTTAATCTTAAAAGATAGACATACTGTTGCGGACTGTTTTTTAGATCATTGAAAGAGCTATTATTCTTTAATTATACTTTTTGTGTATCTTGAACCGTTTTCACGGCGCACGCAACGGAAGGCTTCAAAGATGAAATAATTTCTCCCGTTTTTACACATTTACCACTATATCTTTGCTCCTATTGGTCGTAGCGTAATGTTATATAGACCACAGCCTTCCTCGATAACTGGACTATCCAACACAAAAAGAATTATTCAATTCGAACCTGTAGTTTCGGAGATTAGCGCTTTCAAACAAACAAACAAACTCTTTAGCTTTATAATATTAGTAAAGATTTACCTTGAACTGTTTTCATTTATAATATGAATATAAACTTCATTTATCATAAAGACAATTATTATTGTTGAATTGAAACGAATTACAGTTATTGTGGATGTATTGTATTGTCTTTGATTTTTATTAAGCAGTAATACTTGTACTTGTTAAGCTTATATATATGAAGATAATAACACTTTGGGACTCCATATTATATACATCCTTCAAATTTGTTATAAACACAAAACATAATAAAACATGAGTAAATATAATCTTCAAATTCAAAGTCTTAAGCTATCAATTAAATACTAATGTGTGTGTACATGATGTGACTCATATGATGTATTATACTGTGACTTATCTTTCATATTATTAATATTTGTATACATACAAACGTAGAAAATGTCGGATTGTTTAGATAATTTATTAAAGGTATTTTATTTAATACATTATTATGGTTGTAGAACTGAAACATGTAAATAACAAGAATAGTGTTACTAGTGGCGTCATCTGTGCCATTCTAATTGTATTATACTATAATTCTTAGAATTAATTTTGATTGATTATACTTAAATAATGGTAAATTAATGTAGATATTGGCGTGAAGAAATTGTTCAAACCTGATACTTAATTTATGTTAGGTATATAGCAGTTATATAAATAAATATTTGTTATATATTGTAAGCAATATTTGTAATTATTTATTATTAACTATAAAACCCCATTAATTTAATTTGTTGATGACAAGGTTTGAGTATCAGCTTGTACATATTTGTGATATTAATACTGGCTTCAGCCATTTTGTACGACATTACTAGAAGTAACAATGAACATTAAAAATCAAGACTGAAACTGTACCTACCTAAAAAGTAGTATTTTACTGTTTTCTTATTCTAATTTAAATATTGCATGTTGATACTTTTGTGTAACATTTGTACAGACAGGATCAACTGAGGGACAACAAGCAAATAAGTACAAGATGAGTTTTCTTCATTATTTATACAGTTGTAGGAACAAAATATTTTTCTTTTTGTCAATATTGTTTTGTATGAAGGTTTGATCACTTATTTTTTTTCTTCATCATTGTATTTGTACTATTTAAAATAATACTTTTTTATGAGAATAGTTGTAACCGACAGTAGTCACCATCTCCCATGGACAGTGTTAATGCTCTTGTTTGGGGAAGAGGATAGGAAGGGGAGGCAAAAGGGAAAGGACAGCCGGCTCTCTCACTTTTCGGACGAAACGTAGACATTAAAGAGTACTTCACGTCGATCTTGGTACTTCTCCGCTCGAGCCAGCCCATGTTCGAGCTATAGCAACGGACCACAGCTAGACTCTACTACCTTCAGTATACTATACATGAGGGGTTTAATTATAATTATTATTATATAAGAATTTAAAAAAAAATCAGAGACTACTGGATAAATTTAAATTAAATTGTATACAATAAAACACTAAGCCTGTAACTTACAATCAAAATGTTATTTTTTAATTTAAGATCTATTCCTGCAAATTCAGAACAAAGTTTGCAATGTTTAGTCTTTTATCCAAGTAAGGAGCCAGATGAGAAACAAGCTCAAAGGCTACTAATAAATCCATAGATATAAAAAATACATGAATAATAATCAATGTGGCAATAAAATAATATTTTCTATTACTCAAAAAGATCACAAGAATTTTTACTGAATCATAACAAGAATTTCAAAATACGGTACCTACTGAGTTGGTTGTTTTATATACCGCAATCTATTAGTAGGTTTAGGTTTAGAGATAATTTATTTCCCATTAAGAACAAAGTTCACTTACATAGGAAACTTAAACTAGTAACATAATAATAAACATTTATGAAGTTAATGGTTACCTTATTTATACGAATATTAGAATATAATTATAAAGTTTGACAGTATGTTTTTAATTCAGCCTTAAATTTCAAAAAAGATTTTTCGTTAAATATTTCTTTCGGTAGATTATTGTACATTAGCGCTCCCTCAAATTGTAGTTTCGTTACCATAATGTTTAGTTCTAGACTTAGGTATTTGTATTTGATGTATATTTCGTGTATAGTATTTATGTGATTTAGTCTTAAAAGTAGTTTGTTTGTGTATAGATCCTGAGAGAAGTTTTCTTATAAGTATGCATGTTTTGTATTTGTATAATTGTCCAATAGATAGTGTATCAGTTTTCTTGTAAAGTTCTTTGGTTGGAAAGCGGTAGTCCAGTTGTTGTAATGTTTTTAATAGTTGGTTTTGTGATATTTGTAAATCTTTTAAATTAGTAATTATTACTTGAATATTTAATAGAAGTATGGGTATTTGTGTGCAGATACCCATACTTCTATTAAATATTCAAGTAAGGGTTTAGCTAATGAGTTATAAATAATAGTTCGAACTTTATATGGAATACATCGGACACACCTGCGTAAAGCTCCAGTCAATGATGTTATTTTAGTTTGCAAATATGTAATCTAAATGAGGTTGTCATAATAGTTTGTAATCTAATAGTAAACCAAGATACTTTTCTGTTTCTGATTTTTGGAGTTTAATATAATTTATGGTTAGGGATTCGTAATTACGGATTTTTTTTTATTTTTAGTAGTAGAAAAGCATACAGGAGGTTTTTGTTACATTTATACTCAGCAAATTACAGCTTGTGCGTTCGATGTTATCTCATGTATTGAGTCTCCAAAAGAGAATAGACTTGTGTGATCTGCGTATAATGACACTTCTCTGTGTAATCCCAAATAACCAATATCGTTAATGTATATTAAGAATAATAGAGGACCTAGGATTGACTTAAAGAATATATCAAATTAAAACATCTACTAATCTATGCTATCTACTCTTATAATGTAATGTATTGTTAACATTGAAAGTTAGGTTTAAGATTAAACATTATGCATCTTTAAATTTAAATAAAAAAATATATTAAAAAAAAAAGGAATGAAACGGTTGGATGTTAGTGAAAAGTTCTGTTTAAATGAAGCTGAACTGTTTAAATGAAGTTGTCGTTGTGCAGAAACTGAGGATTAAATGAATTATTGTTACATTTACTGTTGTTTGTATATTACTTGTTAGGGAGCTATTTCACTATCACTCGCAAAAACTTTGTATGATATGTTCTGTTACAAATATTACTTTAAAGATCATTCAATAAAGTTGTACCTATAAAGATATTATTATTTCATTTAACTACCGTACCTAAATGTTAAATTATTATTGAGTTATACTTGTTGCATAATATATTTAATATTAAAAAAAAGACTAACTTATGGATCAAAATTACTTTTAATATACAGAAATGGATAAATATCGTAGAAACGAAATATACTTTACAAAGACATAACAAACTACTTTCAAACAAATTTAACAAAATAATATAAGTACAAAGAATAGTGTAAAAAATTAACATGTACAATTGTAAAATAAAATCACGTACATAAATATATAACAGTTATTAAATAATATTAACAGTGGAAATACTTAAAGGACTCTGAAAAGTAAATGTAATATACATATTCTCAAAAACAAGAACAGAATTGAATCTAGTAAAAATAATATTCAATACAACTGACCTATTGGCAGAGAGGACATGAAATTCTCTTCGTTGGTAGTAGAAGTAAGTATTCAGTTCTGTATGTCTTGTCATCCCAGAAGGGCCTGCTTGTGGCTCATTGTCTTCCATAGGCTGGTCAACACCAGGAGGCAGGTTGGAGTCATGAGATAAGTCATCTCCTTCATTGGCTGCTTCTGAAATTGAGAAATATAACGGCAGAAATGTTTTCGATTTTTGATTTCACTCAGTTAAATAAACATAGCCCTCACAAAGTGGTTGTAAAGCATCCCAATATCCCGAGCCCAGGGTCTCTTCTGGGACAACCGATCCAACGCACTCCAAGACAAAGTTATCCCAGACCCAGAGACCTCAACCTCTAATATAGAGTGTCTGATTCACTCCAAGATAAACACTCACATCATAACAAGTAACACATGTCCCGCCTCTTTACCTGCAATACATTTAGATATTCGTGTCATATATTCGTGTCATATCACTATATTAAAATAAAAAGCACAATAGGATTAATTAAGTCTCAATATGGGTTTTAGTCAAAATTTCAGGTAAAATAAAAGAAATGCCTCACCATAAAAGAAATCAGAGTACACATCGTGAGTCCATTGTCCCTGCCACGGAACCATATATTCTTCTTCAAACGCTCGAGTTGATCTGTCGTATGAGCTAGCTAACAGCTGTACCTGTAGAGTGTGATTATCTTCACTTATTATAATATGGTCAGCTATTCACCAACAACACTCCGCTGCACACGCACACACAGACAGACACAATGTACATACTCGCCGCGCCCGCGCCCCTCTCTCCGCCGTCCGACAATAATAAGAAGTAGGTAATAATAAGTACACGAAATAACTACATTATGATTCTTCTTTCCATCACACTTTTCAGGTTTTAGACACCACAATACCTACGACAAAGTTAAACACAGTCGGCGTGTTTAAATGGTGTGAATCAAAATACTTACAATAATTTAAAGATCATAAACAAACTGCACTCGCACAGATGTTTAAATTTAACAAACTATCGCTGCTGTAAGTTATCCAGCTTATGAATTTATTGATCTCTATCTTGTCCAAGAAAGTGTCATGTATGTTAATACGTCATAGACGAAGGTAACAAGCTATCACCATTTTATAAAAACTATCGTTCTTAACAAAGCATTTTGTCATTCTTTAAAAGGAATTCTTCAGAGATACAATAAAGTAATTTCCGAACGAACCCAAGTCTTTGTAATGCTGCACCACTTCTCTTATCATGAGAGCTTCAAACTGTGCCAGGTCCCCGCGCTCGACCAACACCTCCTCCGTCTATACACGTCACATAAAACTACACTTACTACACTGCTATAATTAATTATTAGTATAGCCAATGTAAGCAGAACTCAAAAAAAAATTTAACGACAAAAACTCTCCTATTGTCAACTTATTAGCAAATCTTATCGTTTAAGAGTTATATAAAGTAAATCAGAATAAAGTATATGAACATTGAAACTAAAATTACTTCACTTATCAAACAAAATATCTCACCATATGCGTGGCATGCTGTTCGGCCAAGGCCAAAGCTCTTTGGTGATTCCTTTTAGACAACCACATCCGAATCGCATCCTCAGCCGCCGAAGCTCTAAGGAAAGCCGCCTCAGCCTCCTCCCGGTTCTCTTCAGCCAGAACCGCTGCTTCATGCCTCGCTACTTCTCGATTCGTATATTTGAATCTGACCGTTATTGTGACATAATAACTAAGGCCAATATGACATTGAAAAGTACAATTTTGCAATATTTCTAAAGGGATCCTGTATCCGGAGGTAATGCATTAGCATTGATAATCGATTTCTTAACTGTTTTCCATAGAATAGCTGTCTCAAACGATGGCGATAAATCGATCTAGCTAGGAATCATTATCATCATTAATCATTTAGAAAATGTTATTTTACGTAAAAAAGAATAACAAAAATTAGTAGTTTTAAATATGACTCTCCCTGACATCTAGTGGCGAATAGTAATACTACTTTTTGCTACTTGCTTTTACTAAATGCTTTAACAACACAACAGCAGATGGCGTTGTTGAGTACCAGGAAGTCAACGAATGTTTGCTTTAAGGTTAAGGCTATTTTCTGTCTTCTTATCGTGTTGAATTAGAAATGCCTAAACGAAATTTAAAAAAAAACACAAAATAAATACTGATGAATCCTTAATACCCAGCAAAGCTCAGTAACCAGTTATTATTAATAATACCTGTACAATTTGAAGAGCTTTTTTATAATGATGTGCCTTCAGAGCCGCAGTGAGAGCATCAACGGTTCGAGCAGCCTCTATGAGATGAGGTACAGCGGCGCCCGCCTGTCGCGATGATACAAGCCCCGCGCCCCACTCTCCTTCCAACCTGGTCACTTCACCGGGACAGGCCTGAAGAACAAAAAATGATATAATAAAAATTATAAACAAAATTTCTAATAAACAACACTGACTTCTCTTGCTAGTTGAACGGCTATTGCGTAGTTGTTGCCTCTAGAATAGTAATCAAAAGCAGTTCTGATATCACCTTTACGCTCGGATATTTCACCAGCCCCTTCCCACCATTCCTCCTACAAAGGAAACAAATTGTAAAGTTCATAATCTATGTCTCTAATTAGTGAATCTTAACTTTTTAAAATGTACAGTAATATGCAGGAGTTACAGTATAAGAATAAATATTAATGTTTGAGACAGTTATATTAAGAAAATATACTTCTGCTATTCTTTGTTAGTTAAATGCATAACCCTCGTCTTTAACTTGCATCATTCACACTTACATTATCTCTACAATAGTATAATCAATAATACTAAATCAAATACAAACGCTCATTGGTCATTTGCGTATGTATTAAGACCTACAACGAATTGAGCAGGATCTTTCATTACTATGTACAACAAGACTATCCTTAGTGAGACCAACAAGCGGTATCCCCACAAATGGGTTCACACTTCACTGGCATTTTTATTTAGCTATCTGATAATGGACCCATTTCCTTCCCTATTTTTTTGTCTATCTGATAATGCATCCTTCACCTGTCCTAGTTGATCGTGCACAGCCTGCAGGAGCTCATCACCTTTCATGAGTGTGGGGTGATGTAACAGAGCGCTGGCAGCTCGTCTCGCCCGACCACCCTTCACCCAGACACGACCCGCGCCTCGCCGAGACGACCTGTGCCAACAAAATAATACTTTACTAGGGCCAATAGATTATTAGTGTTATTCTAACGAAGATTATATATAAGATTTTATTAATATTTTTTGCAGCGCGGAAAAATTTTATCAATCTTAAATTATATACTGAACGTACGTAGTATTCTTCGGCGGTTGTTAAGTCCCTCACAAATATTGCTAGACGTGCACGAACCTCGGGTCTCTTTAAACCTATGCATTATATAATAATCACGATTAATAAAATAAATACTATTAATACAATAAGTGCGTACAAAAAGAAACAGATACATGTGGTGTTCCCGAAACGTTTAAATGCAAAAAATACCTTCATCAATATTCTCGTCTCCTTTGATTGAAGCCAACTCGAAAGTTTTCTTTAGATAAAATGTTCTAGCCTCATCACCCACTGCTTTATAGCATTTCGTCGCAAACTGAAAAAAATATATCTGTTATGAGATACTAAAACGTTTAAATATTATAATATATATATTAGTCTTTCTATAATTTGAGCAGTAAGGAATATACCACCACAACTGAATGGCTAACAATTAACCAAACAGAACTGTTTTTCAGTATCAGGGTTGTCCAATCTACTTGAACCTAACATTAATGTAATTATACCAATAATAAATTGAAGTAGTTATTTTAAAACCATTGGACAATCTTTATTTCTATCATATACCTATACATGGTGGCTCATAGGTAATGTCGATTCATATGTAAAAATTTCAACGCATCGATTTAAATATGTTGGAACTTCTTAAATTTATCTCTAGCTCGTAGGAACGGTACAGTAATTTTATTTTCTGTGAATAATTTTCTGTTTGTTTGTCGATGAAGGACTACGTCTTTATAAAATAGTGGACAGGTGATGCGAATGTATGAGGTTTTGTTGAAGAAATATCCATGTTACCGAAACCGGTTTTTTTTTCAAGACAATTCTAAACCATAAGTGTCGTAAGTAACGCGGAATACGATCAAAGAACTTGGTGATATTAAACTCCTACCACATCCGAAATTCAGTTCAGACTTTACACTTGAGATCTATTGCGGGATTCTTTTGTACAAAATAATTTGAATCTAACAGATGTTATTAAATAAAAATAAAAGCTGTTAGCGCCTGTTCAGCCAGTTGACACCACAACGACCCGACGTCCGCAGACCTCCACACAGCGTCCAAGTATTGAGCACAATCCTTTAAGTCCCCGCTACGTAACGCGGAATCTATTCAAAGTAAATAGTACATTCCATTTAATATTCCATATAAATTAACAATATAGCGATCGATGAAAAGACAACCAAATAGCGCTTAGAACATTAAATCAATCCTGTTATAATAAAATCGTTCATTTATTGACTTATACAAAAAAAAAAATGGCTTAAAAGTACTCTATATTATTCTATAACTTAATCTTTCCAAAAAGTTACTATAGCAACATACTGAGTCTTGCTGTGTTGATAGTGTGCACCACATTAACATTATCCTACTATGAACTTTAAATTTAAACCTCGTCTATATAAAAACATCATAGTAATCATTTCAAACAATATAAAAATAAATGAAAAGAATGTTTCGGTTACTTTACAGCAACCATGATCACGGGCAGACTGGATGTGTTTCATTTAAATGAATACTCGAGGAAGTCTTAGATCTCATTAATCCTACTAATATTATAATTGCGAAAGTTTGTGAGTGTTTGTGTATGTTTGTTACTTCTTCACGCTCAAACGGTTGAACCGATTTTGATAAAATTGTATACAGGAAGCTGACATCCAGGAAAAACACATAGGCTACTTTAAACCTCGGAAATCCCAAAAATCCGGGCGCAGCTAGAATAAAAATAATGTCAATACTGTAAAGGGTTCATACTGAAAGCCAGTCGCTGTTCATCCAATACAATGGCGTGGATCTGACCTCCTTCCAGTAGGACTCGTCGCTCTGATACTGATACAGCCGAGACTGATACACACTCAAACATGACAACACACTGAGGCTCCCACACACTGTACCTATAACACATACAAACACATATATATATGTAGGAACGACCTTATGATCCATGTATATCTTACTGTATGTAACATATAGACATCATGAGGAAAAACTAGGATTAATTTACAGGACTATTGTGACATATTCTCACCCAAAATAAGAAATCAATATGGATCATTTAAACATTGAAAACGATACATTATTTTTAAGTTAGAAGATTTACTATATATATTCAAATAAATTCTGTACACATAATAAGTTACTTTTATCCAGTAAATTTAAAAATATATTATTAAATCTTACCAATCAGCAAATGTGTTGGGGTTTGGGCTACAACAGCGTCACTGTTTTCTATCCATTGCACGAAACTAACTCCGCTCGCGATAATTTCCTAAAAAAATGAAATACCAAACAATAAAATTTCATATTTATTTGACTCAATTTATTTAGCCATAGCGTAAACGACATATCGTTTACGCTATGTATATGAATGTGCTACCTTTTCACCGGTATCAATACGGAGAAGAATCATCAATCTTTTTTTTCATAACAAAGGAACTCTACCATCTATCCTATGTATGTTCCGTACCTGTAACAAGATCAATAACAGCAATCGTGTGTCTGTCCAGCAGATAGGCGAAGTGTTTTCGTTCTTCCTCCGTCTTCCTGCCCTCATTGATACGGACACTGAGCACGTGAGGATTCACACGCTCAGTACGAACCTCCATAAGATACGAAACATTTTAGTATAAATCATATTACTGGACATTGTGTACATGTGTACATCTTGATCTATACTCACAGTTTGTAGTACAGGCAGTCCTCGTACTTACGGCATGTTAGGTTCTTGAAATACGCGACGTAAATCGAAACGACGTAAGTCGAGACATATTTTTTCATATGTTTACATGTAAAACTCAAGGGTTAGGTTCCACACGGACTCGAAATAATAAAAAAAACTGCATTTATAACAAAGGACGTACTTTATTATTAAAAGTAAGTTCTTAAAATAATTATTATGCACTTATGAAATTGCTAGTTATTTTTGGTATTTGTGTGTTATTAATTTTAATAATAATTATAAAACTTATACATATGTAATGATAAATAATAAATTAAACTTTTGGCTTAAAGAAACTATCAATTCTAGATTGCTTGGCTTCTTTCTTCTTGCTATCATACAGATCTTGGTAACAGTGATAGGCTGCACAAACTTTGTTATTAACGTTAAAACTTCTCTCAAAATTAGGATCATTTTCTTCAAAAATTTTCATGGCATTCTTCAAATTTGCAAAGGCTACGGAAAGTTTTTTTAGTGTAAGTTCTTTTTCAGAGTCACTAATAGAAGAAGCTATTTCTTGTGACTCGAGTGCTTCCTTTTGTACTTGTGCCTCCAATTCAATAAGATCTTCATCAGTCAGTTCTTGCGAATGTGAGCTTAACAGATCATCAATATCATCAGTAGTAACTGCAATGTCAGGCAAACGGTTAGCGCCCCTCACGGACATTGACCTTGCGACAAGTGAATTCTCCGATATGCCGGAAATCGAAACAAATGACGTATGCTTGAGGAATAGTGTCAAAACATTGTTCGACGTAACTTGAAACGACGTAAATCGAAACGACGTAAGTCGAGGACCGCCTGTACTCTATCGAGGCCGTACTCCACCACACTAAGTTGGCCAGCACGCTGCAACAGACAGGCTCCACCCACAGCTGCATATATACGCTCCCCTCCACCACATGGTGTCTGGAGTATTCATGACTATAAACTTTTAATACTATATACAAGTTCGATAGAAAATATAACTCACTTCGCTAGTTAGACCACGAGCTATATCGCACAGGATCAGACTATTACTGGACTACTGGTACGACAGACAGCGTACCAATCGTTACCTGTAACAGTCGACGTTGGTTAAATTGTTTATAAAATAAAAAGTATTCATTGTTTTACTATAAAAAAAAAAACATCTCAAACCATATCACAAGACAAGAATATGTCAACGACGCGTGTACCGATCACGCCACCGAGAGCGTCATTCGATGCCTCCACTCTCCCCACTAGGTACTAGTTGTGCCAGTATAAAATACGTGCACGATTATTCTACGAATTTATTATAATTCCGGTGTTATAATTCCGTCCCCAGACTAATTATACCCGATTATTACCGATTAAAACTATTATTAAGTTTAAAGGAACTTCATTCCTTTAACTATGGCCCATCAGTTTTCTTCTTCTTCTACAAATATTTTGCTGTAGTAAAATAATACCAAAGGTTAGTAAGCAAAAAATGTGTGTCAACTGAGGTGCTATTAACGTGCTCCAAAAGAAAGATAAAACATTATACAGATTTACGAATGTGGAAGGGAGTTTGACTTGAGTTAGATATAAAAATTCTATTTCAAGTAGGACTCGACTAGCAGACACATTCCATCTTTTCCGTTTCTTCTGTTTCCATCTTTCATCTTTGGCCATTTACAACCAATTATACCTACTCACCAATAAATCTAACATTGAATATATCGGGTCTAGTTTGGCGGTAACAGTGAGAGGCGTAGTATCAGCACCACGACGTCGAAGCAGCAACTGACGTGTGCTGACGTGTTGCACCTCTATAAGGTCCCGCCACACCCAGCGTCTTGAAACAGAGGTGTAGGAGAAAAACAGGTTACTGTATATGTATAAATAATACTACACAAAGAACCATTTATAATTAAATATAAGCATCACTTTGTTGTGTGACGGTGTCATAAGTGGTCGTTTAATTAAAATATAATTATCTTTATAGGGTGTAATCAGAGGACGCCTTAGCTTGAGGGTAAACTCGTCTATTCTACACGGGTTTGACTCAGCAGTTAAATGTGAAGACAGTTTTTGGTTTTATATTTCTTTTATGTTTTTAGAAGTTTCAGATATATTACATATTATTGTGAATCATTATGTACGGTTCCTCCTAGCCGTTTTAAATATATATTAATATTGATTCTATACATATATTTTAATTGGTGTTAGATACAAATTACATATCGACGGAATTAGGGAGCGTTCAAGTATTACGTAACGCAATTTTTGAAGATTTTAAAAATCCGTCTACGCTCATATATCTGTATACCAGTTTAATCAGACCACAACTTGAATATGCATTACAAATCTGGAACCCCATTTGCAATAAATATGTTGATCAGATACAAAATGTGCAACGTCGGTATTTGCGCTCATTACATTACAAATTTTTTCATTCTTACCTGTCATACTCTAAGTTGCTCGATAAATATAAACTGGGGAGTCTTGCATCGAGAAGAAAACTTTTGAGTGCAATGTCCTTATACAGGGTGACTGGTGAATTACTATCAATATTTAAGGAGCATACTCGGTACATGATTCTTATTCGAATTATGTAAAAAAAATAGGTACTTAATTTTTGACCAAATTTCCGTATAAATAAATAAAGTGTGTACACGTTCCAAGTGTTCCAAGTGTGAACGCGTGCGGCGGCGTGCTGATACAACACTACGCCGCCGCGCGCGAGTGTGTGTGTGTGTGTATACCTAATCTGTAGGGTGTTCATACGATGCGTAATTAATTACATAACTTTTGGTTAACTTTACTTAGAAGTTTATTAATATTTATGTCATATTAATTTTTATTTTGTCATAATATATGATCGTCAAATATCACGTCCTCAAATATCGATAGTAATTCACCAGTCACCCTGTATAATATTTGTAATTCTAATTTAAATTGTCCTCAATTGTTAAGCTACATATATTTCTTGGTACCCAATCGAGTTTCATTGCGTAATACACGAACACCTAGATTATTGAAATTAAAAAAATGTCGAACTAATGCTGGCAAGCGAGCACCATTGTACCAAATGACCCAAACGTACAATGCTGAATTTTATAATGCTGACATTTTTGGGTTAACAATAGGTGCATATAAAAAAAAATCCATTACCGAAAAAGCAAATAATAATAATAGTTAACAGTAATAATATAAATCAAATAATATATTTATTATGTCAGTATGTGTGTAATTATGTATGTGTATTTATATTTGTTATGTATATATTTAATATTGTTATGTATATATTTAATATCTCTTTTATTTCTTTTTTTTAATGTAAGTAGTGGATAACGGTGTGGTTTGTACATATATTAAGTTTAAAAAATTGTATAAAATATATTTTCACAGATGTACAAATGTTTGTTGTCCCAAATAAATAAAAAAAAATAAAAAAATATATATATATTTTTGACCCCCCCCCCCTTCCCCCCTCGTAACGCACAATAACGTTTTCTGTAGCTTATCAAAACGTTATGTAACACTCAAGTGATCAGAGCCTCCGGGCGTTGGTGGGGAACCGGCGTCCGGGCAACATAGGCTGGAGTGAGAGTGGCGTGCTTGGCGTTCCCGGCACGCTGCTCTGGAGTCGGAGGGGAAGTGTGGTGAAGCCACTGTGACCCCTGCCGAAGACGGAGTCCATGGGACTCGTGCGTAGTGAGCGGAAGTATGGCTTGCCGTTCCCGCTCACTAGCCTACGCACAGCGCAGAGAACGCCGAGGAGTTTAGTGGGTGGAAATCCCACACGCCCCCGCCGTATTTTCCCCCGCGGCGGGAAGTCTTTGAAAGATTCTCCTCGTTAAAAAAAAAAAAAAAAAAAAAAAAAAAAAAAAAAAACACTCAAGTGATCAATTTCATCCAAAGTCGTAAAACAATATGTAATAATACTGTATAGTTTTAATCTATTAAATGAAAAAAGATCATTGACACAAATCTCCCTCTTCTGAAGAAATTACAGTATAAACAATATGAACTCACGGATAAACACCAACGAATACTGACCACGGAAGCAACATTAAAAGACTTACAATGCAATCTAGGTATTCCCAGTAAAATATCAATTAAGAGATTTGCAAACTTGGAATAACAAATAAAAATATCGACCAGACTAATACAATCTGGTGAACATAATGTAACGTATATGAAAAGAGTTGCCAGTTTGGGGGTTTTTATTAAAATATTTTTTTTAGAAACAATGCTACGTAACGTTTTGTTAGAGACACCCCCTCCCGCCCCTGTAACGGATCGTAACGTTTTACGAGCCCCCCCCCCCCCCACCTCCCCCAAAATAGCTTTACGTAATACTTGAACGCTCCCAAAGCAGACTGAAGGAAGTTATAGAGAAATATCTACGGAATAATGATTATAGTTTTGGTGGAACAGAAATTTATGCATCTGAAGAATTTATTGAGAGCCTTAATGTCAGTTGTAAGTGAACACTCTCAAGTCAGTTAATTGTAAATACAGAAAATTTACAACAAACACTACTTTGGCTGTCTTATTACTCAGTGGCGTGTATTAGGATATATGTTCTATAATTATACAATGTTTATTAAATATACTATTTGTATTTAAATATGTATATATCTTGTCATTTACAGTTTAAATAATCGAATAGTGTGGATTTGACTTACGAAAGTGTTGCGTCGTCAATTATTTGTCAAAAGAATGTCTAATATACTATTATTATATAATTATATTGGAGTCAGCTTTGTTTAAAAACTGTTAAAACTTTAAAAACATATATTTTATTGTATTTAGATTATTATCTGATTATAACTAAGGAATTATTATTAAAAAGTAAGAATAAGACTTAGGTACAAAAGCGGTAACATGTCAAATATGTGTTTAATATACTGTTAAATTGGAACCCGCTTTCAAAATGTAATTTACTAAAATATTTTCTATAATTTAAGAGTTATGTTTTCAATATGTATAAGACTTTATTTTGTAATATATACTAATATTTTAATACATTTTGTAACACGTGCATACCATAGATGCAAATAAGCATTGCATATCCTACCCATATAACAACTAAACCTATATTGTTTAATACTTACTTACACATTTTTAATCATACATTACGAATAACAAATATTAACATATATTTAAAACGATATTTGATTTATGATTTGTTAATAAGTGCCATCTATCTCCATTCGTTCGTTAATTGTCAAATGATACGGGACGCTCTGATTGGTCGGTAAACTGTTCATATATTTTTTCGCCATTTTGTTGTTTTTGAATATTGTTATTGGTCTTTCTAAGCAGTAAGCGCAAGTGAAGTAAGTTTTAATTAGTAAACAGTGGATTAATTTATTAACGAATTCTGTAAAATTATAGCTGTGAGCTCTGTGCTGGTGATATGTGTTTATTGAAATTAGTTATTACGCTGTATCAACCTTCGTGGAACTTACACTTGTAGTTGTTTAGAAGGTTTTGCAGACCTTATCGTCAACACTCTATACCCTGGAAGGATATGTTCTTGTAAGTCGATTTCATTTGCTACTCTGTCGCACGAAATATATGAGGTATTTTAGACATCAAAACATAACCCTTATATATAATTTGACTCTAAAAGCGTTGTAAGATTTCCAACGATAATAAAACTTGTACAAATATGACATGATTATGTTTTAAATTGTAATTTTCAATAAAAACTTTCAGCTGACGCAATAGGCTGTGCGGGCTGCAACTATCATTGTACCTGCTTCGATCGTGAGAACGTGATGATATGTGAATGTTTCAAATGGTACGCGGGACGAACTTGTCAAGTCAATTTGAAAGGTAAATAGAGACATATGAGACTTGAGTAATCTGGAACGACCAAACTATAAAATGTACTACAGGCTTCCATATCTGAACTACTACTATTCACTATCTCTAAAATATGTTGCTTAATTAAATAAAATATGACGAGATTAACATAAATTGTTCTTAATTTGAATTTAATATTACCTATCCATAAAGGAATAATTTGATCTACGCCAGCATGTAGATCTGAATGGTTTTTTATGTCAAATGTCATGTACGAGGGTCAAACTGAAAGTTCTTAGAAAATCAAAAACTGATTATATTAGCCAGTTATTAGTTTTATTATATCTTTTCAAAATATTGTCCATTCACGTCAAGGCGCGAGGTCGGGGCTATACGGCGGGTGACCCAGTAATTCAACGTTTGATGTCGCCAAATACTCGATCGTTCGCTTGGCGGTGTGCGACGAGGCGTTGTGGTGGTGAAGGAGGATCCTACTGCGAGGTCGTTTCTCTCGAACTTTTTCTAAGACAAGTGGCAAACAATTGGTAGTGTACCATTCTGCAGAAACTGTTTTTTGATCCTCTAACACAATTGTTGCGAAATGACCTATCCTTCCAAAGAACGAGGCCATCATTTTTTTCCCGCACTTCGATCTCTCTTCATTTTAGTTGGCAACTCCTCGAAAGGACACACCCACTGAGCAGATTGTCTTTTGGTTTCAGGATCATAACAGTAAATCCAGCTTTCGTCACGTTGTTAGTATGTCGAACACAGCATTTGAGTCACCTCCATTAAATCTTTCAATCATTTTACGGCACCAATCCACACGATGGAGTTTTTGAGCCTCAGTCAAATTATGAGGTATCCACCGGGCGCAAAGCTTCCTGACCGCTAAATGTTCGTGGAGGATTTTGTGCACTTGACTCATACCGATGCCTAAGCTTGTCCGAATCTGCTGATAGGTCACTCTTATGTCAGTCTCTATCATACGCCGCACAACACAGATGTTATCTTCAGTCGTCGCCTTAGAAGGCCGTCCCTCTCGTAAATCATCATTGAGATTAGTGCGACCACGTTTAAACTTATTAAACCAGTTGTATACAGTCCCACGAGATGGGGCCTCATCGTGAAAGGCCAAACGTAGTCTATCATAACTTTCTTGTTGTCTTAAATGACATCTAAAGTCATAAAAAATCATTGCACGAAAATTTTCTCGTGTTAAATTCATGTTGACGTGACACAGACAATTTTCCGCCAAATCGTAAAACAAATGACAAATATATGAAATACCTATATACTCAGTAATATTGGTAAAGAGTTCTATTTTCAAATTTTAGAATTATTTTTTTATTATATTGTTTATAAGTGGCCAGTTCTAAGAGCTTTCAGTTTGACCCTCGTATTATAGTATTTTAGGAATACTAAATATCTGTTGTTGACAATTGGATTCTTTTAAGTAACAGTGAAAATACCATAAATAGCATTCACATAATTTATATATATTTTTTAACTTTCTACTTCCTTATGAGCTCCTAAAGTACTTTAAAGAAGTCATTAATTCACTTAACAAGGAGTAAAACAGTCCGACGCTATAGATCCTTCATCAAATATAATTAATTAAACGCGTATTGATAAACTAAAGTAACAATAATTTCTATGAATTTATTAATAATAAATACCTATGTCGGTGTCTCAACATCAGTGGCGGGGCAAGACCTAAATTCGATGTGGGCAAAACAGATTTCGCGAGGCCCTATTCTATGGCAACCTGAAGCTCTTACTACCAGCTAGTTTTAAAAACTTAGTCGTCGATACCATTTTTACCCTTAAAGCTTTGGTTTCCTTTAAAACACAGTATAAAGCGTATTTTATATACTAGTAATTATTGCGTTACATACTTGTTACCAATTAAATATTTGTTACTTAATGAAATAAAGACGAGTACAGGTACCGGTGTATTACAAATCATAAAGAAAACAAAAACAATTAAAAACGTCACTGTTTTCGGGGGCAATCAATATACTTAAACACCATCTATTTATTCGCTAAATATTATTAAAACATTGACCACACTATTCTTATCAAAATTGGTAAGTACAGTCGTAAAAATAAACAGTATATATAACACAATTATATATGTACATACGTTTTTTTTGGTATGCGCGTAACGCCAGGGATAAAACCAGGGATACCCCGCATTCTGGTAGGCGGCAAATGTTGCCAGTCTAAGAAAATATCATTATCAACAAAATTGATTTATTTATATATTTTTTTCTCGCTTTAAAAATTTTTTGAGGCGCGTGGCCCCTTGTAATGCGAGGCCGTAGGCGGTGGCCCACGTCGCCCACGCCTTACGCCGCCACTGCTCAACATATTTTTATTACATTTTCTATGACTACCCTCCAGAGAATATGTTTATTAATTATTACTTCAATATTCGTTTCAGAGCCCTAACGAGTCTCCTCCAGGACATAGTTTACTTTATAGCTAGTTTTGAAAACGAACCCAACAAGTCGAAAGCTCTAGAACTTGTTGTAGAGAATCCCAACAGAGACAGGCAGAAACTGTTGAGGGAGCAGTACATACTGAAACAACTGTTCATGATACTGCAGGTACTCTTATATATTAGAATATATAAACTAAAAGAAGAAATCAAAATCTTATTGAGAACCTCTAAGAAAACTTAATAATCATTTACCTTGACACGTAATTTTATCTATAACTAACTCGCCTCAATTGACGATATCTAAGACTCGTGAATATTCATATAAATGAAATTAATATTTTATGAAGTATTAACATATAACAGACATTACTATCACGTCCGTCCGTGATCGCGGTTGCTGCAAAGTAACCGAAACGTCGGGAGTATGTAGTTTTAAAAATAATAAAATACGTGTAGTATAATTCTAAAAATATTAGTTTCGTCTCAATTAATTTCATTTTTACTATAGAGCTCATATCTGTTTGATACATGATGTATTTGTTTCCAGAGTCCGTTTCAAGAATCAGCTAAAGGTGAACCATTCCTTCAGATCGAGGAGCTGTATGATCCACGGTACGCGCCTTACAAATTCATCTTCAGACTCTGCTACCGTATACTGAGACTTAGTCAACAAGATTACAGGAAAAACCAAGTGAGTGATGATATTAATACGTCTATTATACACTCACTAGCTTTCCGTCTGCAGATTCGCCCGCGTGGAGTTCGGTTATATCGCGTTTCCAAGAAAACCTTTCAAAAGTCTGGGATAAAAACTATCCTATGTTCTTTCTCAGGGTCCACTTTATCTTTGTACAAAATTCCATTAAAGTCAGTTCTGTGGTTTAGGCGTGAAAGCGTAACAGACAGACGGACAGAGTTACTTTCGCTTTTATATTTTATAAAAGATACTTCTAAATATAATTGTTGGTGCTTCTGTGAATGGGATTTAATATATTTCTACGGATTTTTCAATAGGTTCTCGTTTCAGGAATACATCGCGAAGCACTTCAGCTTCATGCAGAAGCAGATCGGCTACGACATACTGGCTGAGGACACGATAACAGCACTGTTACACAACAACAGGGAGCTGTTGGAGATAGAGACCTTTGTTGGTAAGTATATATGATCTTCTTCTTGGCAATTTCTCAGCCAGGGTCGGAAAAAATATACTTTTTGTATATTAAATTATTATTTAAATGAAACTAACAATTTTCAGATAACTACATACTCGTTATTGTACTATTTTTAAAACTACATACTGCCGACGTTTCTGTTACTACAGGGTGACTGGTGAATTACTATCGATACTTGAGGACGTGATATTTGACGATCATATATGACAAAATAAAAATTAATATAACATAAATATTAAAAACTTCTAAGTAAAGTTAACCAAAAGTTATGTAATTAATTACGCATCGTGTGACTACCCTACAGATTAGGTATACACACACACACACATACGTCCACACTTAGAACACTTGGAACGTGTCAACACTTTATTTATTTATACGGAAATTTGGTCAAAAATTAAGTACCTATTTTTTTTACATAATTCGAATGAGTATCATGTACCGAGTATTCTCCCTAAATATTGATAGTAATTCACCAGTCACCCTGTATACTGAAAACGTGATAACGGGCAGACGAGATGAGAATGATTCTCATAGTTTTCTAACTAATAAAATGAGTTTATTTTCAATAATACTCTCGAAAACCTATATATATATATATATATATATATACACACTTCCTGTATCTCGTTCCAGGTATAGTCCGTAAGAACATGAAGACCTGGACTACCTCAGTGACCTGTGCATCTCCGACAAGAAGGCCATCGCTGTCACACAGGAACTCATCTGCAAGAGTGTGTTGTGTGTTAACAATGCTGATATACTCACCAGATATAGAGACCAGGTACCGAATTTATTTACGGTTCACAAAGCAGATTATAACTAAAGATACAATTAATTGATAAGTAAACATTATAAATAAGCTGAGTTATAACCCAACGACTATGTGAACACGGATTATAGACTATATGTCACTTATAAAATCAAAAATACATCAGCACTTAAAAATACATTGTATAGATATAAGAAAAGACATTTACAATAAATAGAAAGAATATTTTACACAGAAAAGTATGAACAAGTTACAGCAATAAAAAATAAAATGAAATTATAAACTGGTGAAGTGAGTAACTAAATAATGGATAAGAAAATAGATTTAATCACTATTATTGTCTGTTAATTCAAACCAATTGTTTTTTTTTAAAATAGATTTAGGTTATTGTTTAAAATGTCAATACTATCAATCAATTAATAGATATATAACAAGCAACTATTTAATCTTTGTAAATTAAATGTGAGTTAAAAAATGTAACCGCTTTTCACTAATAGAATATAGATGTATGTAGTATTGGGTCATGCACTAAAATAATTATAATATCCATAGAAGTATAATGAAGGAATCATTACACAGGTTAGTGCCAGATGAGTCGAGCGACGGAGACGGTGGGGAGGTGATGCTGTACTGGAACAATAAACAGGTTCGTGTAGACATGGTATTATTGTGAGCGAGGAGAATAAATGTTACCTTGTGTTATTAAAGATAGGACTTAAACGTTAACATCGTCAATTTTTGCCTTTATCATATTAGTTCATGCGGACATATCTGACCTAATACAAAAACAACTCTACACCAGCATACATAATATACTTTTTATGTTCTATCTTGACAATAAAGTACCTTTCTGTAAGAAAAGATTAAAAGTGTTTTATAGAAGTATATATAATTATATATTTTTGATTCTAACAATATAATTAAAAACTATAGTTGTTTTGTGAATCCAGTACTTCTAAATCACATAACCTTAATTAGAAAAAAACTATTATCTTAAACCAAGACACCTTCAATAAGTTAAGTTCAATATATAAATACACAAGTTGCATAGACAAATATTTTCCCGCGTAAAATTGAACAAACCAAATGTCATTGCTTAAGGTCACTTTGGGTGCGTTCGGGAATTTAAAGCTTTGGTTCAAATTAAATGTTTGTTCCCTAAATATATCATGTTTCAGGAGTGTCGGTCACTGAACTCATTGGCTGAACAAGCTTCAGATCCTCGTAGTGATTTTGGATTACTACCGACACCAACTCGAGCTGTTCTCGTACATGTGTCTCAACAGACAGTACCTGGCATTGAACAATCTATCACATTGATCTTATACTCGAGTAAGTTAAATCATTCCTTTAGAAATATGTATGTTCATATGGTTTAGAATTATTGATAGTAATTTTTAGTTTCCTTTGTCAGTACTTTAAAGTAACAATACATTTTATTAAATAATAACGACTTTTTAATCACTCGAAAAGTGTACTTTGATACGATATTTTATTGATTCACGATTCTGATAAAGAGCTGATTTACCCAAACAAAATATAGTTTTTGTCATAAACGTCGTAAGCATAGCGAAAACTACGAAGTATCTCTAAAATGTAGAAATATCTTTCAAATCAATTATCGCATTATGTCCAAATGAAAAAATAATAAAATTATTACCTATTCAGATTTCAGATAACAAAATGAAGAATAAAAAGTCACACTCGTTGTGATCCATGTGCTAATAGTCCACGATGCTAACTAATATAACTTATATTTTCAGATTTCTACCGAAACGTCGAGATAACATAAAATACGTTTAGTACATCCGAAAATATTAGTACCATTTAAATGAATACTCTCTAAAGCCTCAGATATCATGAACAACTATACCATGATCTCCAGATGCATGTCCAACCCGGTGTTATCCCACGAGGTCCGCGCGTCCTTCTGCCGCCTCATGCTGCACCTGCACGTGGACCGCGACCCTCAGGAGCCCGTCACGCCCGTCAAGTACGCGAGGCTGTGGGCAGAGGTCGCCGCCACCATACGAGTGAACGAGTTGGTACACACACACACACACACACACACACACACACACACACACACACATCAACATTAACACACACACGCAAACACCCCGCGTGTTAAAAGACTAGTGATGTTGTGCTAATTTGTCTTTTACTGGAATGCATATATATAAAAGGGGGAGGAGGAGGATTTCTCCTAATTTCAGTCCGTGGCCAGGATCGGCCCCATATAAAGGAAAGGAAACGAAAATCCTTACGAAACCCATTATGTATGTACAAAAACCTGCAATTTTTTTTTTAATAAGTTAGTTAATTCAACCATCTGAATCGTCAGAATTTAACCATCTTTAATTCCGGAACGCGTTCCTGTCCAAAAAGGAAGTACCGGATTATGTTCTGGAGCGTTCCAGCTCAACAACACCACTGAGAAAGACACTCACACATACACACATACAAGGCACACACAATGACACTACGATAAAATATAAATACATGTATGATATCAATTATTTTCATTACATTAATCATTAATTAATTCTGCCACAGCTATCAATGCGTGAAAGGCGGTCAGGACGCGACCAGGAAAAAAGTGAAGAAGCAGTTCGAGTCCACCATAGACTTCGTTGAGGACTACTTGTGTAAAGACGTGACTAGGACGTGGTACTTGAGCGACCACGACCAGAACAAGTTGACCTTTGAGGTCGTTAAACTGGCTGGAGAATTAACTTACTTTGGGTTTTATAGGTAAGATATTGATTTGTAGTTAAACAAATTCATATAAATATTCATTTTCCAATAAAGCGACTTCTACTTCATATATATGTTTTAGTCTCCGTGACGATAACGATGTGTTAAAATACGTATTGATATCGAAAAACTATTACTTTGCTTATATAGAGCAAGATAATGTTAGTGAAAACACAATTAAGAGAGGCTATAGTTTGTGAGCTGTTAATATTGTGCAGATGATTATATTAAAGAATTATAATACCATGATTTCTCCAGTTCACTTCATTTGTCTATAAATGTATATTTTTCAATAAATAATATAAATTTGTCCATAATTTTCTAATTTAACACAGCTTCAGTGATCTTCTTCGGCTGACAAAACCTTATTGTCTTCTTGACTGTGTGACTGCGATCGATCTACTGAACGAAACGAACGCCCTCGCCGGAGAAGTGGAATGTGAGTTACATTAAATATAAACTAAACAAGATATACAGGGTGACTGGTGAATTACTATCACTATTTAAGGAGAATACTTGGTACATGATTCTCATTCGAATTATGTAAAAAAAATAGGTACTTAATTTTTGACCAAATTTCCGTATAAATAAATAAAGTGTGGACACGTTCCAAGTGTTCCAAGTGTGGACGCGTGCGGCGGCGTGCTGATACAACACCACGCCGCCGCACGTGTGTGTGTGTGTGTGTGTGTATACCTAATCTGTAGGGTGTTCACACGATGCGTAATTAATTACATAACTTTTGCTTAACTTTACTAAGAAGTTTATTAATATTTATGTTACATTAATTTTTATTTTGTCATATATGATCGTCAAATATCACGTCCTCAAGTATCGATAGTAATTCACCAGTCACCCTGTATATACATAGGTTATTTATAAACATGTACATACATCCTAAAAGATATATGTAAAACATTAAAAAAGTTAATTAATATATTTATTGTATAATATTCAATTTATGTTTATTTTAAAAACTTAATGTTACACGCAGCTGAGGAAAATGAAAAGAAAATATGTGAGTAGTATAGTGCAGAATAACTTTAGAAAATTATTACACATACTTGACCTGGCCAAAAATATTGTTATTTTTTAAATTTGGAGTCTGTCACCTTTTTCCCGCCAATTTATGTAAAATATTTTTTAATATTAAAATAAGGATATACAGAATACTGAATGACTGTTAGTTTTATATAAAGTAGCCATGTAATCAAATACATTTTGTTAAAATCTAACTTCTAATAAGGAAGAACATATAAATGTATATATTTATGTCTGACCAAGATTTATATATTTGTTGCAGCGGAGGGGGAAGTTCTCCGGAGTATTGGCGATATGGGAGCAGTCATGACCTCCATCACACTCGGACCTGGAGCATTAAATGAAAATGTAACAGAAAACACATAAAAAAACTATATTAAGGTCAGAACCAATTACTAATATATAACTCCAATAATATTCACTTAGTTTGAAACCACTGTAAGAACAAAAAATATCTGAATTTTTGACCACAATACTCCCTAAAGAACTTGTTTTTTACTGAGATTTACAATTATTTAGTCGATTTATATATAGGAATGTATGTTGTTATTTAGAAAAAATATGTTTTTAAGTGTTGATTATACTATAAAGGATAAATCAAGACTCAGTATTTGCAATCGAAGTAACCAAAATGTGTGTTCTATTAGCAGATGGTGGGCGGAGGGGCCCGTCAGCCTTGGCCCTGGCCTGGAAACATCCACTAGTGATGGAGACCAAGCTGAAGATTATAGAAATACTGCAGGTACGATACTGATAACAGTTCTGGAGATGTTACAACAACCGACACACATACTCAAAGCCAACGCACTCTTAGCTATTTATTTTTTTTTCTTTGAAAAACAAACTTAACTATGCAATTTACAGTAAACGTTGACGTCCACACTAGGCTAGGCCTGTGTCGTGGAAAGTTATACTCTAATTCTTAATTATATTTATATAGATACTGATCTAAATGTTTGAATGAAACTAACTTTTTTTATGATAAAATCAAGTGTAGTAAAACGAAAATATTGGTTTATTTAAATGAATATTGACGAAAGTCTTAGATCTCAGTATGATTAAAAGGTTCTTCAAAAATTTGTATTGTACTTCTTATTCTTATTATCTACTTATATTCATATACTTATTTGTATTCTAAACTTACAATTCTTGGAAAGTATGTACTGTTTTACAAGTTTAAGAAAAACGTTTCTTCAGCTTGATACTACTATTATACTGACCAAAATAATACATTACTATGAAAGTGACCCAATATATACAAGAAATATTCTCCACAGTTTATCCTGGACGTTCGTTTGGACTACCGCATCAGCTGCCCGCTGTCGATCTTCAAGAAGGCCTTCGAGACCTCCTCGCCGGACGCTCTCGGTCGACTGGACGTGGAGGCCATAGGACTACAGGCCGAGGGGATCTTCAGATGTCGGCATGACACACACACACATACATACATACCAACACCGACTAGGCGAGATACAAATACAAAGATCATTGTATAAGAAAGTCATTCAACTTAAATTTTTACTCGAACATGTATAAATTTAATCACATACATGTGTGATTTTATTCAGTTCAGTATCATTATATTAAAATGTTTATAAAATTTATCTCGTTTTGTCGGCATTGTTCACACGTGGTGTTATATTGTATTGTATAATTTCATGTAGATGTCGGTTGTACTATTGTAACTAATCGGTGGCGGGTTGATAGTAACATGCGGTCTGTAGAATTTTTTCCAACTATTTCTTATTAGTACTACTTTTATAAGTATTTATTACGAACACTTCTTGCTTCTATTAAACAATTACAAATTAATCAGTAAATTTCTTTCTATTAGATTCATTTGAAAACATCAAATTTTTACTATTTAAGAAGCTTTAATATTTTTTTGCGAGAAATAAAATCCTCATTACTAGGACTAACTGGTGTTACCTCTCCAACCGCAGCAAGCGATATTATACTTTACAGCTATTACAATAAAATCGACATCCTATTATCGGAAAGATTTAAGTTATTGTGAAGTGTTTTCTGTATAATTCTAACCTTTGTTTATTTTGATTTAGAAAAACCCGTTACCCGAAAAGAGATTCTTTTTTAGGCATAACGCTTATAATCCTATTGTGATTTGTGCGTTTCTCATATGATATTATATTTTAAATCTTAATATTGAAACAATAAGGTTTAAATTTCAGAGACGGTTTAGACCTGGATGCTTGCGGCGGTCGTATGGTGTTGAGAGTTCTGCTGCAGCTGTGTTCCCAGGGTGCTTCGGCCAGTCTCGTTTCAGGAACCCTAACCCAACCCTATTCCGTCATTTCAGTCAGAGACAAGAAGTTTTGGAGGCTTTTAAGCAGGTCCGCTTTATAAATTAACTAGCTCCGCTCCGCGGTATTACCCGCAGATTTCTTGGATGTAAAGTAGCCTATGTGTTATTCCTGGACGTCAGTTTTCTGTATACAAAATTTTATCAAAATCGGTTCAGCTGTTTTAGCGTGAAGAAGTAACAAACATACACACACACACTCACAAACTTTCGCAATTATAATATTAGTAGGATTAGTATTATATCAACATACCTTAGCATATTAAATATTTTACAAGATAACTCATAAATGCAAGTAATGAAGTCAACAAAAAGAGATCCTAGTTTCCCATCATATCTGTGAGATTTTAATGTAATCTTTGTAGAGTATAATATATTTATCGTTATATTCCGTTCAGGTCCAACTGTTAGTGTCTGACGCGGACGTGGAGTCCTACAAACAGATCAAGGCCGACCTGGACATACTGAGACAGAGCGTTGAGAAGTCGGAGCTGTGGGTGTTCAATAAGGGACGCGCCGGGATTATAGATGATCACAGCGGTGAGAATTTAATATAGTTATCAAATTAATAAATTCAAAATTTCAACTTTTTCGAACTGTCCTGCATATACCGGCAAAAATTATTCCATATACATATATGATCTGCAGTTCTAAGATATTTTATAAATTTTCTATACCTAAAACATAACATAAAAAACAAACATTCATTCATACATCATGAAATAGTGGTATCTACATAATTAGGACTGTATAACTTGTAGATAATTATTAGTATCACCTGTAGATGATGAAAGAATATTGTTCAAAAAATATATAAATATTATTAAACATATATAAATCAATACTTTTCTAGATATAAAAGGCGCCGTTGGTCCTGGCGGGGCGGTGTTGGAGCGAAACGCGTCCTTAGACAACGTGCGAGCACCGAGAGGAGATCGACAGGACTACGATAAGATTAAAGAGGTACAAAATAAATATTGCATTTATATCAATCTTCTACCCGGCAATTTCCCAGCTTTTAGCCAGGGTCTGCCTTACATGTTGTGAATAGTTTTGGCTAATTGTTTTTACGACCGGCCGCCTGCCTGACATCAACTCTATTTTGGGAATGCATAAATCAGTGATGTCTAAATACTCTTAGAAAGTATATGTGACTCGGAAAAATCACATTGGTACTTGCCAGGATCGAACCCGCGCCCTCGTGCACGAGAGGCGGGCCTTTTAATCACTAGGCCACTTAAGTCAGTAGTTGACTTAAGTTGCATTTATATCAATGTTTCATCTAAATTAGCGCTTCAATCTCTCAGTCACTACAAATGATAAGTTGATGTAAAAATTTATTAGTGAACTTTAAGAAATACTCAGTAGCACAGTCGACATAGTGACTTGGATACCGTATCGAACAAGTTATAAGTTCAAATTTGATGGATTCCAGTAATTTTATTATAACATAATATCGTTAATTCATAATTGGTAATACAGAACTTCCAAGTTGTTTTTGTTGATAATACATAAGATATTAAATAATTTTTTTTTAATTTTTATTTAATTATCACCTAAATTCAACAGGTAGACAGTAAGATTTATTTTTTTGTCTTGCGTGAATGTTTTGTACATCTGTAATTGTCACTCATATCAGGTCCTAGATTTTTTTTCTATTTTATCTTTGTTTATGTGTGCTGAATATGTGTGATGTTGATGTACCTTTTAAATAAATAAATTTAAACATTGTATAAAACAGATCCTGGAACGTATGATCAAGTATTGTACCCAGGGCAACACGGCGAGGGAGGGGGGCGACTCGAGACCGCGGAGACACGAACAGAGGCTGCTGAGGAATATAGGAGTACATAATGTAGTGCTGGACCTGCTGCAGGTGGGTGGAGGGGCAGTTAAAACAATATATCGATACGAGCAGGATTTAAACCCTATATATGTATATGTATGTATTTATAATAATAATAATTTATTTCAGATCTTAATATATATATATCACAAATGTAAAACAGTATTCTCAAGGGTGGCAGGTTTCATTACTAGTCACGTCAATAATTAATAGGTCTTTCTATTTGGACTTCAATACAAGTCTTAGCTCCTTGCTGTAATAATAAAACCAATAGTACTAAATACTAAAATGCTGAAGTGCAGGAAAAGTAAATGTTACTGCTTTTTAAAGTTTTTTCTTTATCTTCTCACTTAAAAGCCATTGTTGCTTTTACAAAACTGTTTCCGGAAATATGCTATACCTACACTCATGATATAGGTGTAAATCATTTAAGATCTACGTTTATTTTCTACAAAGCAAAAGACGAAACTTCTCAGCATTCCATGGATTCACCGTGCGGGTGCCGGGTCCATCGCGTTGCAGGGGGAGGAGCTTCAACAGTGCCTGGGACTTGCGACCCAAGTGTAGGTTTAAGGGGCCCCTTAACTAACGCGCGTTATACGCTCACCTCCACTGTCCAAGCTCCTCTCCCTACCTAACCAAATTTGAAAAGAACCTACTAGGGCTGCCTTTGATGTACGTTCCAAGAATGCATTAATGTGAGTTCTGGACAAGCCCAAGTCCTTTAGTAGGTTATAGAAAGATTTCGCTGTTATACCTCTCGCTCCCACCTCTACCGCGTACAAATCTACTACGAACCTATTTCGAGTGAGTTCGTTTGTGAGCTCGTAATATTTGTTGACCTTGATGGTATGGTCTTTGGGGATGTTGGTTTCCCAAGGGACCGTAAGCTCTATCATCACTACGCGCTTTAAAATTCGCGAAAGGAAAGGAGGAAAGAATAATTTTCTGCTGTATGTTATAAATATATTCTGTAATCAATTATTTCCAGGTGCCACACGATGAGGACGACGCTGCTATGGACGAGCTGCTGGGCCTGGCGCACGAGTTCCTCCAGCACTTCTGTCACGGGAACACACAGAACCAGGCAATACTACACAAACACCTGGATCTGTTCCTCAACGCTGGAGTAAGAACAGGCTATTGAATATAAACAATTGTACTGGTATTTTGTTTAATATCGTATTTTATTATAATTATTATTACAATTAGTTGGTATTTTTTACATATATGTCTAAGTTTTCACAGTGTCTCATAAACCAATATTAGTTTTTCCGTACACTGGAATTCATCGTCGTTAACTCACAGTTACTTTGACATCTCAAGACATTTATATTTTACTAGAAGACCCAGCGAACCTCGTGTCGCTCTATAATAATCCAGAAATATCTGTTACGTTTTTTAATTTATATTTTTGGAGTTTATCTTTAAGCCATAAATCTCCGTGTTTTGAAGGGCGACAGAATGATTGACATATTACATAGTTAGTTGTAAAATCTAATGTCAAAAAACCGTTTGTATCTTCTTCTTCTATATATATAAAAATGGATTGCTGTTCCTTAGTCTCGCTAAAACTTGAGAACGGCTGAACAGATTTCTCTTATTTTAGTCTTGAAATGTTCGTGGAGGTTCAGGGAAGGTTTAAAAGGTGAGAAAAATTGATTCATTTTCGGGAAAACCCTAAAAACAGCCCTTTTCTATTTCCCATACAAATGTTTTCTTTGACATTAGATTTGACAACTAACTAATATGTCAATCATTCTGTTCGATTGAAACAGGAAAAACCTGATTATTTATGGCCTCTAGGAGGGAATAGAGTTCGCCCGGTCAGCTATACATATATTACTAATGATGAAATTAACGCGAACGAAGTCCCGGGCAAAAACTAGTGGGAAATAAAAAAGCACAGTTTTTAGGGTTTCCCCGGAAATTAATAAAAAGTGCACAATCTAACAAATAAGTAACATATGCAAGGTAAATGTAACCTGATTATTATTATTATATATATACCATAGCGCTAAATTATTGTTTTACAATTATAGTATAGCCAGCGATCAAAGCATCAAAACGATAGTTTTATTCAGACAACTTTTTACATCAGATCCGCGAAGCCCAGACGGTGTGCTCGATATTGGAAGAGAACGCAGTTCTGTGCGCTCACGAAGGGAACGAGAAGGTCGCCGCGCACTTCGTACACTGCATTGAATCCCGCGGACGGAGGCCCGCCTGCCTCAAGTTTCTGAGAACTATAGTACGAGCGGGACCTCACCATATACGGAGGAGCCAGGACCTGGTCATGCAAGAAGTAAGTTCCTCTCCCTTCACCCATCATAGCATGCATGGTTTTAAGAGACGATACCTCTTAAAATTCCATGATTTCCCGTGGTAGCGAGTCTATCGTTGTAGTGAGAGGAGCTTCAATAGCTCTTAGGACTTGTGACCCAGGTGTAGGTTTAAGAGGTCCCTATCTAAGGCGCATTAAACGCTCACCTCCATTTTTAAAGCTCCTCTATCAAATATTACCTAACATAAAATTCTATTTTCAGTAATATAGTTATGTTATATCACATGCTTATGTCGTCAATGTATTATGTAAACACGATTTTTTCTCTGTTGTTCAATAATAAATCTATCTTCGTTAATAAATATCTATTCTATCATTTGAGTTCATGAATGGAAACTCGGAAACGCTCAGTATTTAGTTAAACGACGCATACTTGTACTAAGGTACATATAATATATATATTTAATCGTACTTCATGTTTCATTATAGATGCTGAATGCCGCCGAGGACGTGCTGGTGTTCTACAATGATAAAGTACTCTTCAACTACTTCATCAAAATGATGAGGGAGTACAAACAGACGGGAGAGATGCCTGAAGCTCTCACGTAATATATATATGCCATTATATGATCATTTCAAAATTTATATTCTTGCTCTGGCATTTAATAAGGATTTAAAATAATTATGCATTAATTACGAAAAGTGTGAAAACAAAATTAACCAACCCAATTTTCATTACTTTAATGGTCGAATTTGTATACATTATTAAGGTACAACAGCGTAAGATATATATGCAAGAAAGGTTTATCGATAGCTTCTTTGACAATCTAATATAAATATGCACTTAATATTACATATAATTAATAATATTTATGTATATATTTCTTGCAGGTACCACATAGACCTCATAAAGCTGTTAACATGCTGTACCCTCGGGAAGAACGTGTACACGGAGATCAAGTGTCACAGTCTGCTGCTACTAGACGACATAGTGGCCATGATCACACACCCTGACTGTATACCAGAGGTCAATCACACTTATACATATGTAACATACATCCATGTAGCTGAAATCGTGGTAGTAATTAATACTATCGCAACTTAGTCACAAAAATATTAATCAAGACCGAATATTGGATAGTTATTTATTGAAATATCAAATTGAATTAATTTTATTATTTAACTCCATTGGCTTGCACAAACTAAGCTTAATATTATAAAATGAATGAGAATGCTAAGAAGTTATTGTAAACAATATGTATATGATATCAATAGGGCCCGGATTAATATTTAAATACATATTTTTAATTTACGCGATTTTTGGTCTAGAATGTGTTTTTTACATGGATTGTCATATTTAGACTGAACAACCAACTTTTATTTTCCATATTTTACCATATTTCAAAGTTAAGTCCATATTTTACAAGAAAATGTCACAATCATCCATATATTCACAAAATACATAAAATTTACGTTCCCGCCACTAATGTTTTGGATAAAAGTAAAGGATTTTAGACGCTAAAAAATTAACAAAATTCTGTGCGAAAGTTCCGAGTTTAATTATGAAAGTATTTAATTTTATACTGCAAATTTTTTCCATATTTTTGATTTTTTTCGTCCATATTTTATGTACATATTTTAGATTTTTTAATACATACTTATCCGGGCCCTAGTTATGATACATATGTAATTGTATTATTCTTAAATTATTTCTGTATTTTTATGACAATTATAATTTATTCTTTTGCTATTTCTAAATAAAAAATATTAAATAAACATATCTTTCTTTATTTTTTTTTACAGATTATAATATGGGTTAAGTAAATGAAACAACCAATTAAATATGAGACATAGCGTTTTTATTCAATAATCAATAATATTTTTGTTTATCGATAGAATATTTAGCATTAATAATATACAGGGTGACTGGTGAATTACTATCGATACTTGAGGAGTGATATTTGACGATCATATATGACAAAATAAAAATTAATATAACATAAATATCAATAAACTTCTAAGTAAAGTTAACCAAAAGTTATGTAATTACGCATCGTGTGAACACCCTACAGATTAGGTATACACACACACACACAAACGCGTGCAGCGGCGTGTTGTTGTATCAGCACGCCGCCGCACGCGTCCACACTTGGAACGTGTCTACACTTTATTTATTTATACGAAAATTTGGTCAAAAATTAAGTACCTATTTTTTTTACATAATTCGAATTAGAATCATGTACCGAGTATTCTCCTTAAATATTGATAGTAATTCACCAGTCACCCTGTATACAAGGAAACAATAGCAACTAAATAGATCTTAAAACTTAATACAGTGATGATTCATTTAAAATTATGTAATATTATAATCAAGCACACATATATCTTAATCAATTTTAACTATTTAATTTATCCTAGCGTTCTGCTTGGCTCTAACGCCAGCGAATGTTCAAGCTTGTTATTCTAACAATTCTAGGTCTTACGTGCTTCAGTCTCAAACCTTTTTTTATTACATTCCTCATGATACCATTCTTTATACATACATTTATATATATCTGAAAAACGATGTGAGCAAGCGTTGCCGTACATAGTATTTCGACGATCAAATCAACTTAATTTTATCTAAACATAAAACGTATATAAAATTATAATGTGTTAGTTTTTAATGAAGTTTCATTTAAAAATATTTATATTTTAAATGGTATTAATTTAGATTGATTTTATACTGTCCGTCAGTGATACTGAACGTGAAAACCAATATATAATAATACATTTTGTACCTATCTATCTAATTTTATCAGAAGTTGTGCAAATATCGAAACTAATTTTTATTGACCCATAAAAAGACGAGCCAACATATTTCTTCATAGAGAGAATGTTAGTTTCATTAACCGATCATTATGCTTCTAATATAACAATATCAAAACTGTTAGTATCAGATACTTGTACTTAATTTAAATCTTAATATTATTTGATATTTCTACAGTGTTAACATCATGTAAGCGGTTATTTTCAAGACTATAAAGCTAAGCTATCTATAGAGGTTAACGGGTCAAGTAATATGGAGCGATGTCGAATATACGACGGTACAATTATAAGAAAATACATAGAAATTTTTCACCGGATAGATTACATGTTAGATCCGGGAACGAGAATTGTTAGTTTGGTCAAGAGTAGTATATGTAGGTATAGCTGACCAGGCGAACTCTATTCCGTCTTAGAGGCCATAAATAATCAGGTTTTGCCTGTTTCAATCAAACAGAATGATTGACATATTAGTTAGTTGTCAAATCTAATGTCAAAAAAAACGTTTGTATGGAAATAGAAAAGGGCTGTTTTTACGATTTTCCCGGCAATTATTCCAATTTTTTTCACCTTTTAAACCTTCCTTGGACTTCCAGGAGTATTTCAAAACTAAAATTAGCCAAATCGGTTCAGCCGTTCTCGAGTTTTAGCGAGACTAAGGAACAGCAATCCATTTTTATATATATAGAAGAAGAAGATAGGAGATTAAGACTGCTCACCGAAAGAAACCAATGTCTACTATAAAATGTAAACAAGCTAGGCAGTAACAATTTACTCAGAATTCAATCCAACATAAATAAAACAAAAGTACTCACTTATTTTGAAGAAATCGTTATTTACTATAATTCTTATGTATGCGGCCACATTGACGGTGCGCAGTCTTAATAGGTATTTGTCATCGAAACTCATATACAACATATTGTTATTTTTTTTTCATATAGATTTAGCATAACATTAGCAAATTAGGAAAAGTCATAAAATATTAAAAGAAACAAGAACATAGTTTGTGAAATATTTAACAATGAAATTACTTTGCTGCCAATTTGACTGCCTCGGTTTTTCTAGTGTTTATTGACCACTCAACAATAGTTACATATAGCCTACCCGTATACAATAGTTGGTATGCAGTGAAAATAATTAAAATAGCGTATGTAGTGAATCCGAAAATATTAGTTTCATTTACATGAACACTTGCGAGTCGTATGGAGGAGCTCGGTTCGGCGACGGGATGTGGCCAGCGAAGGATATAATAAAACAAACGAACATCAATGTAAACATATATTTATTTACTTAAAACCATTTCTTATACTAAAATTACAAACAATATTAACTCTAAAACTCACCGTCTCAATGAATTTCAAAACAGTCAAGACCTCATGTCCGAGCTTTATATGTCGCCAAGAAAAAGAAGCCAGGACATGAGTTTTATACAATAATAAGAAGCACACGAGCGAGGGGACATCGGTGGAGAAGTGTCTACTTGAGGGATCATCACATACACGACTCACGGCTTCCACAGCTTGAGGAGGCCGTCCTCGCTGTAGGTGGCCAGCAGGTTCTGGTGAGGGTGGTGCGTCATACCGATGACCGCCTTCTCGTGGATCTGGACAGAGAGCAACAGAGTGACGAGCGACAACAACAACATGTAGGAGGAGGAGCCCGTGAGAGTCACACTTACGTTGATGGTCCTTTCGAGCTTGCCGCTGGCGGCGCAGAAGGCGTACAGAACGAGGTCTTCGGCGGCGCAGTACACGAGGCGGCCGCGTGCCCCGAGCGCCGCGCACACCAGCGCCCCGCCCTCCTCCTCGCGCCGGCCGCTGGTGAAGGAGCGCACGATCTGTCCCTGCATGTTCATGATGACCACGGTGTTGGTCCTGTTGCACACCACGAAGTGATCCGGGTTCTTGGGCATCAGCAGCAGCGAGTTGACGGGCGGCTCGCCGGACCCCAGCGGCTTCAGGGTCGCCGTGCACTCGCCGGACCGCACCGACCACACCTGCGAACACTCCGGTCAGTACGCGCGGTCCTCACCCTCCCCCCTCACCCCGCGCCAGCACGGGACGCGCCTCACCTTGACGGTGCCGTCGGAGGAGGCGCTCAGTACGCTGTGTCCGTCCGGAGTGAACACGGCCTCGTTCACAAAGGACGTGTGACCGCGGAATTCCTTTAAGATCTTCCCCGACTTCAAGCCGTGAATCCTGGAAGCCGTGAACGTTCATAATTATTATATGGAAACACCGAAATAACTTAAACATGTCCTCGCGAGCGTGTGCCAGCTACCTGATGGTCCGGTCGAAGGAGGCGGACAGTATCTGCGTGTTGTCCCTGGCGAACTGCAGACACGTGACTCCCTTGGCGTGCGCCCGCTCCAGCTTCCTCTGCACCTGTCCGCTGGCCACGCGCCACACCTTCACCCGCCCGTCGTTGGCGCCAGCCGCCAGCGTGTCCGAGTCCCTGGCGAAGGCGAGGCTGAGCACGGCCTCCTCCATGCTCATGTACTCCTCGAGCGCCTGGTAGCGCAGGTCCTTGCGGATCTTGCCCGTCGTGAAGTTCCACACCTCCACCAGCCCGTCCACGGACCCCGTCACCAAGTACTGGCCGTCCGGGGAGAACCTGCCGGTTACAATATACTTAGTATTCAAATATCACATGTTGTTTATAATACTGAGTCGGTGATGTGTTGGTGAGTGCTTCTTACTTTGCACACTCAACATGTGATTTTTGACCGAATTTTATAATCTTTGACACTTGTGTGGGATATTGATCATCTTCTTCGTCTCTTATAGCAGCTTTTCCTCTGAACAAATCAATAGTGGTTCCTGAAAACATTAACATAAGTTATTTTACTAAACAAGAGTTATACCTTTTCATTACTTCTGAATAAATACTAGGATTTAATTTAAAAAAGTAAAATCGATATTAATTCTTGTTATATTTACAATACTTTCCTTTTATGTCAAATTCCATATTGACAAAATCTTTTCCAAGTTAGTAAGAAAGTAAAAGGACTATACATATATGTATATCAGATGACAAAGGCACTGTGAACCAAGGAACAGCCCCACCAACAGAACAGAGAGCACAAACTATTCTCAGTGCATGCAATCAAGCATTGCATAGTCTTTTACCTTCTTGTGTAGGTATCATAAATGATTTAGGCACTTTTACATTTATCAAATTTATCACTTACAGTCTAATTAATTTATATTCTACATTCCTGCCTCAATCAATATTTTGTCAGCTACACTGTTTGAACGCATTTCTAAATCTTTCATCAAATAATTCATTAGTATAATTATATTGTTTTATGTGTCATGATGAAGTTAATGTCTTTCAACTCCTTTAAATGATGCCAGATTATATATTAACAAACTCAGTAGGACAAGTGATAAACAACATCTCATTCACGAGAATCAAAACAACATATGAAAAATAAACACAAAACACCTGGCGGCAGGAGCCCCTGATGCTGCTGCCACTTGAGTGCTTGACCCAGCAGCGCCAGGAGACGCGAGGACGGCACCACGGACACCTCGCCCGCCAGCGCCGCGGCCAGCGCCGAGCGTCGCCACTCCTTGCCCCCTCCCGCCCCCGCCGCGCCACCCGGACCACCTGCCCCATATGCTTCCCGAGGATCGAAATACGATCGAGCCAACATATTTTCTATTGAAAAAAGTATCAGTTTTGAAGCAAAACCAAAGCTAAAATTTTACAAAAATAATAACATTTTCATTGAATTCTTACCTAGATGCATGTATCTATCCGTCTCCTGTTGCTTCATGAGCAAGCAGGGCTGTGTTTGACGCAGCAATGTGCGAGCAGCTCCAAGCTCACGTAACTCAATGAGCTCCAGCACCACTTGTTCATATAAATCCATGAGTTTCTTATCTGGTAGCTTTAATGATGCCGTTGCTTTTAACACAGTGTCCCAGTGACCATTATTTATGTCGGCACAAAATCCATCAACACTATCAACTGTGTTCAATGATACACCCGTCTCCTCCTGTGTGTACACAAAAGTTTTTAAAAATCACGATGAATTAATTTATTAAAAAATTATTGAAAATTTAAAGTACCTGTAATGTTTGCAAAGTTTTTGTGAGGTTAGACTCCTTCAAGTATTGTTGTATCAGACGAATAACACTACAAAAAAAACAATATATTAACATCTACAACATTCCTGCATCATAATAACCTGTGCACAATTGAAGCAGCATCACTTACTCTGCAGATTCAATTTCTATAGACATATTTGTAAAGATATAGTCACTTTTTGAATATTTGAGGCAAATGAGATTAAGTCTCAATGTAAGTAAGGGTAATATGATATATATTAACTATATTAGGATTTATTATTAACTGTTATATGATAACTATTATATAATAAATTGTATAATTTATTTATTTCACGATAGCTTTTAACTTTTAACTCATTAATGCTTGTTTGCTAAACATTTCTCGGACATGACATTGACAAATGACACATAAAGTGTCAATCATACAAATTAAAAGAGCGCTCTTTTAATTTCAGTAGTTTTTTATTCAAATTAAACAAACATTTTAAAAGCATGTCGAATCACTCTCAGTGGACACATAAGTACGACTATATTTTTAAGGTAAAGTAATAAGCATACAACAAATATTGAAGCTTTTCCTAACTAAATCTTATTAATCAATAGAGTGGAGTTTATGAAAATAACTATTATTGTAAGAAATTTTAAATTAGATATCTAGTTACTTTTTAATGAATATTATGGATAAACAATATAATTTCTAGATAACAAGGAATTTGGGATGGCAACATCAACCCTATGATACCCATTGTAGAAAGAATTGTGAATGATTTTTATGGAACCTACAATATATAACAGCATCAGACAATCTCACTATATGAATAGAATTTTTTTCTATGTTACAAACTAATTTTCTAACACTTTTAGTCACTTCTTCTAGTTGTAAAACAAAAAAAAAAATACAAAATTGTTAGATGCAATTCGATAACAAATAAAGAATTAATTTTGTATGGACCGTCGAACTTTTTCGTACCGTGTATATTTATAAGATGTTTACGAACACATGATTTACACACACATGCTTTAAAAACTATATATGTGACAGCGTCTCGTCAGGTCCGTAGCAGATTAAGACGATTTTCTCTTAATCTGACAACTTATTTCCTTTTTCGTTGGTGGTATGGAAGTCGGAACGAGGAATTTCAGGTTTTTGTTCGTCGGAATCCCTATGTAGTCCAACATTTTTGGGTACTTCATATGTTCTCTTAAAATCTTTGTAAATTTGTTCGTTGGTCAAGAGAAGCTTGTCGCGTTCTTCCTCAAAATGATTTTGAAATACTCAACAGGGTTTTTTTTATGAAAATCTTCTTCATGTTTTGTCAGATCAAAGTTATTGTGCTATCGGTTTTCTTTGAATTAATTTAAGAACATATCCTAAAGGCTAAAGCCGTTTTTTTTCTCTTGAAACATTTTTTTTTGTTAATATGACTTGTAGGTGGATAGTGTCCGTTAAAGTAGTCGTGAACAGTATTTTGGAAAGTTTCTAGTTACGAGTTTTATCATGCTTCCAGGCCGGATGCTCTAACAGGATCATTCAATTGTTATCTTGATCTTTCCAAGTCGATTGTTTTATGTTAGGAATGCTAAGACCGTGTCCGGATGTTAATGGACTCCTGATGGTTTTAAGTTAATGGTTTACCATGGGATGCATGAGGCTCAACTCTATCCGAAGTGAAAGTTGAAGAACTACCAACCTACGAATATCGTGCTTATATACCATTGTGTGTTTTAAGATGTTTAATATACCAGGTTCGTTTCTTGTCTTTTTTCCCGCACATAGGGCATTTCAAGTCCGTAGGATTGCTCAGCCGTTGCCCTCGGGTGTCTTTCCAGCGTCAATTTGACTTTCCGGGCAGTAATTTTAAATGAGACGAAACCTCTTAATATTCCATGTATTCACCGTGCCGGTGCCGGGTCCATCGCGATACAAAGAGAGAAGCTTTAACAGTGCCTGGAACTTGCGACCCAGGTGTACATTGGTTTACCAACCCTATCTATCGCGAATTAAACACTCACCTCCACTGTCCAAGCTCATCTCTCTACTCTAACCTTAGTAAAATTCAACGAAGAAGTGTGGGGACTCATCTATATCTTTATATATACATATATATAAATTATAATTTTTCTGTGTGTATGACACTGAACTTCTCTCAAACGACTGGACCGATTTTGATGAAATTTTTTGTGTGTTCAAGGGGATATTTGAATGGTTTAGATTCACAATTTTGTCCGCTGGACAATGTTTTTTTAATTAATTTTTAATATATTACTAGTTGTTGATACAAAAAAAAAATTTGAGATTAGATTTGACAACTAACTAATATGTCAATCATTCTGTCGCACTTCAAAACACGGAGATTTATGGCTTTAATAGGTAAACTCCCAAAATATAAATAAAAAAACGTAACAGATATTTCTTGATTATAGGGCGATACGAAGTCCGCCGGGTCTTCTAGTCTAGTATATCTAGTATATATCTAGTCTAGTATATACATATATAAAAATGAATTGCTGTTCTTTAGTCTCACTAAAACTCGAGAACGTCTGAACTGATTTGTCTACTATCTTAGTCTTGAAATGTTCGTGGAGGTGCAGGGAAGGTTTAAAACCTAAAAAAATTGGTTCAATTCCGGGAAAACCCTAAAATCAGCTCTTTACTATTTCCTATATAAACTTTTTTTTTACATCAAATTTGACAACTAAATAATATGTCCATCATTCTGTCGCACTTCAGAGTACGGAGAGATAGATTGGAACAAGGAGACGGACATAGGATATTTGTGTTCGATTGAAACAGGAAAAATGTAATAAATAGCGATACTTGGTTATTTATGGCCTTTAAGACGGAATAGAGTTCGCCCGGTCAGCTATACATATATTACTAACTAGAAACTGAGGATAACAATGTACCTATTGAAATAATTAAACTCATATATTTTTTTACTGACTTTTGCCGCGACTTCGTCCGCGTGGAATAGTGACTTCCGGCAGATTTCTGGTTCTTCCCACATAGTTCCCATTCTTGAGGGGTTTTCGGAATGGTTGAGTTCCCGTAGAATTTTCAGGATAAAACCTATGATTTTTTAAATTCACAATGAAGTACTCTTAACCAACAACATATTTATTTGTTTATTTGAATAAAGATTAATATTATTATGTTGATACAACATAAACAAATTATTTCGACCAAATTAGTTACCATAAAAACGGTTTCTGTGAGTTAATCTTGAAAGATAGACATATACTGTCGCGGACTGTTTTATAGATCATTAAAAGAGTTATTAGTCTTTAATACATATTTTTTGTGTATCTTGAACCGTTTTCGCGGCGCACGCAACGGAAAGCTTCAAAGATGAAATAATTTCTCCCGTTTTTACACATTTACCACTATATCTTTGCTCCTATTAGTCGTAGCGTGATGTTATATAGCCCACAGCCCTCCTCGATAACTGAACTGAACACAAAAAGAATTATTCAATTCGAACCAGTAGTTTCGGAGATTAGCGCTTTGAAACAAACGCTTCAGCTTTATAATATTAGTATAGATGACAAAATTAACGCGGACGAAGTCGCGGGCAAACACTAGTTTTTAATAAAAAAATAATATATGAGATTTAAATGGACTTTAAACTTAGTCGTGGCCTGATAGAATAGACTATAATAATTAATAAAAAAATTAACAAAATACTGCAATTATTTCCTTACATTATATATTTATAAAGTATAAATTTTCCTTTTTAAAAATATAAATATTTATTTACAGGTGACAACGATATGAATACAACACAGATCAGAAGTCGTCGGGACGATCGGTGCAGTCGGCGGCGGGAGGCGAGTGTTGGGGCGGCAGGGGGGGCGGCAGCAGGCGTGCGTCCGCCAGGTAGGGGTGCAGCAGCGCGGCGCGCGCCGACACGCGCTCGCTGGGTTCGTAGCGCAACATGCTCTCGAACAGGCCGGCGGCGTGCGGCGCGGCTCGGGCGGCCGGCGGCAGAAGCAGGCGGGCCTCGCGCCGCGGCCAGCGGGGGAACGCGGCGCGGTAGTCAGGCAGCAGCCGCGCGCCGGGCCACACGTCCTCACCCGGCGTGCCGAGGGCGCGGAACACTCGGAACAGCTGGTCGATCTCGCTGTCACCCGGGAACAACGTCCTGCCGCTGGCCTGGGGACACACGCCTCGTCACTACTGGAACTGGCACCTCCGACTATACAAAGAACATGACCGCTAGCCACGTACCATCTCGGCGTAGATGCAGGCCAGACTCCACACGTCCACGGCGGTGGAGTAGAACTTGGCTCCGAGCAGGATCTCGGGCGCCCGGTACCAGAGCGTGACCACCTCGTGCGTGTAGGCGCGCACGGGGATACCGAAGGCTCGCGCCAGACCGAAGTCGGCCAGCTTGATGTGACCCTCCACGTCCACCAGCAGGTTCTGTGGCTTGAGGTCACGGTGTAAGACGCGGTGCGCGTGACAGTAGGCCACGCCCTCTAACAGCTGACGCAAGTAACTCTGGAAAATTATTATATTTCCTTAGATATAGCTGAAGTTGTGCATCAAGACAGACTCATAAATGTTTGTAGAACTTTTTATTTATTAGGAAAAATGTGTACAAATATAACTTTTGTTAATTTACTTTCTAAGAACAAATTGCTAAACTAAGGTTTTATTTAAACTTGATCACGAGACACAGAGATCATTAATTGGACGGTACTCTTCTTCTATATAAGAAAATATCATAAAAAATCATATTTAAAAAATAACTTTTTTTTATTTAACGAAACTGAAACAAACAAGAAGGCGACTTATGTTTTAAAACTTTTATTTTTGTAACTGATAATACATATTTGTAATCATATATAAAAGTTATAACATTAATTTTTCTTCCAGCGAGTTAAATACTCATATTGTATTAGGAAAATAAAATATTTGTTTTTGGAGTAATTTATTTAGATTGCAATATTTTATACTACTCCTCTACTTTTATATGGATGATATAAAAGTAGAGGAGTAGTATATAGTATAGTAGTAGTATGATGTATGTGTTGACTGTTTTAAAGTTTATATTTCTCTACCCTACTACCAGCTTAAATAACACAAAATTTTCTGAATATATCTCAACTAAATTTAATTATAAAAAGCAGATATAATGTTGTTTAATCACAAAAATATATATATGAATAACCACAGTAAAAAATCAAGTGGAAAACATGTTGATTAAAAGAACATCTAGGAAATATTATTTTGTGTATGGTGTCTCCATTGTCATAGTTATTTAGTTAATGTGTTTGTTAATATATAGCACACCTTCACAAGGTCCAGCTGCAGAGGTCCTTTGGTTATATCCATGAGTCGTTTGAGGTCCATGTGTAGGAACTCAAAGACCAGGAACAGCTTGGTGTCAGCCAGCAACACATCCAGCAAGCGGACCACGGCCGGGTGTTTCAACTCCCGCAACACTGATATCTCCCTGAGAGCTGTTGATGGAACCCCCTCAGGTTCACTAACAACAAATTATTTTATTACAAATCACAATACCTAATAACACAGATCATTCAACAAAAGGGTCCACCAGGATTCGATTTATATTTAAATCCTATATTTAATCAACCGAGAACCCAAAGTCTGCGTCTTCACAAAAAGTTTGGAAGTTGCAGACCATGTTATCTACATGGTCTGCAACTTCCAAACTTTTTTAAAGAAACAGAATGAATTAAAATTTTGAGTAAAAGGTTTTTTTTTAATTTATTATAATTAACTACAATAAACGTGGAATCTACATTCATTTTAATGTTAAATAATGTTAATAATGTCACTTTTCGCGCCAAATATAGCTTACTTTTCAAGTTTTATTTTCTTCAGAGCAATTTCTTTACCGGTTACTTTGTCTCTTGCCTTATAAACTACGCCGTATGTTCCTTCGCCAATTTTTTCAACTCTCGAAAAGTTTTCCATTTGGTTCTTATTTATTAATATTTCATTGAAGAGTTGACATATTATATGTAACGGTATTAACAATCTATTTGTGCATTATTTCAATGAAGTTGAAGTCTGACATTCATACGACGGCCTGACGGGTTACAGTCTCAAATTAAATTCTTATTTCTGTAGATATTAAATATTATCTGTAATAATATTTCCACACACAATAAATGTGTCAAAACATTTTCACAAATACAAAGGGATATTCTCTTATATAGTTCTTATATATCTCCCAAAAAAAATTTGTATGGTTATATAATATTACTTATTAGTGATATGTTTTAATCAATATTTCGAGATATTACGTTTTAATTAGTGTCAGACCTATAGAACAAATATCATCACTAATAAACTCAACACTTACATACGTATATTTCAAGACTACACACTTAACATCCATAATAATGTAAGTTTGCAAAATAATTTTAAGATCCATGCAATTTTTTTAATAACAAAACAATCTTCTTTGTTAACAATTAATAGTCAATTAATATGCTAAATATATATCATTCGAATGTAATTCAAATACAATATAATTATGAGTGAAGAATATGTGACTACTATATTTATGTGAAAGAATATTTTTTTATATTTATAAAAAGATTTAGAAAATATATAATATTACTATACATTTAAATATATTTCAAAACAATGCGTGTTATTTGACTCGTTTGCTTCTTTATATGTTGTTTTAATGTTTTTTCATAGTTTGCCTACCCTGAGGAACAAAGAACAGTGCAATACTTATTTATCAATTATACACTACATCAAAATATTTAGCCAAATAGAAAAATATAACTTTATTTAAGAATGCAAAAGTTTTGTTCCAAGCATCAATTAGGGGTGAAAATTTATCATTATTCTTAAGGACTGTAGAAGTCAACTGTTCAAATTATATTTTCAACGGTTAATAGTGTTATCGAAAACAAACAGAAGAAATTTGGATTTTAAGAAAAATTTAAATATGTCACTCATATCCACCATTTGAGACCATCGTTGTATTAGTGAAAACTCTTAGGTTATACATTTGGTTGTTAAAGCAATATCTGTTTAGTGTAATAATTCGGCAATAACACTTTTGTTCTACACTCTGAAACCAAATAAAAAAACAAATCAAATTAAAAATCAAAACAGAGTTTACAATATTGTAATAGAATTGCTTTTTGAATTAAATATGATTTAGTCTCGCAACGAATTTATGTATTCATTAAGCGATTACAGAATATTTGTTCTATTAAGGTTAAATAAACCTATGAAAATATTTTTCATTACACCCGGTGTAATATCTATTACCAAATATTTAAATACGTCGTTTAAAACTTTGGCACTTGACAGTTGAGTGACGACAGTGACATTAATCAGAATCTAATAGAACCTACCTTGTACCTACTAGCTAGTGGCTACTATCTTTAAGGAGTACATTTTGAAATGAAATTATTTACATATGAATAATAATAATATACTAATGTAAATAATTATATGAGATTCTTTTATGAGTTAAATCTGTTATGGCACTCGGTTTAAGATACTTCATTTATTCCTTGAAACATCCCAGATTTACTACATTGCGTAATATAATGACTACTTCCACTAAGCTCGAAAAGGCTTTGGAAAACTTACAAAGCAACCCCTATTATGAAAAGTACGCTGACAGGATTGCTGCACTACAAAAAACCTCCCCAGAAGAGTTTCTCAAGAGGGTAGAGAGTCAACATAAAAATAAAGAACACGAAAAGAAAAATAAATTTGCTGGAGCAGTGGACACGCGGTACATGATATTATAATAGACATGAAAATTTAGTTTAATACTTTATTGAAAGAAAATCGAATGTTAAATATATATTTTATTTTAGGCAATTTTCTTCTGTACTCAACCCTAAAGGAGATCGTAGTGAAGGCGCCTGTGTTGAGGATAAAAAATTAAATGATATCTTGAAGTTAGAGTTGGTACAAGACAAGACAGCTGTAGAAGTCCAAAATATCTGGGAGGAGTATCATAAAGATAAAGAAGTGATATCAGCCACCATCCCCAAGGAGTCCTATGTATCCATTGCACAAAACATGAAACAGTTCCCAACATTCTTGTTCCCCCTCCCACGAGCACAAGGCTATGAGTTTATAATGTGCCAAAGTTTTGGGAATGCTGTTCATTTCACCCCACTATTAGCTTTTCAGGTAAAATATTTATTTCTTCATGTTCTTCACCTTCACTCAAGTCACACATTCACTTTTTAGTAATTTTATCCTTCAATTTCCTTCTTAATATATTATTTTCAACTAAACTGATCTTTACTCATTTTCCAATATTTGGTCACAGAAAATTCAGGGAGTAAAAAAAAAAACATTTACTTTTATATTCTTAAACAATAATTTATAGCTATGTATACTTAAAAAGATAAGTATGGGTTTGTGTGTGAATCAGAATGTGGAAGTATTATAATGAGCACATTATACAATATAGGTACATTCATTAGTTTGTAAAAATTATCCTCACTAGACTTTTCTTTTCTATAAGTAATTTGTTCAATTCTGTTTGTATGTTTAGTCTAGTTAATATAATATTATCATCACATAATAATTCAAGGTACATAAAGAAAATGCCCCAGAGTGCTTGACTATGGTTCATTATTTAGAACTCAAGGAAAAGGGAATTGTATTGATGAGAGGGGATTATGATAAGGTAAAACATTACATTACAACAAAATTATTTATTTATACACATACTTAATAATAATGATTAATTTCAGAATGTCCTGGATGGGAAGGAAGCCCAGTGTCTGGCGAACCAGTTCCAGATGTATTACAGCGGCAAAGATCCCAACAAAGTTACACTCCTACAACTGTTCAACACAAGTCCAGACACATTCAAGCACATGGACTTGATTGAAGAATTGGAGAATATACAATTAGTTTAAATTTATTGGATACATTAAAAATTAGATAAAACAAAAATTATTATTTTATTTGTGAAAGTGTTCACTGATTCAGTTTATGTGGATAGTATAAGTACTCGGGTGAATCTTGACTGTAGCAGGCTGAGCTTGACGCCAAAGAGGAAGTTGGAGATGTGTGGAACATTGGTAGGGGGAGGAGCTGCTCTAATGACACTTCATGACAACTTTCACTGACACTATTGTCACTATCAATAACAAATAAATTTGCATTTTCCTTATTTTTAACATTAAATTTGTTTTCATAGGGGCTAGTTCGGAAAATATCCCTATATTTAAATATATTTTCTGTTCTTAAAAACTCAGATCCAGTTTCACACATATATTTTTCTATGTTGTTCATAAATTCATCATAGAGACTTCTGTTCCTTTGCAATAAATATGTTACTGATGATGAGCTCGCAGAATCTGACAGAACTCCATTCAATAAATTTGTAACTTTCTCACTATCAGAACTACTAAAAAGAATAATGCTGTCTTGCATTTTATGTTGTTCAATACTTGAGGAATTCTTAAAAGGGCTATTTATTTTAGTATCTATATATACAGATTCTTTATGAGAAGTTCTATTTGAAACCTTTTTTTTCTGGGCTCTGGGAGGCAATATGACTTCAGCTCCATTTTTTTCCTGTCGCAGTTTTGAAAGTAATGATCTTGTCATTGTTTCAGATCTAATAGCTTTTTTCATTAAAGTTAAACGATTGCTTGTCATATAGTTTGTAATTGTCGGTTTTACCCCCTCGTTAGAAATAACTGCATCATCGCTTTGTATTTTAAAAATTCTCTTTCTAATTTCATCAAGCCTTTTACGTGTCCTTCTTTTTTTTCGTTTTCCAACATTTACACCAAATTTATCCATTTATATACAATGAGAAATCGAAATAATAACACAGTATTTTGTTATGTTGTACGGCTACTATTATTTAAATAACCGCGGGTTTTGCTCAGGACTAAACGAAATGGCACAAACTATTTTGTTTTCACAAACATTATTTTAAACTCTTTTAAAAGTATGACAAATTATAAAAATTTAAATGCGAACTTTCCCAAAAGCTAAAAAAGTAGAAAATCAGATACCTATTTATTCTTCCGTACAGAAAATGATTAAGAAATAGATAGGTATGTAGAAATGCCAATGTACGCTTCTCACTTTTCACATCATGCTAACAGCTAATCTATTCAGAAATAACTTATTTAATATGATAAGTAGTAAGACATAGTTAAACTTTTTAATAAATTATATATTTTTGTCTTAAAATATTTTAATTCTTGTTCTAATATAACTGGTTATATTCATTTTTTCTGTAAGTGAGACCTAACTATATTTATTGTTAGAATATCAAACTAATATCGGATATAAAATCTTATAATATTATGTTATCACTAATAACATTGCCGTAATGTTTCATTGTTTGCATTTCTGCTCGCTCTTTACATTTCAGTGTTAACATTTAACAGCTGTCAATTTACGAGTGTACATACTACTAGTATAAAATCAGTGCCTATATACTTAATGTACTGGATTATATTCTATTTTTTATCATTAATTTATATTGAAGATGTATCTTATTATATTTAAGAAGTAGCTTGGAATATTTTAAGGATATGTAAGTTTTTTGCAACTAATAGATACCAGGCGATGCTGTAAATACTTGAAGCGAATTACTCGTAGAATCAAGTAGGATTTTAGCTAATTAAACCAGTACTCTACATTTCTTATTATTCTAAAAGTTTAATTTATTATCTTACGTCCGTAAATTTAATACTTTTGAGTCACTTATATGGCAGCATAAAAATATATGATGTTCTAAGTTTTTTTAATATTGTATTCATATTTTTTTCATTTATATAAATATGAATTCATAATTAATTTTCCATTTCTAGTGAAAAATTTATATTTCTGAACCTAATAAAATATTTTGAGAAAAATTTGTTTAATAGGAGGATGCATGTTAAAATAGTGATGTAGATTGTTGTTATAATCACTGTATTTTCCTTGCAATAGAGTTTATGTCTATTACAATTTTCACTCATTATTCCTTTTTTCAGCAAAATTATTCCTTTTCAGCAATTTTTCCCAACTTTTACACATAATTTATAATAATTTTACATTCAAGGTATATGGCAGTAGTTGTTTCGTAGTGAACGCTATGGAGCCTATTTTTTGTTGAAATTAAACCCAATTATCTTGATACTGCTTTAATTAAAAGAAATGTGTACAAAGGTTCGAGTGCAAGGTTGGAAGTGACACAGCAAATTTGAATAAATAAAATATGTAATAATAATATGTAGTCGGTAGATTTAAAACTGGTGATGAATTGTATATAGAAATATGAAGCGCCTGAATATAAACTATAGCAGAAACGTTAATGCTCTTAGATGGCTGTAGGCGCCAACAGTAGTTAAGCAATGTAGGTGAGCTATTGTAGGGCAATATAATTCTAATGATATTGCATTTACTGTGTTCCTCAACAATTTATTACCTTTTATCTGAAATAAGGAATTAGAACAAAGTAAATATAATTTGTAGAATTTTAATGTAAAAAAACGATATGGTGCTAGTTAATACCAATATTGTGAACAGTAAGCGGCATGCCCAGACCGAGGGTGGGCAGTCTCGGTGTGAGACGGTGAGAAGCGGCGCGGGGCCATGGCGGAGCCCGAGCCTGCGCCCGCCGGCCTCGCCGACGCTGTGCTACTGGCGCCACTGACCGAGGATTCTTTCCTGCACAACTTACATGTTCGATACAAAAGAGATATCATATATGTGAGTCACCAGCTCTCTTAACATACTGTTCTGTTATCTTATGGAAGCTTAGACATTATATTTTAAATATGTATAAGCAATTTTTAGTTTAAATGCAAAACTTTACTTAAAGAAATAACATGTAAAAGCTTTGAATTTTTTTTTGTGAATCAGCTCACAAGTGGGAAGCTTACCACAAACGATATTCCTAACCTTCCAGACATACGTGGGCAACGCCCTGGTGTCGGTGAACCCTTGCCGTCCACTGCCGCTGTACTCCGCCGAGCTCGTTCGGACCTACCTGGCGCGGCCTCCCTACCTGCTGCCACCGCATCTGTTAGTGACATAGATAGGTTTGGTATTAAATGACATACATCACAGCACATCCATCTGTTGCAGATACGCGATAACGGCTACGGCCTACCGCTGGGTGCGAGACAGGAACGAAGATCAGTGCATCGTTATAACAGGTAGGAGTCAGGAGATCGGGGTTAGAGGAGCGCGGACAGTAACGAACACGGACAGTAACGAGCGGCGCTTACAGGAGAGAGCGGCTCGGGCAAGACGGAGGCGGCGCGCGTGTGTCTGCAGTGTGCGGTGGTGGCGGGCGGCGGGGGAGGGGGCGGGGCGCTGGCCGCCGCGGGGACGCTGCTCGAGGCTTTCGGGAACGCGGCCACCGCTCGCAACCACAACGCCAGCCGCTTCGTACGTTTCCTCTTTGACTAGGTATGTGTCAATTCATCACAGCCAGCCATAAAATATGATCGAAAATGTTCCAGGGCAAATTGTTAGACATAGAATTCGACTTCAAGGGCGAGCCGGTCGGAGGACACATAACACACTGTGAGTATACATCGTGGTGGGGGGGGGGGGAAGTGTTTGTTGTCATGTCTCATGTATTATCATTGTCTGTTCACGCAGACCTCCTGGAGAAGGTGAGTACCTCCCAATAATAATAGTTCTGCTAGAGCTCCAACGATTGAGTAACGAGTGCAACATGTTCACTGAGTGTTCCTGCTTCGTGTCATGTTCCAGGAGCGCGTGTGTTGCGCGGCGGAGGGCGAGCGGAACTTCCACGTGCTGTACCAGCTGCTGGCCGGCGCCGACGCTCACCTGCTCAGTGAGTGACGCGCGCACATACAGACACACACGAGACTACGGTCCCGGACCTCGGCCTACTTACGCTGTATTTGGTTGTCAGAGCGTTTGAAGCTGCAGCGGTCGTGGGAGCAGTACCGCGTGCTGAGGGGCGGCGCGTGCTGTGTCGAGGCGGGAGGGTGCGGTGCGCCGGGGGCCACTGGCGCCGCGGCGGCCGGGGGAGGCGTCGGCGGCGCTTGCTCCGGGGCGGGGGGGGCGGGCGCGTCCCCTCGGCGGGCCGCGCTGCCTCCGCCGGGGCCGCGGGCGCCTCACGCAGACAGGGACCACTTTGCATTCACCAAGGTAATCGATAGGCGTCACAGTCGAGCGTTCGTGATTGATAAGTTGATAACAAACAATGTGATGACGATGTCGTCCGGTGGTCGCTCCGAGAAACGCGTGCTGTGTCAACACGGGACGCGGGAGGCCTTAACCGAATATACACTTGGACCAGAGACTGTCCATCAACAGATGAGTTTTTGAAAATGTTGCCGAAAAACCGTCCCTTAAGTACTCTGAAACAGGGATGTTGCAGATGCCGATATTTTCACATCCGCGGATACGGATGCGGATGCGGAGTTTAGCAGGCTCACATCCGCGGATGCAGATGCGGATGCGGATGTATAAGATATTATGTAAATAAAGTCTATCCATGAAGAGTTAAAACAATGACAACGTAATTATTAACATTTTTATTGTAATCAAACATAATTAAGTACTTATTTTTATGTTAAAAATATAAGTCATGTATAATGTAACTGAACACCTTCTGTTTTTTATATCAGTAGTTGAATTTAAAAATAGGAGCATTATACTTGATGAAGAGTAGTATTGCCGCCTTTTCTGGTTCTAGTCTGTTACGCAGAGGTTCGTAAATTAATCCCGCGCTACTAAATAGTTGTTCGCTAGGAACACTGCCCGGTGGAGCAGATAAAAATCTTCGTACTATCGGCGATAATACCTTGAATTCCCCTCGATGTACACTCCACCAGTTTAAAGGATTTTCACTCACATTTATTCTTTTTTTAGTACGGTAAGCAAGTAACTCTTTTTTTAATACAGATTCAACGCTACTATTTTCTGGCTCATTTTGACTTTCGTCTTCACTCGACGAATAGGGTCAATTTCATTATCATTCATGTAAAGGGTCAGAGCATCCTTTATCTTTGAAAAACGCTCGAACATGTAGAATGTACTGTTCCATCGTGTTACACAATCTTGAAACACTTTCAGGTGCGGTTGATTCAGTCTGTCCTGAGTTGATTGCAGTTGTTTCTGGGCAATGGTAGAGTGATTGAAATGGGTCGAAATTCTCTTACATTTTTGTTTTAGTATTTTTATGTTTTCTTGAGAACCTAAACAACTACGGATAGTCAGTTGTTATCAAAACAAATAACCTGTATACAAAGTTATTAGTATACAAATGAGTTCTACAGTAGATTCCTTTATATATATTATTCTATATATAAAACTCGCCTCTATCTGGACACATTCTCGTATTTTGTGCTTTAATTCCACCTCAGAACTGTCTAGGTGTACAACGTTCTGCATGATGGGCATCTTATAGCCAGCGCCAGCACCGCACAGCCGACATGCCCGGTATATGTCGTATATTGTCTTCTCCTCCAGCGAAGAGTTCAGATATCCATCCATTTTAACATATCTTTATAATATCACGTTATCGCTACTTGTATAATATTCGCATCCGCATGAACATTCGCATTGATTAATGCGGATGCGGAAGCAGATGCAGATGTCCAAAACAATGCGGATGTTCCGCATTTGCGGATGCAGATGCGAATGTTCGCAACATCCCTGCTCTGAAAGAAACAATACTACATAAGGGTGTGTAGAGGTCCCGACCCTGACGGTAGAAGACGCTTCGTTCTTTCGTCATTTATAAAGTAACAGAATAGTGTGTAACGTTCAGTGTGTGTGTGTAGGCGGCGATGGGTGCTCTGGGGTTCAGCGCGGGTCAGTGCGGCGCGGTGCTGCGAGTGTTGGCCTTCCTCCTCAAGCTGGGGAACGTACAGTTCGAGCCTCAACACAACATCGACGGCTCCATCGGCACCCGCCTGCAGCACGAGTACGGTGCGTACCTCGACCGGCCGCAGCTTCTACTGTGGTTCATTACTGGCTTTGAAAAGAAACATCGTTGTAGCTTTAAGTCACATTTAATAATATTAGAAGATTTAACATAACATAATGAAAGCTCGGGCCAATGGGTGGTCCACCATATTTGAATGTATACATGAGATGTGTTATAAAGGACACTTTACACTAGACTTAATTCTATAATATAGCATATACTTACACTATATTTACACTTCACCTCCGGGGGTGAAAGAAAAAAATGGGCTTACACATATATGTTTTTGTATACTACTTAACAAAAAGTTTTGTTCTATTCTCATGTACTATGTCTTTTTTATTTTCTTTCATTATTTTAACATTAAATCCCATATCTTCTAATAAAGTAAATGGTCCATTGAACAGTTCATCTAATTTTCCACTTGTTTCTGATTTTACTAAAATTAAATCATCTTTATTGTAAATAACAGGATTAACATACTTATCATATTTAGTTTTTCTATTATATTTGCTATGTAACAAATTCTTTCGGGCATCTTTATAAGCAACTTGCAACCTATATTTAAGTTCACTAATATAACTTTCTGGATTATACATAGGTTCTACTGTATTACATAATCAATTAGGGATATAACATTGTCTACCAAATACAAGTTCAAACGGTTGGTATTTTGTTTCAGTATGGACAGTAGTATTAAAACTAAAAGTCCAGTATGGTAACCAATAAGACCGAGATTGCTTGTTTTTGTCGCAATAAATTCGTAAAAATGCGCCATAATTTTTATGAGTGTTCTCAAACGAACCTATTGACTGATGATGGTATGCTGTTGATGTAATAATATCTAGGTTTAATAATTTACATACCTGTTTCATGGTGGCAGAAGTAATCTCAGTTCCTCGGTCAGTTGCTATTATTTTAGGGATGCCGAATCTTAAAATAAAATTATCAACTAACGCGCTAGCGACACTAATGGAATCCTTATTCTTAAGTGGATAAGCATCTATAAACTTACTTAACTCACACTGAATGGTTAATATATACACATTTTCATCATAATCTTTAGGAAGAGGGCCTACTATATCCATATATATCTTTTCGAATGCATGTGACGCAGTTGTTGTTATCACCATAGGCTCTCTTATGTATTTACAATGTTTAGATTTTTGGCATTTAGAACATTTTCTAATTAAATCTCTTACATCAGTTTCGAGATTTGGCCAATAAAATCGTCTCTTGATAGTATTGATCATTCTACGTACACCAGCATGGCCACTTGTGGGTAGTAGATAAAAATCATTAATATGAATGATTTTTCTTCATCATTCTCAATCCTAGTTACATTCTTTAATATATGAATGCATGGTCCGGACCAATTTGCAGCCGACTTTATCTCATCTCTTAAATCTTTATCTCATTACTTTTATCTCTTATTATACATATCTCTTCGATACTAAGCTGTTTACAAAAATCACTCAACATGGTCACAAATTTGACTCGCGAGAATTGCGCCTTAAAGCTGAGGTTAACGTATAACATTAGTCTACTCGGACAATAAGAAAAACAATTATACTCTTTACTAAGCCTACTTCCCTTTCGTAATTTATCTAACTCAGATGCCTCTATCAACTTCGTTTCAACCGAATCACATGTCTTTCTTAATAACTAACTAACTAGTTAACACTGCCATAACTTGCTCATTCATGCCTTTTAAATAATTTGATGTAGTATTAATTCTTGACAAAGGATCAGCTCCTACGTTTTCTTTACCTTTAATACTCTTTCGCGCAAACCACTACATCACCTTTCAAACCTGATTCTACAGCTACATAGTGAATCGACTCACTTCGCGCCGGGATTAATAAATAATCCGAAGTATAATCCGGTGTTTCATAAATTGGCATTAGGCATTGTTTTCCATTTGAGTATTAGAATTCAACAATATATCGCAACCAAAATTAGATAAAAAATCTAATCTAATAATGCCATCTATTTTTAAAGATAAATTTCTAAAAATATAAAATTTATGATGAAATGATTCATCATGTTTAGTTTTAAGTGTTAAATATTAAATTTAAGTGTTAAATATATTACGAGTGTTACCGCGATTAAGACTCCTAGAAAATTTTCCTCGATTTGAATATCGAAAACGCTGTACATTTGTAGTATACTTACCGCGTGGAGAATATTTATGATTATAATTATCGCGTTGTTGGCTGGATCCTCTCTGGTTGTGATACCTTTTATTAGAATACTAGCTTTTGCCGCGGCTTCGTCCGCGTGGAACAGTTACTTCCGACAGATTTTTGGTTCTTCCCACATAGTTCCCGTTCTTGCGGGGTTTTCGGAATGGTCGAGTTCCCGTAGAATTTTCAGGATGAAACCTATGTTTTTTTTATTAATAATGAAGTACTCTTAACCAACAACATATTTATTTGTTTATTTGAAAAAAGATTAATATTATAGTGTTGATACAACTTAAATAAATTATTACGACTAAATTAGGTACCATAAAAACGGTTTTTGTGAGTTAATCTTAAAAGATAGACATATACTGTCGCGGACTGTTTTGTAGATCATTAAAAGAGCTATTATTCTTTAATACATATTTTTTGTGTATCTTGAACCGTTTTCACGGCGCACGCAACGGAAAGCTTCAAAGATGAAATAATTTCTCCCGTTTTTTACACATTTACCACTATATCTTTGCTCCTATTAGTCGTAGCCTGATGTTATACAGCCCACAGCCTTCCTCGATAACTGGACTATCCAACACAAAAAGAATTATTCAATTCGAACCAGTAGTTTCGGAGATTAGCACTTTCAAACAAACAAACAAACAAACTCTTCAGCTTTATAATATTAGTATAGATATAATTATTATTTTTGTACCTGCCTTGAAATCCTCTTTTACCTCGATTTGAGGTATTCCTCTTTGCATGACATCAGCATTTGTTGAGGTAGACCGTAGAGGGCAAGGAAATCTCCTCGTCCTTCGCCGCTTGGATCGCATCTTTAAGAGAGTTGTAGTTCCTAGCTGCTATTATGGTACTAAGTTTATTATTTTTTGGACCATCCGAAAATTGTTTAATTGCTTACTTTTCGTTCAATGGTTTTAAAATACTAGAATGTGAAGAGTCTCCGTCTGTTTGAGATATTGTCAAATCTGTGAATAGCTTTTCTATTTCAGTTCCATATTCATCTACCGACCTCCAACCCTGAGTAGTCTGTTGAAGACGTGCTTGAATAGCCTTAAATGATTTTTTCGTTAAAAGATGAACTTTCATATCACTGACAATATCTTTAACAGAAGTATAATTTATCGACATGCGCAATTTAGCATTTTCGGATAATCTACTCTTTAAAATAAATTTAATTCATAACGGGATATCTCCGCATATCCGCATACACTTCGATATCATCAATTAATCTTTTTGTGGTCTCTTCCACACCGTCCATGACTGGCAACAAACTACAAGCCGTTTTTAAATCGAAATCCATTTTTGTGGAATTATTTTCTGACTTAATACACATTTTTTTAATTTCTAAATATAGTATATTAATATTTTCATATATCTCAATAGCTTTATTCACTACATCCGACTTTTCACTACACTTAATATTTTTCAGAATTAAATTACTTCTTAACACAAGTTTTTCGCACTCGTTTAATTTATTTTCTATAATATTCCCATTAACCCTTTTTTTACCTGTCTTTATTAAGTATTTTTTTATTTTAATTAAGGAATTATATGTTGTACATAACTGATCTGTCATACTAAATTCTAATAATTGTAAAAGAAAATATTTATTACAAAATATCCCAACCAATTATTTTATAATAATTATACACTTAAGAATGTCGCCACGCAACATGATCTGTGCTGAATGTTACATCTTCTCTTTTCGGTCGGCGAGTATCATTTTCGTGAGTGTCTGAACACTGCTTTAATGAACTTAATTGATATGATAACTAGGAATTATATTATTATACTACATTAGCATATTAAAATGGATATATTATTATACTACATTCATATATTAAAATTATAACTAAGATTTGTTTGTTTAAAAAAAATGTTCATTTTATATTAATATACCACGTCGATGACACGCGTAGACTCTTTAATTGTACAATGAATGTTACGCACCTTATTTATTGTTCACCTTCATTGGTAGGTTTTTGACTGCGTCCGCGTCCGCGCCGGTACACACTCGCAGCTCGATGTAACGCAAACGAATTTACTTGTTCTCGGATCCATCTTTTATTTCATCGCTTGTAAATCTTGTAAACTACGATGATGGTGGCCGGAAATACATATAACGTAGACTACTATCCCCTTGAGACTATTTGTTGTTCCGATGCCCGTTTTGAGTTGTTCGATAGAAGCTCGGTTTCCACTGAAGCCCGCAGCATTTCATGCAATAATTATATCTTCTTTCGATTGCGATGATGGACATACTTGAATTATTGTAATTTTAAAATAATATTGTTATATTATAATGAAAACTGAGAAGAAAACGGAAACTACTAGTAGGGTCGTTATCTAATGTGGTTATTACTGGGTTTGAAAAGAAACGTCTATGTAGCTTTAAGTCACATTATAATAATATTAGAAGATTTAACATAACATAATGAAAGCTCGGGCCAATGGGTGGTCCACCATATTTGGATGTATACATGAGAATTGAGATGTTTTATAAAGGACACTTTACACTAGACTTAATTCTATAATATAGCATACACACTATATTAATTACACTTGAAGGCCCCCTCACCTCACTCGATGCCTGTCCTCTCGTCCGCAGAGCTCCGCGAGGCGTGTGCGCTGGTGGGAGTGGACGCGGACCAGTTGGAGCTGGCCCTGGGCGCCGCGCCGCCGTCCGCGCCCCGCGACCACCCGCACGGTACTGTGACCCTCGAGCCGCGGCCTCACCAGCCCGCGTCCTCACCAGCGGCCCGCTGATGTTGTTCCCGTCGGTCCGCAGACGACGCGTGCTCGGCGGAGGAGGAGTGCGGCTCGGAGGCGGGCTCGGAGACGGAGGGGGCCGGCGCGGAGTGGGCCCGCGCGCTGCGGGACCGGCTGCTGTGCGCGCTGTACTCGCGCCTGTTCAACTGGCTGGTGAGCGCCGTGAACGAGGCGCTGAAGCCGGCGTCCGTGGGCGCGCGCCGCTCGCTGGCCATCCTGGACGTGTACGGGCTGGAGGCGCTCGCCCACAACGGACTCGAGCGGCTGCTCATCAACTACGCGGCGGAGCGCGTGCAGGCGGCCGTCACGGCGGCCACGCTGCGCCGCGAGCAGGACGAGTACGCGCGCGAGGGCCTGGCCTGGGCGCCGCTGCTGTACGCCGACCACGAGCTGTACGCGGACCTGCTGGACGCGGTGAGCCGAAGCGACAACTGGGCGTTGTCTGTTAGAGCGAACATGATCACACGCAGGTTTGCTCGTTGTACTACACCTGTTAAAATAACTCTTTTTAGAGCCTTCTGTACATCCTTCTACACGAGCAGCCTGTGGATTGATTATTCGCAAAAACAGTACAACGCCTTACGTGTGCAGTACAACAACGCTTTTAGGTTGCTGATGGGGCTGCCTCGATTCTGCAGCGCGTCTGGGATGTTCGCCGAGGCGAATGTGGACTGCTTTTACGCGGCCATGCGTTAACGATGTGCATCCCTGGTGCGTAGGGTTCGAGCCAGTTTTAACAGCATCCTTGTAGCGTTTTCTGACAGGTTTGATTGTCAGTACTTGAACCATTGCAGTATTGTCCATGTGCTGACAAACAAAGCATGTCAGAAAGGTACTGTAAAACTATAATTTTAAGTTATGTAGTTTTTACTAACAATAGGTTAAGGAGTGCACTATACTAACAATTTTGTAAATATGATCAGACTGGTCGAAATAAAAGATTATTATTATTAAATCAGTTTGTACAGCAATAGTTAGCGACAGGAATTCTGAAGTAAGTTTAACCTGTATCTCAAAATACCCGCTCCTCCTCCTGGATATACATATATCGAAACATACAATTATAAACTAACAAATATTAAACTTATTTTTAAGATTAAAGATGGAAATGGAAAACATTTTATATGTGTGTGTGTGTGTGCGTGCGTGCGTGAGTGCGTGTGAGTGTGTGAGTGTGTGAGCGTGTGAGTGTGTGAGCGTGTGAGTGTGTGAGTGTGCGAGTTTGTGAGTGTGTGAGTGTGTAAGTGTGTGAGTGTGAGTGTATTATATAATTTTATTTTTATACCTATTTACTTATTATTATTATTACTTTTATTAATTAATATGAATATTAATATTTCTTACGTTTGTACAGTTAACAATTCTTCAGTAGCATGATAGTCTAAAGTATAAAGCCAATTAGTTAATGTTTGTTTACACTGATGATATTGAAGGTCATAAATGTTAATAATCCTATTTATTTTATTATAAAGGAAGGAATTCTGTTTGTTGTATTGTCTGTTAGCAAATTGTGTGTTGCAATGTTGTAAATTAATTACTGCATGACTTCGTCTTCTATTCTTGTCTGGTTCATTATATGTTATTGACTTATGAACTCTTAACACAGTTTGTAGAACGTAAAGTGGTCTGATTGTTATTATTTTGGTTGTTGAATATAGATTTTATGTATGTTGCTCATCTATACGTTTCAAAGAACATTACTTTTAATAATGATCTGTGGGCTCTTTCTAAGTGAATATGTTGGGTTTTGCAGGTACCTCCCCACACCGGGATACAATACGTAAAAATACGCTCACGCTTACAATACGCTTGGTCGCAGGGTCCGGAGAGTGTGCTGGGAATCTTACGTGACTGCACGGCCCGAGGGGCCGGGGACGGCGTGTTCCTACAGCGTCTGCAGCGCCGCCGCAACCCGCGACTGGTGGTGCTGCCTCCCGATCGTTTTCAGTGAGGTTTTATTTCGTCCTTCACAAACTCGCTCGCTCGTGGCCACATGTTACGTTCTGCCTGCAGGGTGGTTCACTTCGGTGGCGCGGTCATGTACAGCGCGCGTGGGATCGTGGCCAAGAACCGTGACGCGGTCTGTCGCCGGTGTGCCGCAGCCCTGTCCGCCGCGCGCGAGCCTCTGTTAGCCGCGCTGTTTGCTCCGGGCGCCTCCGCCGCACCGCCCGCCGGGTACGACGCTGCCGAGACCGCTTCTCATCCCGTCGTGAAAGAGTGTGGCAAACTCAAACTCAGATAACTTTATTCAATATAGAAGCATTACACTTCCGTATTGATGGTCACTCGAGACACTACCACCGGTTCGGAAAAGAAAATACCCAGACCTGAGAAGAACCGGCGAAAGAAACTCAGCGGGTTTATTTTTTTTAATATTTGTCTCATATATTATGTAAACAATTTAATATGAGACGAAATAGCTAGGAGGCGATCCTTTCATTCCAAAGGTGTACTATCGATCATAAACTCATTAATTGGGTTTTTGAATTTATTTATTTTGTGTGATAAATGGAAAGATCATATATAAGTTTTATAACAAAACTATTTTTATTTTATTTTTTTTTGCAATATTTAAAAAGTTATTTCAAAATAAAAATTAAATTTTAAATTCAGTACCGAAGACAAGCCGACAGCTCGCGAATAAACCCGAGCGCGTGTGACGTCACAATGTTAGTTTTTGCTCATTGTAGCATACGGAGATATAATAATTAGTACAGTGTTTTGAGTTTTTATCTAGTAAATTCTGTTGGCATTGTTAAATAATCAAAAATGTCAAAACTCAAAAGTTATCGCTCTTGTTTTGTACCATTATGTACAAATACTACAAAAACAACTCCTGAAAAAATGTTTTTAAATGTTCCACAAGACGAAAAACGTCGAAAGAAATGGTTTCAAGCAGTGCACCGAGATTATTCAAAAACAAAAACAATTTTTTTTTGTTGTGAAGATCATTTCGTTGTAAGTATTCATAATAATATTGTTATTAATTATTATTTATCTAAGTATATAAATCGAATAAGTATAGTTCAGTAATTAATTTTTTTACCTGGGCTCCAAATCATAACCTTTAGAATCGTAGCTGTTGAGTCTTTCTTTAATGCATATATAAACAAATTATTACTTTGACCATAATGTACTCGATCTGTTTGAATCTTAAAGTAGTCGCAAATAAACAACGTATCAGTGAACACGTACCGTGGTTTTCATTAAAAAACATAATCGTCCTGCAATACAATAACAACTTTAATACCATAACAGTAGCATTAAAAATTTTTTAATTGATGATTCAAAGCGATTAAATAGTAAATCTATATGTATGTTTGTCTAATAATTGGAATTCAATTAATAGATATTTTCATAATTTTATAATATTCTAGGTTCTGTATCAGACTACATTTAAATTTTTAAAGTATATGTTATTTTGGTTTTGTATAATGTTGTAATAACATTTTATTAATAATGATTTAATGAAATAATTATTAATTATATTTAATAGAGAATAAATACTTATTTTCATTTAGAATAGTATTTTTTAACAGACTTAAATTGATGTCTTAGCACCTCGACTCGACTTCAGCAAAATTAAACCGCACTTTTTAAAAAATTAGTTATCAGAAAAATATATCAACATCAGGAATATTATCCGATTTTGCTTTTATAAATCCTTTATCACACATAGTTAGTGGAAATAAACTTTTCAAATCGTTTTTCACTAATAAATTTGAGATATTTTTATCAAGTCAAAGATAATAGCCATAAATAAGGCGGCCAACTTTCCGAAAACTGAATGCGGGACTTAACCTTTCGTCAATGGCGGGGGGGGGGGGGGGGGGGGTTAGGGATTGGGAATGTCATAAAAATCTTCGCAACTGCCCATATTAAATTCAAGTACTCTCTTACGCGTCATGAGTTCAGAAGAAAGAAAGAAAACGAGATTAGCGCGGGCGCGATACGCTTGTCGTAGGTAATCTGTGTTCCTGCACTGTTGGCCGTGGTATGGCTGTTGTGTAGAAGTCTGGTAGAAAAATAGGGATGCGGGACATGCGGGACGCATACAACGTTTTGCGGGACTATTTTACTAATAATTTCAAAGCGGGATTTCGTCTAGCATTGCGGGACGGTCCCGCAGAATGCGGGACGGTTGGCCACCTTAGCCATAAACACTGTACTATTATGAAATTGCTTTAACATTATGACGTCACAAGTATGGCAACCAATCGTGGCGCGTTTACAGTCACGTGATTTGTTTTTGAATTTTATCAATTTTTAATTGTTTATAATTAATTTAAAAAAACTTTTTTCAAGATTTTTGCATTAAAAATCAATATAATTAATAATAAAGTTTTAAAATACATAAAAAAAATCAATACTTTTTTTTTTCAAAAACCCAATTGTATAGTAAGTTACTATTAGTAACCTTTTGCACATGAGCGTTCCTTAATATTTTTAAGCAACAGAGGCATTTTGAACGCTTTCTGGGATCCTGTTGTAAAACCATATACATTGCCCCACAAAGGAGTCACTGACTCTATGTAGTCGAGTAACAGGAGTAACAAGTTAGTGTTTGTTCCTTGTACCTGCTACAACATATCCGTAATCACACGTCCATGTTCCAGCGCGGGTTCTCCTCGGCGGCCGTGTGCGTTGTCATGTCGTCAGCGTGCGCTGGTGGGCGCGTTGGTCCGCCGTCTGCCCCCCGCCCCCCGCCTCGTGCGCTGTCTGCGCGCCGACGCCGCGCTCCGCCCGCACCGTTTCGACGCCGCTCTGCTGCGCCATCAGATCCGCACTCAGGGGTGAGTCCCGGCCTCGCTCGCCTCCCGCCCGTCGTTATCGACCTCGACCGGCCTTCACCGAGTCGTCCGTCACAGGATCATGGACATGGCGATGTTGCGTCGCGCGGGCTGGTGCGAGTCCATGTGCGCGCGGGGTCTGCTGGCCCGCTACGGCGTCCTCCGCGGCCGCGACTCCCCCGCCCCCGGGCCGGGCGCGGGGTCGGCGCCCTCGTCTCCGGGCGGCGCGGGGTCGTCGTCGCGGGAGGACGCGGTGCGCGCCGCCCGCGCCCTGCTTCGCTCCCTGCCGATACCCAGCGCGGAGTTCGCGTACGGCCGGACGAAAGTCTTCATCCGCAGTCCGAGAACGGTAACCTTCTTCTCCCCGGGCGGGTGGTGTGTCGTGTCGGTGTGAGTGAGAGCCCCGTGTGTGTGTAGGTGTGGGAGCTGGAGTCGCTGCGTGCGGCGCGCGTGTCGTCGCTGGTGTGTGTGGCGCAGCGTGCGTGGCGTCGATACCGCGCGAGGACTCGCTCGCGGGCCGCAGCCGTCATAGCGAGGGCCTGGACGCGCCACCGGAACCGAGAGGTAACCCAGGACACGGACACACACACACACACACACAACCACACACACACACACACACACACACACACACACACACACACACACACACACACACACACACACACACTCACACACACACTCACACACTCACTCACACACTCACACACACACACACACTCACACACACACACACAAACATCACATACAACACACACACACACACACACACACACACACACACACACACACACACACACACACACACACACACACACACACACACACACACACACACTCACACATAACCACTTCGATGTCCCCTCGATGGTGAACGATACATACACACGAACGATACACACATTCTCTCTCTTCTCCACTGTATACTTTTCAACCCCAATGCTCCTTTTTATCTAAAACAGTCCTTCCAATTCCTTAGTGATTCCCATTTCCTCAGTCTTCGCTCCGAACAAAACCTTACTCTTAAAACTCCTTCCCATACTTCTTCCTTTTTTACTAAATCCTTCTCTGTCCAAGCAGTACGCTTGTGGAACTCCTTGCCCATAAATATAAGACGTGCACAATCCGTTGCTGCTTTTAAGAGGCTTCTAAAACACTATCATTGTAAATCGTTACACTTTTATTTATGAAATATAATAATACTTACTTTATATAAGTGAGGGGACTTATGTTATTGAAACGAGTGTGTTTGGTAGAAGATGATAATTGCTGACTAATCAGCGCAACGATCTTAATATTTATACAATATCTGATTTACATACTACTTATTACACTACATAAGTATGTATTTTTATGTATTTGAATTTATTTATGAAATATATGTATTATTTTGTTTGTACACGTATTTAAACGTTATATATAACATGTATTAATCGTATGTATGTATGTTATGTAGATATGTTATGTTTGTGTATATATGATTTACCTAAAAGCTGTACCCCTCCGAACCCCTTTCTTAGTATTCAATGTCCTCTATCCAAAGGTTGTCTGGAGGAGACCGCCTTTTGTACCGTGTTCTTTTGCAACTGAAAGCCAGTACCTTCCTACCAGTCTCTACCGTATTGTATTAATCGGATTATAACGCGTTGTAACCGGAAATATTATTTTTATTTCTCTGCACTGACTTTTTAGAGTTAAGTCCCTGTTCAAGTGTCCAGCTCTTAACGATTCCTCGCCACAGTGTCTCCAGCCTGTTTTATAAAAAGAGTTTCAATGTTATCGACAGTGAAGTGTTCGTGTTGCTGTCAATAAACATTTTTTTGTGAATGCTTACATGCGTGTGTCGCGTCGACAGGTGTATGGCCTGAAGCCGGTAGTGGAACCGGAAACTCAACGATCTTCTGTTTAAAATTGGACTGAAACTGTCAAAAATAATCCATTCAGGCATTTATTTATTCAGGCGTCCTACATACATCGCTGACTGTAGCACTTGAGGAACGAGAGAGTCCATACAAACATGTGTGTTGTATGAGACTCGTGTGACGTGGGTTGTGGTCAGCGGCAGTGGCGGCTGGTGGGTTATCGAACTGGTGGTGCACTTTACTAAAATATTAAATTAGAAAATATAACAAAAAACCAATTGACATAAACTATGTTTATTTATTAATTATACATTAAATCAATGCGACGACATTTTTCTGAAGCGAAATATTCAATCAAATTTTTATTAAAATCGGATATTGTTTGTATAATTATTTTTTTCAATACTAAGCACAGAAAGTGCATTTTGCAAGTGCATGGTATATCGGAAAAAAGTTTTGATTCTTTTCAATTCCACTTCGTCATACATCGGGTGCTCTCGGTAATCCTCGGTCGCTCGTGCGGCGCCCGAGAACCGACTCATTACTCGGTACATTTCTATGAACTATCTTTTGTTTCACGCGTCAGGCGTATTAATGCGTATCTCATACAAGATGTATTAGCAGTCCTCGTGCACTCGCTGAAGCGCACGAGATATTAATGTATTAAAGCGCTCAAACTTTTTGACTATAATTAGAAATTTAATTTTTATACGTTTTTGTATGTTTAGAAAATAAATATTAAAATGGGAATTTAAAAATAAAGATGAAGTAATATTTTGTAATTTACAAATCCCTTTGAATTGGTGGTTCAGCGCACGAGTGCACGTAAGGTACAGCCGCCACTGGACTCAGCGGGGATGTACGGACCCAAATAAGCTGGTTCATATTATTTTTTACTTATGAGTTTGTCATTTAAGCGTTAAATAATTAGTTCTTTATCCCTTTAAATAAAATTAAAGGCATTATTCGAAGGATAACGTTGAAACTCTTTAATAAATTATGATCGATGGTGACCTACGTCCACACTCCCCCCGCGCCCCGGCATGTTCCCGATATTTGTTTGAAACCGGAATTGGAACAATATAACCTTATTGTAAAGAATCCCTCTGTGATCGTTTCCTCTTCATCAACATATCCAATGTTGTTACAGAAACGTCGCGTGCTGGAGGAGCGGCGCGTGTCTGTGTCGGTGAGTGTGCCGTCAGTGTGCGTGTGTGTGTGTGTGTGTTGTGTGTGTGTTGTGTGTGTGTGTGTGCATGTGTGTGTGTGTGTTGTATGAGATGTGTGTGTGTGTGTGTGTTTGCTCGCGGCCGCTCGTCACGTTGTCCGTGTGTTGTTCCAGCGCGGCGCAGAGGGCGGCGGCGCGGCGCGGGCCGGCCTGGTGGTATGGCGCTGGTGGTGCTCGCAGGCGCGGCGCGTGTACTTGAGCTCGCTGTGGTCGCGGCTGCCGGCGCGCCACCGCTCGCCCGCATGCGCCGCCTGGCCGCCGTGCCCGCAGCCCCGTCTGCTGGCGCGCGCGGACGGGCTCCTGCGGCGCCTGCACCACCGCTGGCGCTGCCACCTCTACCGCCGCGCCTTCGACCAGACGGCCAGGAACCGCATGCGGGAGAAGGTGACCGCGAGCGTGCTGTTCAAGGACCGCAAGCTGAACTACGCCCGCAGCGTGGCGCACCCGTTCGTGGGAGATTACGTTCGGCTGCGCGCGTCGGCGGCGTGGCGGCGCGGGCCGGGCGCGGGCGCGGCGGACCGCTACGTAGTGTTCGCGGACGTGGTGGGCAAGGTGGCACGCTCCAGCGGCCGCGTGTCCCGCTGCCTGGCCGTGGTGTCCACGGGCGCGCTGCTGCTGCTGGAGGCGCGCTCGCTGCGTCTCAAGCGCCGCGTGCCCGCTCACTGCGTCTACCGCCTGTCGTTGTCTCCCTTCGCCGACGACCTCCTGGCCGTGCATGTTCGTGCTGTACGTATGGAACTCTGCACATCTTTATATATACAGGGTCACTGGTGAATTACTATCAATATTTAAGGAGAATACTCGGTACATGATTCTCATTCGAATTATGTAAAAAAAATAGGTACTTAATTTTTGACCAAATTTCCGTACAAATAAATAAAGCGTGGACACGTTCCAAGTGTTCCAATCGTGGACGCGTATGGCGGCGTGCTGATACAACACTACGCCGCCACACGTGTGTGTGTGCGTGTGTGTATACCTAATCTTTAGGGTGTTCACACGATGCATAATTAATTACATAACTTTTGGTTAACTTTACTTAGAAGTTTATTAATATTTATGTTATATTAATTTTTATTTTGTCATATACATATAATCGTCAAATATCACGTCCTCAAGTATCGATAGTAATTCACCAGTCACCCTGTATAATTGTTCTGTGAGTGTGTATGTCACTGGACTTATCTCAAACGGCTGAACCGATTTTGATGAAATTTTTTGTGTGTGTTCAAGGGGATCTGGGAATGGTTAAGATTCACAATGTTGTCCGCTGGACAATGTGTTTTTAATTAATTTTTAATTTATTAGTAGTTGTTGATACAAACGTTTTTTTTGACATTAGATTTGACAACTAAGGAGCCGTTCAAGTATTACGTAAGCACTATGGAGGGGCGGGGGGGTCTTTGCTTTGCTTATTTTAAATGACATGGGGGTAGCGGAGTCTAGGTATCGAATACGTCATCGGTAGTTATTAATTTTTAATCGTCACATCGAGTAGATACATAAAAAATACAATTATAATTTTTTCTCTGAACTTATATTTAAAAAAATATAGTAATTGAAAATGTTTACGTAAGCATGGGGGGAGGGGGTAAGAGCTTTGGTAACTTTTATTGACAAGGGAGATGAGGGGGTAAATAATTGTAATAAATCTGCTTACGTAATACTTGAACGGCCCCTAACTAATATGTCAATCATTCTGTCGCACTTCAAAACACGGAGGTTTATGGCTTTAATATGTATGTAAACTCCAAAAATATAAATATAAAAACGTAACAGATATTTCTTGATTATAGGGCGATACAAAGTTCGCCGGGTGTTCTAGTATATATATAAAGCTTTCTATGTTAAAGTCACTAAAATTATCGGCTTCATAGGACCCATCTATCGAACATCATTCCATTCATCACCGTCCGTTGTGGTTGCTCCTCAGTGCGGAGGGCTGGAGAGCTCGGTGGAGGAGTTGTCTCAGTGTTCGGTGCGCGAGGCGGCGGACGCTCCCGGCTGTCTGTTCGGCGGCGAGGGTTCGTGGCGCCGGCGCGGGGACGTGCTGCTTCGCACCTGCCACGTGCTTGAGCTCGCCACCAAGCTGTTCCTCGTGGTGCAGAACGCGGTCGGCTCGCCGCCACACGTCAACATCGCCACAGAGTGAGTCCTGACACCCCCTCCCCGGGCCGCCCCGCCCCCCGCCTGCCCACCTCTGACCGTTCTCATCTTGCAGGTTCGAGGCCAACTTCGGCCAGCAAATGGTGACGGTGGCGTTCCACGCGCTGAGCGGCGGCGAGTCGGGCGCTCGCGTGTTGCGGCGCGGCAGTCGTATGGACGTGCTGCTGTAGGCGCCGGGCCGCGCCTCCTCCAGTCCGCATGTGATGTAGTCTCCGCTCGTCCCTCGCCGATATGTTTTCGTTTCGTTCGTGTCGTGTCGAGGCGCCCGGTGGTGCCGAGTCCCGTGTCTCCACAGATACCTTCTCGCCACGCCCCGGCCGCCCTCGACTTCCTTCTTCTACTTAGTCTTCTCGTCGCCTTACCTTGCACATTTTAGGCGACCTCTCGATAAATTGAAATAGATTTCTTCTGATCGTAGATATATCTAATAAATTCTTTTGAATGTTCCCCGAAACCTTCTAAATCCTGTCCAATGTTTCTTATGAAAGTGAACAGACCAAAAATGAAATAGGTGCTAGTGTCGAGTCTCGAGGACGCGTCCCGGGCAGCTCCCGGCTCCGGAGGCATCGAGCGAGGAACATGAGCCGCGCCGCGTGTGTACGTGTGTCCCGTACAGAGTGTAAGGGGACAGTTCACGTCCATGTTCCTCCGGGTGTTCGGACGGACACACAGACGACCGGCACTCAAAGTAACTGATGTCAATGTATTTATCTAATAGAATATATATTAAACATTGAAGGCCTAAAGGATTCCCCCGCGTCCCGGGTCCTCCTCCTCCCTGCTCCGTGAGCTCGACCCGCCTGCGAGTCTTCAGTCCGTACTTCGTGTCATCGCCGGTGCCAAACACATCAATCTCATGAATCGCCAACTTCCCCTCGTTCCAGTCCGCGTCATACGTCACACTACACTAGTCGGGGCCCGCTGGTCTCCCTCACTACTACGTCCGATGCTTTCCGTTTGCTCAAAACGTTCAGACCCCGATAGTAAAGAATCCGTTGCGCGCTCGGAGCGAGTTCGAGCTTATGTGTTCATGTAGCTAGCATTAATTAATACGATGATAACGCTCAAAGACACAAAAAGATGCATTTAGACCGAGTGAAGATTGTGAATATGTATCTGATGAAGTCCGGCGCGGCGTCGTTGAGTGTGTCGTGCAAGAGAGAGAGAGAGAGAGAGAGAGTGAAGTAGATAGTGCGAGACGTCATGTGCGAGCGAGATGGGGCACCGCATGACGTCACGCGTGAGCGAGACGGTGCTACGTGTGAAGTGATGCGCGAGCGAGACAGCGCGCCATGTGACGTCACGCACTGACTCTGGATCTCTGTTAAGGCGATTTATGTAATATGCATGTTACGTTTTCAACGATTACTTATTATAAAATGTTTTATCGTTTCTAATAAAAAATATAAAGTTTTTACAACTACCGACTTTTAGTTCATCCTCTCGCCTTCTACACGATAATTATTTTTTTTAAAAACAACATTGCACTCGGGTATCTAGGTATGTTCATTTTTAAAAATAGTTTGTGGTGAAAACTTCTTCGATTTAATTTTTGTTAAATGAAATGAATTGAAAAGTTTAACAGAAAATAAATATTGGTCACAGTCACATGGTAAACTTAGCCATAAGTATACAAATCATAATTTATCTTCATTTAGCCACTCTTGGTCCACGGCTGGACATAGGCCTCTAGTAATTCGCTTCACAATACCCGTTCCTCCGCCAAATCATAATTACTTGATTTAAAATACGACAATATTTTGTATTTCTTGTGTCGTACTAAAACGATTGTAATTCTGTTACTTATAAGAGGTAAAAATATAATTTAATAAACATTTTAAGTATCCGAAGAAATGTATTAAATTAAAAAATATAATTTTTGGTTTCTTTTGTGTTATTTATAGTTTAAATGTAATATACACTAATCGTTTATTTCATTTTTATTCGGCCATTCCCATAATTTAATATTTTATTGAATCCTAAAAACTCCACAAACAGAAAGATTACGAATGTGTTGAAGCAAAATGTTCAACCAGTTTGGTGTTCTACTGGCCACTACATACTGCCGGTGGTTCATGTTCCTTTGATCCGGAAACCATGTGTGGCCAACCTATGTACCGACGCAATGGTGCAAATAATAATTATGTTTCTAATAACTAACATGTTAGTTGTAACTTGGACACTACGTCAATCTGAGAGGTGATAATCTAGCACAAAGACTCTCATTCCACATATAGCTGGTTGTGACTATAGTCCAGTCAAATTAGACATTCGAGGTTACATAAATTCGCAACAAGCTGAATTTTGGTACAATTGTTCAAAACACGATTATAAACAATAGCTCAAAGTTCCCCATCATTCCTGTGTGTGGAAAAAATTTTATTCAAGGTCAAATGTCTAAAAAAAATGAGTTTTTCGCGATTTTCAGCAAAACGGTAAGTTTTATCAGAAAAATACCTCAGACTAAAATTGTAGATCATTAAAATATCTATAAAAAAAAATTTTTTTTCTCACGAGACACCGTTTCGGAGATATAACGATTCAAAAAGTTATAAAAGTAGTTATCGTCATAATATTCATGAATACGACACGTATGTATATACATCTAGAGTTGTTATATCTTTATATATATAATTCTTCTGTGAGTGTGTATGTCACTGAACTTCTCTCAAACGACTGGACTTGAAATTTTTTGTGTGTGTTCAAGGGGATCTGGGAATGGTTTAGATTCACAATTTTGTCCGCTGGAAAAATAAAAGTTTACAAAAATAAAAGGTTACACAAATAAATCAATATTTATATATATATAAATATTCTTCTTCTACCTGGCAATTTCCCAGCTATAGCCAGGATCTGCCTTACATGTTGTGAATAGTTTTGGCTATTTGTTTTTACGACTGGACTCTTGCCTGACATTAATCCTCTTTGGGAATCAGCATTAATCAGTGATGTCTAAATACTCTTAGAAAGTACATATAACTCGGGAAAAAAGATTTTATTTTAATATTTATACATCTGACTTACATACTACTTATTACACTACACCCCGGGGGTGAATTGAAAAAAAAAATGTTTTCTTACGAATAATTGAATTAATTAATTGACCATTTGTATAAGTTACATTACTTGTATATTTATCATAATTACACTTACGATTTTGTTTGCCTAAAATTAAATTTTCACGAGCATCCTGCTGCTCTATCTGAAACTTAAACTTAAGATCTGAAGCATAATTATCTGGGTTATATAATGGTTCAACATATTGACTTACTCTACCCTTGTAGAGTTTGTATTACACTAGGTCTACCAAAAACTAGCTCGAATGGTGTGTATTTCGTTTCTGACCATCACACTGAATGCGTAAGAAAGCACCTAATTATCTCCATGGGCGCCTTGACCTACCTACAACGTTTAATTTTTTGACGATTTGGATACGATTTGGATTTGAACGACTTGTTTGTCGATTTGTTAGCAAATGTTTTAACATCTTTATCCAAGCCTGGCCAGTAAAATTTTATTTATACATAGTGTTGATATACTTTTAGTTTTAAGAATATGATGTTATGTTTTGTTTCTTTAATTTTATTGTGTATTGTAAACTGTTATTTTTTATTTTCTTTATGTTTAAACAAAATGAGCGCGTCTCACCGTCAAGCATAATAGCTTGGTGAGAACAAAAAAAAATTGTAAACCATTTTAATACTAAGAAATAAATAAATAAATAAAAATAAAATAAAGAACTGAATGCACACTGAGCCTGTGTTTTGAGACATAGTCCGGAGTCCTATTAACGTAATTGATCACTAAAAGTCACTATAGGAAAAAATAAATAAATAAATAATACCTAATATACTTACTAAGTAATAATATAGTCAGTGGTGGCCTAGTGGTTAAGGGACTCGCCTCTCGTTGCCGAGGGCGCGGGTTCAAACCTGGCAAGTACCAATGTGATTTTTCGGAGTCATATGTACTTTCTGAGAGTATTTAGACATCACTGACATACGGTGAAGGAAAACATCGCGAGGAAACCTGGACTTTATAGTTTCACAATTATATAAGTTTGAAATCACCAACCCGTCTTGAGCAAGCGTGGTGATTAATGCTCAAAACCTTCTCCATGTGAGAAAGAGGCCTGTGCTCAGCAGTGGGCGTCTGATAGGCTGATGATGATACTAAGTAATAAATGTAAATAAAATATAGTCCGCTTTAATTTTTTTATGTATGCAAACTATTAATTTTATCTAAGTAAACGATTTAGAAAGTTTTTCAGTTAGCCCCATGATAACAACAATTTGACAGAATAGAATCGGGGTCGTGTAGCAGAAAGAAACAAAAATGCAAAATATTTATATCAAAATAGCGAAAAAAGTTTACACCAAAAAAATGTTCTGATTAGTTGCATTGGATATATGTTGAACAGATCACAGCAACAGCATGCATGCTACAATGGACAAACCGTCTTGTTAAAACGAATAACGCCGTTCTTCATGTCGCCGGCAACAGCGAGAAGCTTCCCCGCCTCTTCACGTGCCTTACGAGGGGCCGTCAGAAGCCGCCGCTGACAATCCCTTCTTCATCCACGACGTCCACAGTTCGTACTTCCTACGTCACTTTTAGCAACTTTTAGCGAGCTGGGAACGTACCTATTCGAGGGGTCTTTCATGTCTAATTTCTTAATGGGTGGTCCGAGCAACGGCCTCGGCCAACTTGCCTCGGTGACTCTGTCAAAGCCGCAGGGCTTACAACATTACAAAAAAGAAGAACGTTTTGTTTCAACGAACAAAGTGTATCAACAGTGGCGGCTGGTGGGTAATCGAACTGGTGGTGCATTTTACAAAAATATTTAAATTAGAAAATGCAACAAAACATAACGAGATGTCAATCATGGCTCAATTCGTTATACATCGGGTGCTCTCGGTAATCTTCTGCCGCTCGTGCGGCGCTCGAGAACCGACTCATTACTCAGTACATTTCTATGAAGTATCTTTTGTTTCACGCGTCAGGCGTATTAATGCGTATCTCATACAAGATGTATTGGCAGTCCTCGTGCACTCGCCGAAGCGCACGATATGAGTTAAGTAAAGCGCTCAAACTTTTTGACTATAATATTAGGAAATTTCATTTTTTATACGTTTTCATATGTATAAAAAATAAATATTAAAATGGTAATTTAAAAATAAAGATGAAGTATTATTTTGTAATTTTTAAATCTTTTGAATTGGTGGTTCAGCGCACGAGTGCACTTAAGGTACAGCCGCCAGTACTTTCTTGTGTGCTACATGACGTAAGCGAGGAGTTGGCACTTAAGCAATAAGTAAGGTTGATATAAGTCATAACGAATAAAATCTAAGACTTTCTCGAGTATTCATGAGAATGAAACTAATATTTTCGGACTAATAAACAAAGCGTATTTTATTATTTTCAAAAAACTACATAGTCCCGACGTTTTGGTTACTTTTCAGAAACCGTGATCACGGGCAGACGAGATATGAATGTCTGTCAGTGGGTTTTGTTATTTACTATCTGGCAAGTGTTTGATAGATTCCAGCTATCTTTTCTATTGAAATTACGGTGTTTTTTAATAATTAAAATTATTTCAATAGCCTGGCGGATTAACCTCGGTATGTCTTCACGAGCGAGGATTTGTAATTTTTGAGGTCTGTGATATGTTCCATCACCTTGTACCGATACTCTTCTTTGTCTGTCCAATGTATGACAAGCCACAGTCACAATCGAGTTTGTATACACCCTCTTGAAGCAAAGGAATGCGGTACTCGTGGTAGCTCTCATGAAGTTAATGCAAACGTCTATTGGTGTTGTAACATTCATCAATCAGTCATCCTCATGTCAGGGAAAATAAAACTCATATTGTTTCCACATCAAATTTATAACAATCTACTTACATAAATAAAATAAAAATAAAACATTAAAAAAGTGTAATATCCCACTCTCGGTACATTGGGAGTGGTTGCTGTCATATTCAGTGGACCCCAAGACATACGGCCAAAAATAGATTATAATGCAAATAATTTGAAAATATTTCTCATAGGAAATACCTACACTATTAGGCGACGTCATGATAGATGGTTCAGTGTATATTGTAGTGTAGGCCATTTGTAATTAATACGATTCTCATAAAGCTTAAACGTTATTGTTTCATAAACAGAGCGATTTGAGTAAATTCGTGTTTAAAACTAGTATCAAGATATTAAATTCTATTAGTTTTATACAGACAGAGCCACGAAGAGGATGCAAACACTAAACACTTCTGTTCAAAATTCAAAACAAGATCAATACGAAGATAACGGTCATTAAAAAAGAATTTCCTTAGAAATGATATCAAACAAAACGATCAGTCGCTCACGTCGCTCGCAGCTACATGACGTATATAGTATTAATCCAATTTATTTATTACCACCAAGTCTCATATTAAACATTTAGTAAAATGTATTACTATTAATTCTTCTATAAATCAAAGAACGTTTGGACCTTGCTAGTATGATATGTAAGTAACAGAAGAATGAGTTTCAAGTCTTTGCAGTCTTCTTCTTGATTCGTGAGGAGCTCGTGTCGGCGAGGACCGTTCTGTTACACACTACAAGGGAACGATAACATTCAGTCTTCTCGTTACGCTCAGCTCAGTTCACACACACACACACACCACACACACACACACACACACACACACACACACCACACCACACCCGATACCTTCAACTTCAGTGTGTCTGTAAGTGTCGTGCTGTTTTTACAATGTTAAACATGCTTCACCTAACACATCTATATAATATGTATATGCATATATTAGTACACATCGTGTTATAGTGGGCAATTAACGTATATGAGTTGAGTATAGCTCGAGTTGGCATCGTCTCACTACACGCGGTGAAATAAATCTTCACACTTAGTTGAGTGAGAGGCGGGAGCCGGCTCGTGTGTAGTGAGAGGATGAGAGCTTCCAATGAGTGAACACAACACACGCGGTCAGACACACAACAACACGGAGGACTTGACACACGCTTACTACATATAAACTAAATGTAGAGGGATGCTTTAAGCGTTTGAAGATGATTTAGAAAAAGTACAAAATTATTGATCACACCACGGAGTCTGGATGTATCCGATACATTATACATAGTTGTGAACTGCCAGCTGCCAGCTCTATAAACTATGCTATTATAAATATCTATTATAAATGGATTTAGTAAACGTGAGGCCGTCTTTAAGCGGGCGACTGATACACGAGGAGAGACGGGCGGCAGGACTTCATACAACACGCTGTACGTTTAATATTATAACGTCTCTTACAGAGTCACTCACTCAGTTCATAACAAACCAAGGATACATAGAAACTTCACATTTATTAAATATACAACACGGAACTACTGCTGCGGAGCGGTGACGTCACGCGCCCGGGAGCCTTCACTTGATGGAGCACGCGAAGTGTGCGCGGAGACGCTGCAGCGACGACCTGGACGACGTCTGCTCCGGGACGCCCTGCGCGACCTGCACCACACGCGGCCTACATACAGGGGACCGGCGGGGGGAGGGGGGGGGGGGGCGAGTGTCACCAACCTGGAGGGGGGGGTTGTCGTTCCGGAGGTCCGCGTCGTCTCCGGCCGCGTCGTCTGCACCTGCGGGAGACACGCCGGGGCTCATGAGGTTGAACACACCTCGGGACGGCGCGTGTTCAAACTCAAACGCGTGTGTGTGTGTGCATGGGAGTGTGCGTGTACCGTGTCTCGCTGTAGGGTTCCCGTTGTCGTCTCGCTCCGAGTGTGAGCCGCCGCTGTCCCAGTGCCAGGAGGAGCCTGCGGACAGTCAACTCGGTGACGCGAGCTTGTTGTATGACAACAATCAAACGTTACCATTATAAAGGCTGCCATCAGAAAGGAAATGATTTTTAAACGGTTTTATTTAGCTCACCCCGTTTGTTCTATTTATTATTTATTCTTGGGTCAAATTTAGTAATTCAAATTTCACCCTCTTCCTGTCAACCGATTTATCTGAAATTTTGTATAAACTTTGGATTTTGGTGACAATACAATTATGTTTATTCATTATCATTATAAATTCAAGATGGCCGCCGCTACAGAATGGCTGATAATTTATGTTTTAATAATCCCATCGATATGGGTATCAAATGAAAGGGCTCAACAAGCAGCGAGCGAAGCAAGCGAAACTGTTTGAAGAAGGTCAAGCCTACGTGGCTCTTAGTAGAGTAACATCTTTGCAGGGACTACGTATAGAGGAGTCGGACTGAAATAAACTAACGGGCGAGAAAACTTGCAATAATGAAGCACTAAATGAATTCAACAGAATGCTAAATAAAAACTAGAAAATAAAAAAAGGTAAAAAAACTTTTTAAGTTAAACGGTTTGACGTGAAACATACATTGCAATGTTTAAGATAATTTATAAAACAAACATTTTGATCAACGATTGTAGACAATTGACGTGCCCCACGCTTTTATTTTAGTCTAGTCTATGCATATGTTTATAATTCCCACGAATGTATCTACTTTATTATTTTTTGGTTTTTAGTACATTTATCTTAAACATTGCAATGTATGTTTAATGTAAAACCGTTTACTGAGGGACCAGGATGAGTGTGTGTGTGTGTGTGTGTGTGTGTGTGTGTGTGTGTGTGTGTGTGTGTGTGTGCGGGGCGAGTGTTGTGATAGTCACTGTCCGAGGGGTCGCTGGTGTCGGTGCGGCGCGGCGAGGCGGGCTCCGACGAGTCCAGCTCCAGCGACGAGCACGCGCCCTCGGACGCCGACACCTCCGCCGAGCACTCCGTCTCCACGCTCTGCAACACACACGTCATCATCCTCATCGTACGTTCCTCGCCCGAGTCTCGTCGTGGCCGCACCTGTTTCAGCTGCTCGTCCGACAGCCGGCCGTGCTCGGGGCTGTTCTCTTCACTGGAGCTGGTCTCGTCTGTAATAACAATGTGTATGTCAGCGGTGGTCGTCGCGGGTCAGTCAATGTCAGTTCTTCCAGTCAGCGTGTACCCTTGAGCGCGGCGGCGGGCGGAGGGGGCGACTGTACCCGCAGCTTGTGCCTCAGCAGCGGGTAGAAGCCCCGCGCCGTGGCGTTGTGGGGTTCGTACTGCAGGATGAGCCGACAGTAGTCCAGCGCCTCCGCGTACTGCCGCCGCATGATCGCCGAGAGGAACTGCCCACATGCACATCCACCTATTAAATCCACACTCTCTCACCTTCCCGACTCTCATGCACCGCAGCTGTCTCGCGGACAGCGCATCGGATGCGACTGTAAACGGGCTCGAGTGTCGAGGGTCACTCTACTATGTATAAGTAAACATAATAAGAAAATAATAAGCCTTTTTATTAATTATTTCTACAATGGTACAGTTACATTATACTCGTAATATGTGTTTTAGATTGTGTTAGTATACACGTATATTTATTTATTAGATTTATAATTAGTGTTAGTATGTTAGTGTTATGAAATATGGACCCCTGTTTGGGTAAAGGCCTCCTCCATCCTCTTCCACGACTCCCTGTCCTTGCCTAACTTGATCCATTCGTTTCCTGCTATGTGTATTATCTCATCAGACCACCGTTTTATTGGTCTACCAACATTCCTTTTCCCCTCTGGTCCTTTCCATCGTGTAGCTTCGATAGTCCATCGCTTGTCTGTATAACGTGAGATATGTTCGGCCCACCTCCACTTTAATTGTAATGCGTGCTTCAAAGCATCGGTAAGTTTAGTTTTTTGAGGGATGTGTTCGCTCTTAATTTTATGTATTTTTCTGATTTTCAGTATACTTCTTTTGGCTGCATTTGATATTACGTTTTATTTTGCTTGTAAATATCCAAGTTCGGCAACCATACAACAAACAGGGTAACAAACATGTATCATATACTGTCTTCTTCATGTGTAACCTGTAATTTCCTTTTAGGATTTCCTTTAATGCCCAGAATTTTTTCCAGCTTGTGTTAACTCTTCTTGTGACTTCTTCTTCGTTGTTGAACGTTTTAAATGACATTTGTTTTCCTAAGTAGATGTAGTGATTAACATATTTAGACCAGTGCAAATAGCTTTTAAAACATAATTAAATTATAGTAGAATGAAACTCATTAGAAAAGGAGGGGAATATTATAAAAATTAAAGGAAAAATAATTAACGGGCGATCTGAGGTCGGGAAGGGTATGGGGGTATTTAAGGGTAAAAAATAGGTTTTCTCGATTTCCGGCAAAACTAAAAGTCCTATGGAAAAATGTTATATGGCAAAGTTGTAGGTATTAAAAAGACCTAAAACTTTTGTAAAAACATTTTTTTCACATAACCTCAAAATTTATGTGAAAAATTGGAAAAAACAATCATGTCCTTTTTAATGAAATGACACTCGACATCGCTTTGAAAATGCTCTTTCTAATTTATTTTGAATAGTTGTGTACTCTGGAAGTTCTCCAGATAGTCCCTCTTTTAGGTCATTTACAGAAAATTTACTTTAAGCTGCTAAAACTATTAAAAATAAATTAGAAAGAGCATTTTCAAAACGATATCGAGTGTCATTTCAATTTCATTAAAAGGACATGATTGTTTTAACCAAAAATGGTACTGCTAGTAAGAAAATTATATTTTTTCCTTCACCATCAAATAAAACAGATTTTAACGAACAGAAAACTATCAAATTTTTGAAAAACGCTGATATTTTGATGGGTGATTTTTCGATTGAAAATGAGGCTAATTTTTGGATATTTATTCAAAATAAGCTTAAAAAATAAATATTTCTAATCAAATAAATTACAGTGCATTTGTAACATTAAAAGGAAAGTTTTCACCAAATTTTTGTGGCAAAATATTGTTTTTTGTAAGAGATAAAAATAAAAAACCAATAATTTGGTTTTTCGAATTTTTCACATAAATTTTGAGGTTATGTGAAAAAAATGTTTTTACAAAAGTTTTAGGTCTATTTATTACCTACAACTTTGCCATATAACATATTTCCATAGGACTTTTAGTTTTGCCGGAAATCGAGAAAACCCATTTTTTACCCTTAAATACCCATCCCCATACCCTTTCCCACCCTAAGATCGCCCGTAAATTATTTTTCCTTTAATTTTTATAATATTCGACTCCTTTTCTAATGAGTTTCATTCTACTATAATTTATTTTCACTTTTCATTCATTTTAAAGGCTTCTGTCCTGGTCTAATTCTATATTGTTATTTTTTATTGTAATTTTATGTGTTCGCGATAATTGGTTAATATCTTGGTTTTGTTCGTATTCATTTCTAAGCCGATTTTAGAACTTTCGCAGTCTAGCGATCGCATCATATCCCCTAGGTCTTTAGCTCTTTCGGCCAATATAACGATATCATCAGCGAACCTCAAATGGTTTACATGATGTCCTTTTATATATATACCCTTGTTATTACAATCTAGTTTTTGAAAAATATTCTCAAGTACTGCTATGAAAAGCTTTGGAGATAGAGGATCGCCCTGCCTTACTCCTCGTTCTATGTTTATTTCGTCTCCTCTTGTTTCTAATTTTACTCTGCTCGTAGGTATTTTGTGTTTCAAGATGTTTATATATTTGTAGTGAACATTTGATTGTTGTAGTGCGTGCCAAATTGAAGAATTGTGTCGACGGCTTTGCTGTAGTCAATGAAGGCCACATACAGGGGTCTTGTTGAATTCTCTATATTTTTCTATGATTTGTTCTAGTGTTTGTATGTGGTCCATTGTGCTGAAGCCTGATCTGAAACCTGCTCGTTCTTTAGGTTGTTGTTTATCAGTATCGGCTGGTATTCTTTTTAGAACAGTCACTCTACTGTAAGTAATCATAATTCGTCAAACCTCTGAGAGGAACTCGCTGGGCGCCGAGGAGGGGTCGTTCCCGTCCGAGCACTCCGGGCTGGTGGAGTGTCGGGGCGCGGACATGGCGCAGCGAGCGTCGCCCGCCGCCGGCAGCGTCACCACCAGGCGGCGGCCGGCCGACGGGGCGGCGGGGGGGAGCGGGCCCGACCGCGGGCGGCGGGGGGGAGGGGGGCCGCGCTGACGACCGGGCGCGCAGCACACGCAGCGCCACCCGGGACGCGCTCTCCAGGACACGTCCGGCCGGCGGAGACCAGGCGGCCCGCGGGCGAGGGGAGGGCGGCGGGGGAGGCCGGGCCCGGGGCGGCGCCGGACGGTACAGCCGCGAGTTGGGCACCGGACGACAGAACTTGCGCTTCCTTCTCCTGGGGCGACTCGCTTCACTGCGACCGCTCCGTCTCTTCGGTTCGTCCTTCGCCTTGGGGCCGGGGTAACTGCCGGAGAAACGGCGGTTTGTTGTTTGGGTAACACGCGCGGTCATGTCTGAAAATCTCTCAAGAGAAATGTTTGAATACGAACAGACGAGGGTTGGGTGTGTACAGGCGGGGAGCGCGCGGCAACGACACGGGCGCGCGACGGACACGACGCGGCGCGCCGAGGTCTATCACGTCTCCGGCTTCTGATCCACTCTCTTGTTGACTGTCAAAGAATATATTATGTTCAGGTCAATGTCTCTAGTGTATTTATTGACATTTTTTAGAACCACAAAATCTTAAAATTGTTGACACATTTCTCTGTTATAAAAAGATATTTCTTTTAATTTAATAAAATTAGACTAATATAAGAAAATATTTTTTACCAGACGATTGGCGCAATATACATTTCTTGACTACAGCTCATGTATTGAGACTGTGGACAGCACCCGACTCTGCTTGTCTTCGTCCGTCAGTTCATTCAACTCTGTCAGTCAATTAATTCCAGTTCGTTTGTTTTAGTCTTCCTCCACATTCTCTCTACTTATTTCATTCAGACCGAAGGAACGTGTAGTCTATTTCAATACCAATACTAATATTGTAATTACAAATGCACCTCATAAGTCATAAGTCAATTCATAAGTCATTGTCATGTATCTAAAATAGCGTCCCTTGATTTCCTCACGATCAAGTTTCTAAGCTTACTTTAACAACTAAGACCTTAGCAATAATTCGTTAAAAACCTAACAATAATTAATCTATCATTGTAAGTATGTATGATTATCTTACGCCGAGTCGCTGTTGGGGATGTGTAGCGAGCGTATGGCGAAGGATTTACCAACAGACAACTCTCGTTTGGACACTACCGAGGGTCTCTCACGCTGGCTGGCTGGCCTGGGACAACACACGGATATTAGATATACGCCCGGAGAACACAGGCTTAGCTTAACTATAACAATCATTGAATAATACATTCTATAGCGTATATATATATGTATATATCTACAAGTTGTTTTGAAATTCAACGTAACCACAGTAACCATTGTCTCAAAACAGAGACTTGCACAATATTAAGAGGACACCAGGATGGTAAGTATGAGGAAGGATTGTCATGTTCGAATGAATGGGCCATAAAATAGTAAAATAAAAAAAAAAAACATTTTTGTTTTTCTTTCTAATATATTCCCTTACAAGATAGATTAATTTTTTAGTTATTTCAATTAATTTATTTATATTCTCATAAAAAATGTTAAATGTTTTTATTTAAAATCCATCCAAACTGCATCAGCCTGGACTTCATTGTCGATGTTAAATATTTTGCTCCTTTTTTCATTTTTTACCTTTTTTCATTTCTAGATGTAAGCACTAGGCAGTATAATCACTATGGGCCATAACTTTACTGTACGGTGTGTAATTCAAAACATTGAATGCCACCTCCTCCGCGGACATCCAGCCAGCGACTCTTGCCATGATTCCGCGTCTTTTCACTTTCTTAGCTTCTTTTAATCGCTCCAATATTTCGTAAGTTTCGTGAACACACTTTGCGTTGATGTTCTTTCTGCGTCGTGAGTGTCCTCGCCACTCATCTTACATTGACCTTAGTCAGACCAAAACAACCATGAGCGATCTTTGTATCTGTGATCCTCCACCTGAGAGAATTTTCTTTTTCAAGTGAGCATCGAGAGTTATCGAGTGTAATTATGTCAACTTTTAGTGAAGTTCTGGTCATGCTTGTGGCCGGGCTGGGGTCGTCTTCAAGTGATGCCCTCTCTTGTTTGAGTATGTTGTGCCTTGTGGCTTTTCCTGGACCAGAGTAGGCAAAAACTTACGACGTCTCATTCAGTATGGTCGGAACAGTTTTTTTTGTGCAGTAAACAATGTTATAAGGCATCGAAGTTACTTTTTACTTCCCATTAAGTAGCTCGGTTGACGATAGCTCAAACAATAATCGAGTTATAACAATAAGTTCTCTTATAGTTACTTGACTCACTGACCGACGTACAATCATGAAACCGTTGCCTGTTCTCATTTAACATTTCTGTATTATTTTATTTGTATAATATGCTTCAAATAAGGAACAAAATATAATGATAATAATCATATTTATTTATTTTTATTTCGATGTTTGTCGGTTTCGCTGTATGTAAATTTAAATGTTTTTCTTCTCTATGTCAGTCAATTCATACTCCGGACTGTTTCACACATTATTGTCTAAGTAGTAAGTACGTCACCTGCGACGTATGTGTTATTATTGGTACATGTGTTGTCTTGTTATTTAAATCTCTAAAATATAAAGTATATATTAAAACACTGTTTAAATCTGTTATGTTGGTTGATATTTTTGATTCTAGTGTTGTAGTTTTCAATATTATTTCTACTCTACATTAATAATTTATCTTCACACGGGACTATAAAATACAAAGCGGGTATTCTTTAGTTGTTTTTCTTTATATAATAACCGATCATTTTAACCGACCTCGCATCATCTCCTTGTAAACTGAACCGAACACCATCAGTAAACACAACACAACACAACACAAGCACACTGTCGATCGATGTCCGGAGCAACAGTTAGTGGTGTACTGGTGCCGACCTCAACGTGCTACTTCTGACGAACCTTACAAACTTGTGCCGACGGATCACTTTACTGATAACAACGCGTTAATTCTATACACCCCAGTTTACTTACTTTTTGTACGATATTTTGTTAATTCTACAACGTGAACACTATCTAGGTAGTGAGCAGCAAACCTCGCCCGCCGGTGTCGTTTTTCTAGGCTCTAGCGGACGAAAACTTACCACTCAAAGCTACGCGCATGCTCGTCCTATTATTAATTCATTGGCTGTTTGAATTAAATTACTATAAAAATATTTATTACGAAACCGAAAGGATCTTATAGGGTTATAAACAAAACTAATATCTATCTACCTTTATTATATGTATAATAATTATATGTAGTAGCTTGTAGCTATGTCTCATAATGTGAACAAAATAAGTTTAAAATAAATTGCTTTGATTTATAAACTTATAAATCACTTACAACTTTGATACAGCTCTCATTCCAACCACCATCGTGGATAATTCAACACCTGAATTTAGAAAAAAAACATTGATTAATGTATTTTTGTATTTTTAACGTAATACTAGTGTTACCGTGGAAACAGTAACGCAATTCATATTTGGAACAAAGGTATATTAAACTAAAAAATCAAGGCATTTTGAATAAATGAAAATTCTTATAGTGGTCGGAAGAAATGTTCTGGAGTAGTAATCAAATACAAAAATGTATTTTATCGCACCGTAATAATGCCTGATAAATCATATTTACTTTTATCTGGTTAGAGATATTACTGAAATTTAAAAAAAACTGTTATTAAATTTTGCTTCATTATGTGGAATTAATTTATAAAAAATAAATATAAAGTTTTTAAGGATAAAAATATTAGTAATCAGATCATTTAGGAACTACTAAAAACACTGCCGAGGGCAATTCTTACTGTAATATTATAATATATTTAAAAAATTCAATTTTTTCACGAGTTATCCCAATTAGATTGAAATTAATTACAAGTATACGTTAAAATATTATATTTTTTAATAATATAAATTTAAAAATAAAACAAGTGATGTAGCAACACTTGATACATCATGCAACACTTGAACAATAATGTCAAAGATACTAAAGTCACAAACAAACTATCTAAATAAGTCATTTGGCGTTTGCAGAAATGGCCGAATTGATAGTCGTCCCGTTGAAAAAATCATCTGATGTAGATATAGTGAAGCCTTTAAAAAACTTAATTCAATCCACATACAACACCGCAGAAACCAACGAAGATTTTAGTGACGCTATTAACGAGCTGAGTCGACTCAGGAGTTACGCTATATGGAAAGTGTTTGAAAAGTCGTCATTAGATGTTATTTACAGGTATTGTATGAGTCACGCTAACTTAGAGAATTACTATTTAATCAACGTTATTTTGTTTTTTAAATAATCAATTAATATACCAAGATAATTTGTTGTTTGTGCCATTTTAACGACTTTATATTGTATTACTATCAGCTACTATGATCAACTTGTGTGTCTGGAGAGGAAGATCCCGCCGCAGGAGGTGCAGATCCCCTTCAAATGGAAAGATGCTTTTGACAAAGGATCAATTTTTGGTGGCAGGATGAGTCTTAGTAAGTTTTATTGTACTCAATATTAAATACATGGTGAAACTGAATGTTTTGATTTAGAATTGCATCATATATAATATTGTTTTTATAGCCATCAGTTCGTTGGCTTATGAACGAGTGTGTATAATGTTCAACATGGCAGCTATGCAAAGTGCTTTGGCAGCACAACAGACTCTGGACACAGAGGAGTCATTGAAACTCGCAGCTAAGTTGTTGCAGGTAGGTTACTATCAGTATAGTTAGTAAGAGTATTGTAATGATTCACACAGGTTGTGTATACCTGTCAGTCGGGTGTATTGTTATTTATATTTCAAATAACTTTTGCTTTTAATTGTCCCAGCAATCTGCGGGTATCTTTGCCTACTTGAAAGCAAATATAATGCTGGTAGTACATCAGGAGCCCACGCCCGACCTCAGTCCTGATACACTGTCTACTCTGTCACAAGTGATGCTGGCCCAGGCTCAGGAGGTCATCGCATACAAGTGTATGAAAGGTAATCAATAATAAATGTAACGGAACGCATGACTCATGAACTCTTGAAGTTGACTCGGACATAAACTTGAGTGAACCCAACCACTTGTGTTTAACTGGTTTATAATAAGTAATAATTAGGGCCCGGATTAATATGTAAATACATATTTTTAATTTACGCGATTTTCGGTTTAGAATGTGTTTTTTACATGGACTGTCATATTTAGACTGTGAAAAACCAACTTTTATTTTCCATATTTTACCAATATTACAAGATTATTTTACAAGAAAATGTCACCATCACCCATATATTCACAAAAATACATAAAATTTACGTTCGCGCCACTAACTTTGGATAAAAATAAAGGAAATTAAATATGCTAAAAAATTTACAAAATTCTGTGAGAAAGTTTCGAGGGCTGTAAACTTGACTTACAAAATTACTGAATTAAGCATGTTTAAGTATACACCCATTACGTCACATGACTTGAGATGAGACCAATCAGCAGATATAAGGGTATATTTCGACCAAATCGTCAGAGATTTTAATTTTGATAATTTAAAGAAGCATGTCATCGTGTATTGCATTGCAACCAATTTGATAGGGCTAGTGTAATGGAACTTGAGTAAAACTTATTTTTTGTTGAAATAAATATTTCGCTACTTTTTTCATCGGTTTTTAAATGTAACTTAACGATGTACGTCACGAGTGACCCTTTTCTTATAGTAAAACAATGTTTAATTATGAAGGTATTTAATTTTATACTCCATATTTGATCCATATTTTTGATTTTTACATCCATATTTTATGTGCATATTTTCTATTTTTTAATACATATTTATCCGGGCCCTAGTAATAATGTTTAGATGCGAATGCCTTGAAGGTCTTAAATGTAAATACAAGATGATTTATTAATGTAAATGAAGTAGACAAAGGAACAGACATAACAGAATGTTTATTAAGTCCGTTGTATCATTACACTGTTGTGTTGTTGTCACTGCCTGAGTCTCACATGAACACATCCTCATCCTGTTTGTATTCTGATGAAACACAATTTATAAACAAATACATAGTTCAGAGAATAATAAAGTAGTTTCAAAAGAAAGTCACAAAGCACACATATAAAGAGATATCACCAATAGGTGATGTAATGTAGACATTTTTCTATTTCTGAATGATAATGTTGCATGATCTATAGTTGTTTTTATTATGTTTCCACATGCTTACAGACGAAATGAAGGAGAGTATGGTGGCGAAGGTGTGCGCGCAGTGTGAGGAGCTGTACACGGACGTGGTGCGCGCCCTGCAGAGAGACTCGAGGCAGTGGTACGACCGGGACTGGCTCCTCACGGTCAGTCATCACATCACATCACACACACACACACACACACACACCCCTCACCCTGCCTCGCTGTAGTAATATTACGTCTCGACATATCTTTACAGGCTCAGAGTAAACAATCGATCTTCCGCGGTCTCGCGAACTACTATCAGGCGCAGGTTTGTCGCGCGAACAAATCCTTCGGGGAGGAGATCGCCCGGCTGAAGGTCAGTTAGAGGTCGGCGGGACTCATGCGACACGTTGATACACGACACTCACTCACCTCGCTCACAGCTGGCGGTGGAGCTGCTGAAGGCGGGGCGGGACGGGAGCCCCGCGGCCGAGGCGGGCGTCAAGGCGGCGCGGCAGCTGGCGGCCGCCGAGAGGGACAACGACTTCATCTACCACGAGCGAGTGCCCGAGCCGCGCGCCCTGGAGCCGGTGTCGCGCGCGCCCGTGGCCTCCGCCCTGCCGCCTCAGGAGCGCTGGGCTCCCGGGCGACAGGTAATGAAATACACGTTGAAATTGTAATGGTGGTAGAACAACTAAATTTTTATTACAGATAATCCACATTCACACAAGTCATCATAGATGTTGACGGATTATAAATATATATTATTTTGATAATATTAGTATATATTAATTTTGATTTGAAATATATATTATTTTTGATAATATTAATTCTAAAATCTCCACTTATCAAAATAATCTAAACATTCCACACAAAACTTATTAAACAAACAAAAAACAAAACTTTTATTTATTACATAGTCTGTTATTAAACAATGCCTTGCATACCTAGTTTCTTTATAAAATAGTTATGTTTTACTCTATTTAATCAATTTGTTCGAAGGTCTGCTGGCATATCATTTATTGGAATGTAAACTTCTCTAACAAAATGATGCCGCACATCTATGTGCTTGGTTCTTTTGTGAAACAATGGATTCTCAGTCAACGTCTGAGCACCCTGGTTATCATTATATAATGTGATGACATAATCAAAACCATTTACAATTTCAGAAAACAAGTTTCTTAAATAAATCGCCTCTTTACAGGCTTCAGCTATCGCCATATATTCTGCCTCTGTACTTCACGAGGCTACAGTTCATTGTTTTTTACATTCATATGAGATAACAGTTCCAGAGAATTTAAAGAAGTAACCTGTATAGGATTTCCTATCTAGAGTGTTTGACGCCCAACCTGCATCAACAAAACCTTCCAATCTACAATTATCTTTGCTAAACATAAGCCCATATGATTTAGTTTTACATAAATACCTTAGGATACGTTTTGCATGCTTCCAATGTGTATAGGAATAACAATTATTGAATTGGCTCAAATAGTTCATACTGTAGGAAATGTCTGGACGAGTTAAAACACTGCCTGATGTACATCAGGCTGCCTGTTAGTTGTTATATGGATATTGTTTACAAATTTCTACACTTTTTTAATTTTAGGTTACATTCAATGGGAGTATCAACAACTTTATAATGATTGAGAACCCACTTTCGTTTCCATATCCATCAGCTTGGTTCTAATGGCGTCCGTTGTAATTTGGATACCAGAATGCTCGATGGCCATGATCACGGGCATGAATTTTTCTGTCAATCCAGCTAGTAAAAGACAGCCGATCCACTCGTCTCTGATTTTAAAAGCTGTCCCGCTCAAATTTTGACCTGTCTCGACGATCTGCGTCACGTACGCCTGCATGGAAGCACAGTTTTCCAACCGTATTGAAATAAGATTTCGCAAAAGAGATATTCTTCGCGAAAATCCGGGATCATCAAATAATGACTTAAGCTTACTCCAAAGTTCTGACGATGTTTTGACTTCCTTGATATGCACGTACAAGGCGCTGTCTATAGTCATGATAAGCTTTGCCTTTGTTTTCGCATCTTCTGTAGCTTCTATCGTCTTCCCAGATATTGGCCTGATACAATGCACCATATCCTCCAGGACTAGAAAATTCTCTGCAGCGAAAACCCATTCTGAGTAATTTTCTCTGCCTTTCAGTTTGGGCACGTTGACTAGGTAATTCGATGCCATCCCCGTTAGTTAACTCACTGGATAACACGATCGATACAATTATAACTTCAATAAGTCCGAAACTTACTTCTCGACACAAAACTACTTTTCAACAAAAGTATAGAGGTGCGCTGGGCCCATATAACCTAATGGAATACACGTTGTAATTGTAATGGCGGTTGAACGACTAAATTTTAATTACAGATAATCCACATTCACATGAGTCATCATAGATGTTGACAGATTATAAATATATATTATTTTGACATTAATTCTAACAATAGGACCTGTTCGAGAAGCTAGTGCCTCTGGCCGTCCACCAGGCGCTGCAGGCCACGGACGCGCGCCGTGCTGACCAGGTCGGGGCGGAGATCAACGCTCTCCGCGAGGACACGCAGCTGCTGAACAGCATCCTGGCGTCGCTGGACCTGCCCGCCTGCATCGAGGCGGCGGGCGGCGGCGGCGGCCTTCCCGACTCCATACGAGCCAAGGCGGCCGCCGTCAGGGACGCGGGCGGCCTGCCGGCGCTCGAGCGACTCATGGCCGAGCTGCCGGAGCTGTTACAACGGAACCGGGAGATACTCACCGAGGTCCGGCCTCCTCCACTCTCAGCTACTCTTGTATTAATTCATGATCTAATCGCAATCATCGTGACAGGCGGAGCGCATGCTGAGAGAGGAGGCGGAAGCGGACGCGGCCCTGAGGACGCAGTTCGGGCCGCGGTGGACGCGGACGGAGTCGGACAAGCTGACGGAGGCGTTCCGCGCCAACGCCGCCAAGTACACACAGATTATCGACAACGCCGTCCGCGCGGACAGTATCGTGCAACAGAAATTCCATCAGCACAAAGAGGTTCATTTCGAAGGCTCAAATTTTCATATATAGTCCAGTCAAAATAGACAAAAATAAGTCATAACTTAGCCAAAATTCGCATAGAGCTGAAAATTGCTAGAGACGTTAAATACATCATTATAAATGAAATATCAAAAATCCCCTTCGATCCTACTTCTGCAAAAAAAAAAATTTTCAAGGTCAAAAGTATAAAATGAAGGTTTTCCATTTTTCTCAAAAACAGTAAGTATTATCTTGAAAATAAGTCAGTTAAAAGTTGTAGATCATACAAATCTCTATCATACAATCATACAAATCTCAATGGTCTAGTCATTTTTTCTCTTACGACTCACCATTCATGAGATATCGCGGTTTTAACCATTAAAAAATTCATATTTTACATAATGATTAATGACACACATTTCCGCACCACCTATGAGGTAATGTAATTGGCGCATTTTCTTTAACGTAGTTTCCCCAGTAGGTAGTACTCCACGATTTATTGTAGTAAAGAAAGTTTGATCAGACCGTATCCTATTAATTGAAAGAATATGTAGTAATATTGCTAATGATTAAAGTGGAATAGGTTGTTTTTTTTCTACATGTCATCATTATATAAGATAATTGTCTATTTCTACTTCAACGTGTTTTTTTATTTTATCAGTGCTTATTACTTTGCGTCTCTAGACAATCACAGAAAGTTTATAAAACATACCAGTATAAAATCTCAATTCTTTGAGTGTCAAAGTTACCCCTTTTAGGGGTAACACACAGAGCCATGCACAAAAAAACTAGTAATAAGTATTATTTTTATCAATCTGGGTAACATTGGTGTATATATTTATTAACTAATGGATGCATGTGACGCTATGAAACTACCATTTTGCAGTTTTGTCTTATATTTTAAAAAAATATGAAGAATCAGCCTACAACATTTGGCAATGTTACACACATTTTTGAACACCATCAAAAACGGTTTAAAGACTCCTTTAATTAAACATTTTTTATTCAAATTAAAAAGAAAACAAGCAAAAATAATTAAAATAAACAAACGTTTTGTAAAACCTTGAGCATAACTTGTCTATTCTCCCCACTACATATAGAGCAAATCGTCATTAATTGTGTAGAGCCCAGGCTGTTTTATACTGATTTTACTGTTATCTACTGTAGATACAACATCATCATATCTATGTTTAATAATTTCTCTTTTATCTGCTCATTTCCAACCACCTTGTGTTGCTCTACTCATGACAACAAGTGTAATACGGGAATGTGAAACTTGTCACTTTTCCTGGAAACAGTGTGCCTTCTGTTTTAAATATAACTGTTGTTCCAGGTGAGAACTTAACATATTTTGATGTGAATGTTGCAAAACTCTATCTTTAACAACATATTCTTCAATCACCTCTTCTTCCACCATTTCAGTTTCTATGTAAGGGTAACTTTGACACTGTCTACCCAGTTACTGTTCAAAATACGTGTCTTACTATTTATGCATGAAATTTCAAAATTAGACGTAATTATATGCAAATTTTTCATGAAAATGTGGTAGTACAATAACAAATGGCTCTGTATGACATCTCACTTACCTTATCAGCAACCTAAATCACAAAATATTCAAAAAGTTATTCACCCTAAAGTAAACTGAAATTCGCGCGCTAAATTCAGAAAAAAAAGTTTTGACGTTTTTTACTTTTTTTTTATTTATTTATTAACACCAACAAGACATACATTAATAAAAGCGAAAAATACAATATTGAATAAGTAATCATAGAATCAAAATGTTGTCTTAATTATAGGTGTTACACACAATTCAAAGAAATATAGACACGTAACATGCAGATAAAATTATATTACTAATAATAATCATCAACATTAACGTTAAAATAATAATTAATACATAGTTTATTATAAAAAATAAATTTAAAATATTTATAATTTAGTACTTTAGAATCATTAATAAATAAAATATAGAATTGCAATATCAATAAAACGAAATACAACAAATCAATGAGTTAACACAACGACCATCATAATAGATTAATTTACATTATAATTGTATAACGAATAGAAACTTAATTTAACTTAATAAACTTAATAATTTAACTTAATAAAAACTTTCACAACTTACTTTTTTTTAAGGTGCGTTTAGGAAGCTTGTTTAAAATCACAATTTTAAAATAAACATATATGAATAGTGTTGGTTTCATGCGAAAAAATAATCGAAACTAGTTCATGGTCCCACTGTCAAAGTTAACCGATAAATCAAAGTTACCCAGATTGACTGTACTTGCTGTTTTCGAGAAAAATGGAAAAAACCTTAATTTTATACTTGAAATTTGACCAAAACTTTATTTTTGACCTTGAAAATTTTTTTTTGCAGAAGTAGGTCGAAGGGGATTTTTGATATTTCATTTTGATATTTATTTAACGTCTCTGGCAATTTTCAGCTCTATGCGAATTTTGGCTAAGTCAAATGTCTATTTAGACTGGACTAATAGTCGGTGAGCGAGCTGACCGGCTGGAATTAATTCGCAGAGTATCGAGATGCTGAGCCGCAGCGACCGGGAGATAGGAGCGGACGTACCTGACGCGCCGGACTCCGTGGACACGGACCGAGACGCGCTGAGCACGCTGAGGTCGCTCATGAAGACGGTGAGGAAACAGAGTGATGTGGGCGAGACCGGGCGGCGGAACTCTGTGGGGTGACAGAGATGAGTTATATCAGATGCTCCCCGGAACAGGTCGAGGAGCTGAAGGCGGAGCGCGACGCCATCGAGTCCGAGCTGAAGAGTGCTACCGTGGACCTCCGGGAACAGTTCATGTCGGCGCTGGCCGCGGACGGGGCCGTGGACGAGGCGCGCCTGTCGGCCGGCGCGCTGGGAGCCGCCCTCGCCCCGCTCCAGCGCCGCGCCGCCGCCGCACGCTCGCGGCAGGAGGAGCTCGCGGGCCGGCTCCGGGAGGCCCACGACGCGCTCATGGCGGCCCGCGGGGGAGCCTCGGGCAGGGAGCGGGCCCTCACGAGACTCAGCTCGGCCGCGGACGCCTACCAGGACCTCACCAACAACCTCAAGGAGGGCGTCAAGTTCTACAACGACCTCACTCAGGTGAAGCGCCCGCTCCGTGTCTCCTGTACGAGTCGGTCCATGTGAGTCTCCATGTGACACTGTAACGTTCTGTCCGCAGCTGCTGGTGGCCTTCCAGAACAAGGTGTCGGACTACTGCTTCGCTCGCAAGACGGAGAAGGACGAGCTGCTGAAGGACCTCACGCAGGAGGCGTCCCGCTCGTCCCCGCGCCCCGCGCCCGCCCCGCCGCAGCACCACGTGGAGGCCAACGAGGTGAGAGCCGGCCCGGAGCCCGCAGTCTGTACATTTCTCTCCGCCAGTATTCAACCCCCGTTCTCTTCCAGCCGGCCGTGGTGGCCAAGCGTGAGCCGCCACCCCGCCCTCCCCCGCCCGCCGCCGCGCCCGCCGTGTCCGCGCCGTCTCTGCCCTACCCGCAGCAGCCTCAAGGTGGGTCCACCATCTCTCTCTCTCTCTCTCTCTCCCGCCCGTCGTCATCTCTCTGACCCGTCCTTCTGTCGCCAGGTATGCCGCTGCCGTACGGCGCCGCTCCGTCCCCGTACCCCGTGTACGCGCCGATGCCCGCCATGTACAACCCGTACGCGACCCTGCCGTACCCGCACCACCGCGGCGCCGCTCCGTCCTACCAGCCCTACCAGTACCCCCCTCCCCCGGCCGCCTTCCCCCCGCCGCCGCCCGCCGGGTACCACCCCTACCAGCAGCAGTAGCGGCGCCGCTGAGCCGTTCATTTCTTCAGTACTCGCTTGTAATCATTTAGTACGGTTTGGTTTAGTTCATAGAGTCGGGTGCTCGGTTGACCCGCTGCTTGGTCGTCTTTGAATATTCATTAACTGAATGTCATAATATATACGAAACTTGATGGTGCAGACGATCATCGAGGGCGTGTGTGTCATAATATGTATAATAAATATACAAAGTATAAATAAATGTATGAAATATATATTTTATGATGTATCTAGATTATAAAATTGTAAAGAATGTCCAAATACTTTAAACAAATCGATTTGTTTCGAACGGTTCGATTGAATTTATCTGCATTTGTAAATGTTGAAGAAAAGAAAAGTTTAATGTTTGAAGGAATATTGTTGATGAAATTATAGTTTAAGTCTCTCACGGAACTAACATTATTATATGTAAGCTAACATCCTCATAATAATATGATGTAGGTGAGATAAAAACATGTTGTATTGAAGACGAGCGAGACGTCGGCACTTGGCGGTCTCAGGAAACAAGACAATAGCACATTAAAATATTATATTTGAATTACAGATGAAATATAATACGTAGTTGTGTTTGAGTTTTAATAATAAAAAAAAGCATATTAATAATCTCCAAAGTTTATTCGTTTTATCATTTTATGTTATCTTTAATATATTATTACATAAATATTTTTTTAAATCTATATCGTGGTTTTATTTATTGTTCAAAATACATGGCTGTTTTTTGCACTTGATTACTAGCAAGCTAATTTCCCGTGAGTAGTGAGCGGACTTATGTTATTGAAACGAGTGTGTTTGTTAGAAGATGATTTATTACTGAATTATTAACGCTACGATCTTAATATTTATACATCTGACTTACATACTACTTATTACACTACAGTAGCTTATTTTCATTGAGACGCCCAACTTTTTCCCTTGCGATATTTCTTGATTGTGGTAGCTAACTTAGCTAGCAGAGATAAAATATGTTTATTTTGATAATTTTCCAAAATTTATTACTAACCGAATTTATTTATGTTAAATCTTTTGATAATTATCTAAATAATTCGAAAAAATATTTGTCCTACAAAATGTATGTTTTGATCGATGAATCCCCCTCCTTTCAACATGTATCGATAACGAGGTCATCGCAAGTGGTTACTAACCAGCTGATTTTTTAAATTTACTTAGTTAATATTTAAATAACAGTAACATTGTCCTACAAGTTGCTTGGTACGTTATCCCGATCCTACGCTTAAAAGTGGTTGATGCCACAAGACCATTCTTCTCATTACTAACTGTAGGACGAAATGCCACACGATAGATTAGTGTGATCTCTGCCCAAATTAAGCTATGTCCTACAAAAAAACAGGTATGTATCACTTATCCGACAGGAATTATGATTTTTTCGTTTTTTTTACTTGTAATATAGGATATAAAGAAAAATTCTTTTTTTTAATAAAAATAACTTACTTTTTTAGTGAGATGAGTACAAATTAAAAAAAAAACAAAATTAATCTTCATCAGATTCATCTGATGAATCTTCGCTGCTTACATCGCTGTTACCTTTATTTATTTCATTGTCCTCATTTGTGATATCTGACTCTGTAATAACATGACAAAAGTTAGAAAATTATATAATAATACGTAATAAATCAATAATTAACAATAGTATTAATAGGGTACCTAGTAGGTCAGAAGATAATTCCTCAAAAGATGGACTTTGGGGACCATCAAACTAATAAAATTCATAATTGCCATCAATAATTGTTCATCCAAAATTTACTCACAATTTTTCTGTGGTGCACCGCATGTGTGCATTACACCATATATTGCAGATGAATGCAGTTCTTTTAATTTTTTGCAACAATTCTTGTTTTAGTGGTTGCAAACTAGAAGAATCATATCCTACGATTTTTGTTTTAAAATTTCTTCATTTTATTTTTTTGATTTATACAAATAACTCATAACGCCCTTTGTTGATATCATTATTTTGTTTTTAAAGGATACATTCTACATAAAAACTCTTCAATAATTTGAACTAACTTATTCGATGTTGATAGTGCCGTATTTCCCATTGGTAAGAGTTGAATAAAGGCCTCTTAAAAATTAATATATATTGTCGAATTTTTTAATTTTTAATATATTTTTTAAACTTTTTTCCCTTACAAAAGAATAATAATTCCCTGTAAAAATATGGCATATGGCGAGTGAACAAGACGATTGATCTCCAAGCTTGGCATTAATGTCGTTGATGTTTAAGTACATTTTTTTTACTCGTGCTTAAATTGATAATGACTTGAATTTCATCTTTTAAATACTTAAAATTTGGTAATTTATTAATTTATCTAACTAGTAAGTAATCATTCGTGATGACCTCCTTATCGATACATGTTGTCTCTTTGATCAAACCATACATTTTGTAGGACATTTTTTTTTTCGAATAATTTAAATAATTATCATAAGATTTAACATAAAAAAAATCCTATTAGTAATACATTTTGGAGGATTATAAAATCAAAATATTTAATCCCTGCTCTGTTATCTACCACAATCGAGAATTATCGCACAGGAAAAAGTTGGGCGTCTCATTGAAATGGAGCTACTCACGAAGATTCGGCTTGATAGTAATTATTTTTTTATCAATGATGAGTACTACTACTTTGAAGCGTAGGACGGGGATAACGTACCAAGCAACTTGTAGGACAATGTTCCTGGTAAATTATATAATTATTAACTAAGTAAATTAATAAAAAAATCAGCTGGTTAGTAATCACTTGCGATGACCTCGTTATCGAAACATGTTGAAAGGAGGGGGATTCATCGATCAAAACATACATTTTGTAGGACAATTTTTTTTTTCGAATAATTTAGATAATTATCATAAGATTTAACATAAATAAATCCAGTTAGTAATAAATTTTGTAAATTTTTCAAATTAACATATTTTATCTCTACTAGCTAAGTTAGCTACCACTATCAAGAAATATCGCAAAGGAAAAAGTTGGGCGACTCAATGAAACGAAGCTACTCACGGAAAATTAGCTCGTTAGTAATCAAGTGCAAAAAACAGCCATGTATCCTGGACTATTAGTTATAGTTCCAAATATATAATAACCACAAACTAGCGATCAGTAGGTTTTGTGAGAGAAGGCACTAGGGCTACAAAATCAAACATCAAGCCTTACTCCATCCTCCTATGCTATTTATATAATCTATCTATCATTTGTGTATATCGAGGTCCAGACATGTTTTTATATTCGCTAATATTAAAGCACGTTGTGATGATAGAGCTTACGGTTCATTGACAAACCAACATCCCCAAAGACCATGCCATCAAGGTCAACAAGTATTACTTGCTCACTAAGGATAGGTTCGTAATAATTTTAATTTAAGATGTATTTAAGATGTATACCAGCTAAATCTCTCTCTTTCTTAGGCTGTCCAAAACAAACTAACTAACATCAGTTCATAGGATCCAATTGATCGTGTGGTGTTAAGTAGAACGAAAAATTAAATAAATCTCTTGTGAGAGTTACTCCTGCAATGCGGAACTTAACATTTATATTGATGTGTCAAGAAGCGACAACAATAATTACTAAGTATAGAACTGAACCACGATCTCGGCTACGTCTTCGTCTTCACGTACCTATTTAAAGCCGCGGCTTCTATCTGAACCTTATTAATTATTATTTTAACAAGTGGTATATAAATATACAGTTTATATACCAAATATCCAAAAAGAGTTAGCTATTAAATACGCTTGGTTACTTAATGGCCAAAGATAACATATTGGATGAACAGAACAAGCCGTTGGTGTTCCTGTGGGATAAATACTACTTTTCCCGTTCCCATAGAATTGCTCTTTAAATATTAGCACATTTACAAAAAAGAAATTAGAAAAATATTTTGTCTTCAAGATATTGGTGAGTTTGGAAACTCAAACATATTCCTCCTAGTCATAAGGTAAATTCTCGCTCAAAATAAAGAACATAAGTAAAGGTCTCCTCCTCTCGACCACAAACTCACAACCATAATATTCCGACTGACATTTTTTGTTTGAAATGTATTATTGTGTCAGTAATAACAAAGTACTGCATCATATATTCACTGTATATTTTTAATGTGGATGTTAAAAAAATTATAAAAATAACATCCATTAAGTTCAATACATCTGTCACACAACAATTATTCAATGTTGTGGTTAAACAATAAAACATTGTAAATAAAAATTACTTTTATTTTTATGTTTCTGGATCCTAAACTCTGACAGGGATTCCTATAACTAATGTAAATAAAAGGCGGATGGTGTATTACATAGCACTATTTATTAAATTAAAATTTCTAATACATAACTGTTGAAGAGCCTTGCAGCAAGTTTTCAGTACTTGGGGGCGGGGGACTCCTCCTTGGAGTAGTCTCTGATCGGGGAGTAGAACTGGAATAAATAAAATAAAATAAAAAATACTTTAGAATGCATCAATACTATCAAACAACCTCCCATGACACAAATATATGCAGATATTAAATATTCTTTGAGATAAAACTGATATTTTTCAGATTACTACTGTTGCTGTAAAGTAACAGAAAGTAATAAAAAACGCGTAGGATTATCCGAAAAATATTAGTTTCATTTAAATGAATACTTGCAAAATCTCAAGTATTATGCTTGAAGATAGTTGAATATTGTTTAGGAACACATTCACAAGTTTCATACTTTTTGAAGAAAGTAGGTATATGGCAACCAAAAGATTCTTTCAATCAGTTCTAATACATGGATGTAATGTGTAGGTCACCCCCCGGAGACAATAAAAAAAAGAGAAGAAAATAATAATTATATAACACATCTGGAGGAGCATCCTAAAACTTTGAGTGAGACAAATGTCTTGTGTTGACACAATCACTTGGAAATTTTGTTGATCTCAAGCAAACATCAAAAATATCAGACTTTATGTTTTATAATAATTTATCTGAATACTCTTCAGGAAATGACTTCTAATATTACATAACAACTACATAAATTAATGATTATAACATTAAATGTTCCACAAACAACAAACACATGTGTATTAGGTATCACAAAAAAACAGTTTTTTTTTTGATACCTAATACACATTAAGACCCAGTTTCACCAATCATTGTTAAGTAAGTAACATCTTGTTAAGGCATTTGATGCTCTGTTAGATGTATCGAGCGTTCCACCACTCACAAATGTCCGTTTAAATGTCTTAACAAGCCACTAATATTAATTCCTGCTCTGGAGCTCCGTCTAATGGCTAACGATTTTGCCTTGAACTAATAATTTGCCTCTAGCTTTTCTATGACATTGCAAATTAAGTTTTCTTTTTATGTCTTATAATTTGAACACAATTTATGCCTATATTTATAACACAATAATATATAACACAATTTATTAACAACACGATTTTGACAAGTTATACCTAGTGAATTGAAAAGTAAGCTTTTTGTGTGCTAAATGTATGCAACCAACAATATATAAAATTTGGTTGCATTACCTAACAAGTGACGTATCGAGGGATATATACAATCAAAGTATAAAGTGGTGCATCTTGGCAAACGTGTCGTGTTAAACGCTATAGTTTGTAGTTATAACAAGAACGAATAATTTGGTAGTCGGTCATTTGACATGATGTTTAATAATGCATTGTTAATTTGTCATTGTTGGACATAAATATTTTAACAGACATTTATAATTTTGAAGGTTGGTTAGTAGATGCTGTGTTTAGATTAAACAAACATTGATTGGTGAAACTGGGTATAAGAATCAATATGAGAGTGAATAACAGAATGAGAGTGAATAACAGAATAATTGAAGGTCATATTGTGTGAGGTCCAGTAAGTGTAGGTAATGAAATGACTAACATGAAAGCTTCTGCTATTACTACAGATGGTTTGTGTTCCATCAATTAAACGGAAAATGTACACCTCATACTAAATAGTTAACTTTAATAGACATTGTAACTGACTATTTTTTATTGGTCTAGACCCTAAGCTTAGATTAGATTGTTTTAAGCCAAGTAGATTGTTTGACATATTTTTATATAAATAATAAATATACCTACATAAAGTCATATTACAATGTAATATTTTATTAAACCTTCCTGACTATCTCAATCCTATTAATTTCCGTAGTAAACTAATGTCATTTATTTCCCTCTACCTTGTATTGTTTGTTCCTGTACTCTTGCCAAGGCTCAGGGTTGGTTTTCTTGTTCCAGCTGACGTCGGGTGAGCGCAGCGCCAGCCGCGCCAGGTAGAACACCGAGCCTGCACAGCCGAGACCGACGCACACGTACAACGGAATCAGCTGTACATAACAGATACATGATAATCTATGGGATACATACCTTTATTATTGTTAGACAATTGAACGACACGGACTAATATGCTCTTAACAAAACGACGAAAGATAAATACAGGTATATTAAAGGTAAATCATTAATCTGATAACACGACAGACAATTATAAAAATTATAAACCAAGTTGTAGGTTAGTTATGTAAGCAATAAATTTTGCAAATGATAAGATTTTGTTTTATACTTACAGCTTTGTGCTTTTTCAAGCTTTGAATGCTTAAACCTTGCATTTTGTTATTTTAAACACGAAGTGAAACTTAAAACCCCTAAACTCGTCTTCTACGTGATATCTATTTCAATAAAATATTTGTCAAAACTCAAGCAGGATCGACATTGATTTGACGTTATGCGCAAAAAATGTTGCTGTATAAAAATAAGAACCACTGCCTGTACATAGTGCCATCTATATCTATGAAGTAACTTCAAAAGTTTTTAAATATACATTTTTATAATTATTTCAAATAAAAAATTGTATAAATTTACAATTGCATATGTTATGAGACACAAAACAAAAATTAATGTAATCTATATTGACTGTCATTCAATATAATTATTTGACAAGCTAATCCATTGATTAAAATTGTTATTAAAAATAACCTATTTTTAATGATTTGGTGCTATTTTAGTGCGAGATAGCTAAATATTTAATAAAATATACGAATAAAATACAAAATGAGCTTTCTATTGTGAGTAAATGTTATCTCAATATGTTTATATTTTAGAGCTATTTATAAATAAACATAATATCACAACATATTAGATTTTATTGTTTAGATATTTGTTAGAAGTTCTATTAAATTACTTTGTAAAGAGAAAAATTGTTCAGAAAACATTTTTTATGAAATTATTATTTTATTATCGAAATGAATGACTAGGACTATGACTAGTGAATCGTATTTTTCAAAACAATGGTAAATAATATCAGAGTTTATCAAACTATTCACATTAAATAGTACGTTTCAAGACATAGTTAATATTTCTGTTATTTCTAATTTCTCCCAAACACAGTAATATTAGACAGTTTGTGATAATTTTTAGTGGAAGCCGATCAAACAAAACCTTTAAGCCAAAGAAAAATATACCGGAGGGAACTCATCAGTATGACCTGATGCGTCACGCGGCGGCTACACTGGGTTCAGGGAACCTGCGGCTGGCCGTCATGCTGCCCGAGGGAGAGGATCTCAATGAATGGGTCGCTGTTAACAGTGAGTAGAACAAATAGCACTTGAGACTAGAAATACTCTCTAACAAGCTGTTTAAGACTTACAGGATTCTAAACAACATATTGACATCATCTTTTGACCTATTTAGTTAAGTCAAAGTACCTTGTAAACATTACTAGAGTTCATAAGACCATATAATGTGATATTCAAAACCCTTACTGGACATACAGGAAAGCATGCAAGTATGAGAAGGTTAAATAAAACTATTATTTAATGAACACTGCTTGCAGACCATGTTCAATATGATTTCCTTGTAGTGTGAGTCATATAGTTTTCGTTACATCCTTTATATATTTATAGTACAATGATCAGTTTCATACAATACATGTTCATGACTCATTACAGATATCTGTCTACTGATATGTACCTATATAGTTTATTTGATGAATAAGAATACATATATGAGTACATACTTAGTATGTATTCATATACAGTGTAAACTCTATATAACGACACTGAAGGGACCGTGCATTTTAGTGCGTTATAGAGAGTTGCCGTTAAATAGAAAGAAGAGAAATCAGAATTAGAAAAAGACAAAGTTTATTTCAGACTAGTGTTAGTACTTATGTACGTACAAAAGAATGTTATACTTTTGAGATTTTGTGAGCAACTTTTTATGTTAACGTATAGGCAATACAAGACTCCTACTTATGGTCAAAAACCGTCGACACGTTTAAGCAATTTGTAATTGTAAACAAAAGAACGAATTTCTTAGAAAGTTCGGTATGTATGATAGGGACACTCGAGTTTATTGCGGGCTAGGATAACAAAGCGACAAAGGAACGTACACAACTGCACAGTTTTTACTAATTTTAGCAACTTAAAAGGTACTTTTATTACTTAATTGTTGTCGTTATTGAGAGTGGATGTGCCGCTATGTAGAGTGTATCATTGTATGGTAGACAAGCTAAACCAACCAAAGTCTAATGATTTCGACGCTTTAGAGAGTTTGTCGTTAAATCGTGTGTCGCTATATAGAGTTTAAACTGTATGTGTGTCTTTGTATCAACAAATATGGATGTGGTTCATCTGATGGAGAGGAAATGATGATACATTCACCACTAGTATGGTTGTGGCAGAGCTTAGACTTGTTTACTTATTAAATAAAATGCAGTCACTCGATGTCAGTGTCAATAAATATTTTTTAACAGTGGAGTCTTAAACTGAACTGTAGCATGAACACCTTTCCAAGTGTTTTAGGACTAAGATAAGTGTTTTAAAAGTCATTCTTTATAGATGCTGTATACTTTATGGTTTCAATATGATTTCCAGCGGTAGATTTCTTCAACCAAATCAATATGTTGTACGGAACCATCACGGAGTTCTGCACGGAGGAGTCGTGCGCCGTGATGTCCGCGGGACCCAAGTACGAGTACCACTGGGCGGACGGACACACGGTCAAGAAGCCCATCAAGTGTTCCGCGCCCAAGTACATCGACTACCTCATGACGTGGGCGCAGGACCAGCTCGACGACGAGACGCTCTTCCCGTCCAAGATAGGTAAGGCGCTGCGGCACACCACGCTAGCCATAACCCGCCCCCTACTGACGTCTCTATAGTGAATGTATGGTTGCAGGAGTGCCCTTCCCCAAGAACTTCCTCTCGATGGCCAAGACGATCCTGAAGCGTCTGTTCCGCGTGTACGCGCACATCTACCACCAGCACTTCCCCGAGGTGGTGCAGCTCGGCGAGGAGGCGCACCTCAACACCTCCTTCAAACACTTCATCTTCTTCGTGCAGGAGTTCAACCTCATCGAGCGACGCGAGCTGGCGCCGCTGCAGGAGCTCATCGACAAGCTGACCGCCAAGGAGGCGCGATAGGTGGCGGGGGGAGGGGGGCCGGGGTGCGTCATCAGGGACGGCGGCTGCTCCGAGTGACTTGACGTGTTATTAATGTACTAATGTTTGTGATATGAGTTAGTGGAGAGCGTGAGGGCGCGGCGCGGCTGTGGCCGGGCGGGCCCGCACCTTATATTATAGAAGTGTTTAGATTTGATACGAATAAGATAATAAAACTAAGTAGATATATGGAGGGAAGCGCCGACCCCCGCGCCGACTGAGGGGCGGGCGGGGGTCACCAGCGTGAGTGTCATCGTTCTGTATTATTTGTATGTAACGCCTAAGTTATTTGAGATATATTTTGCGCATTTTTTTTACACTGGTTTATCGTTTCCGCCGAGTGACCGAGGACCGTATTATTTATAACATGTACCGACCGTGAGACTATTATACGAATTATAAAACACTCCGTTGTTTACATTACTCTTTATTACCTAATGTACTACATATATAGATGTAAGGGTTACCGTGGTTAGCACGATCTCAAAACTTTAAACACAAGTAGCTTTTAAATAGTCTTCAGACCGTGTCGCTACTTTTCAGATATTGTCTCAACAAAAAGTCATCAGATCAATCTTCGAGAGGGTTTTTTTTATCAAATAATGATTACTTCACATTCGTTTCATTTCATTATTTTATCCAGCTTGAGTAGCTCTCCAAAGATGACTGTATTATGAACACCTGTTTTCCCAGCGCGGAGTGAGCCGGAGGAGCGAGCGTGATGATCCCATACATAGTAACTTTATCTTTCTCCAAACCAAACAACACATCACACAAACAAATTCATTCCTCTATATTTTAAGCTCTAAAAATGTGATATTTCAATGGACCAAAAATATTTAATAGTATTTTGTTTGAGCAAGGGATATGTTTTTTTTTTGGGATGTATGAATGCGGTCCGTCCGCTTGTCCTCCTCGGGGTGTGTATCGTCTCTAGGGAGAGGAAAGGAGCGGTTCAGGGATAACGATCTCTTACTACTCGTCTGTAGCTGTAAAAAAATGGATACGATAAAAATATATTCTTCTACACAAGGTCATGATTATAAAAATACTATATTGGCTGGCTTACTGGCAACGAGTTATGTTTGCCAGAGCTCCGCTCGTGTGTACAAACAGTCATATGAACTTACTAATTTTACTCTTCAATACTTTGACGTGGATTGTTCGTTGCCAACACTTCTTTTCTTTAGTCGCGTGTTGTTTAAGACCTGCCTGTAACCTACTATAACCATAAACTGATAAAGGGTCGTTTTTTTTTGTTTTCAAATTAAACCGCTTTAATAACGTCTCTACGATCGTTAAAAATATTAATCACCATTAACAATTATTCACGTAGTTCTAGGATCGCTGTCCACGAGTTGTTTGTACGAGTACATGTATACTTCAATTTCGGCATATAACTAATTCTTGCTCTACTTGGTAAGTAGCATTTTTATAATGCAACACAAACAAAATGCTCTTAGAGAGCACCTATGACTCGGAAAATAATACATTGGTACTTGCCAAGTTCGAACTCTTTTACAAACTATTTTACAAACAGAACTATTTTACAAACAGGCATTTAATTTGTACATATTTCAATAATTTTTATTTGACTATTTTCTATATGTTGAATGGTAAGTTAAATTATACCAATGCAATGAGTTTTTAATTTAACTACGAGTACTAAACAATTTACCACATCTCTTATCTATTTGCTCACTTCAGAACCAATTCGTTCCTCATCCCTTCTAGTACTATAATGTGTAAAGTTTAATGTATACTAAACTGTTTACGTTCCGTATGTAGTGTGACGGAATGAGCTCGTCTTCAGGTACCTACGGTTGGTTTGTGATCAGATGATTGAACACATTTCGCTGAAATAAAATAAAGAAAGTATTCACTATACAGAGTTAGCGCATGCTTAGTGTGTGTTGTAATTTCATGTTGTCGTGTAGTCACTCATTGTATTATGTTTTAACGCAACGATGTAGGAAATTTAACAAACGAGAGACTTTATATTGATGTTTGCAATAGACAATTTTATAACACTAATTATGATTATAAAACAGACTTTTCTCAGTAATTTCAGACTTCAGAAACACCAGTGACGGTATATTAGTAATATTCTATTATTGGCTTTTATATATTTCGCCCATGTCGTGGGTTTTATTATGTACGTACGTATGTGTTTTTAGTGTGTTACTCGAAATTTTGTAGGAATATTCCATTCGCTGAGTAGAGCTTCGTTAAAAATGGGTCTGATGAAATACCACCCACAGCGCGTGTTGACTTTGGGGACATTAAATAGTTAAGTCATAGGACTTATGAGAAATTCCTGTTTTCAAAACATAGCTCCTATATGATTCAAATTTGGCAGAAATTTTCTATGTGTGATGTAGAAAATATCTAGGTATGAGTGATTTTTATAACTGGGATGAGTATCCCCAATAACGATTGCGGGAGTGGGTGCTAACAATGAAAATTTTTAATATTTAAGGTATAGTTCTTTGGTATATGAGTCTAAACTTAGTATGAATTTTCAGTAAGCGATGTAAAAATATTTTCTGAATGAATTTTACAATATACAAGGTCACAGAGCTAGCGGAGTGGTTGTTAACAATGAAAATTTTATATTAACCGGCCGGGTAACGAGTGGTACAGTTAGTACCTACCTTATATACACACATCAACATTGACTAGGGATATTTCATTTTTACCAGTTGCTATATTATGAAATTCTGTATATATTTTGTTAAAACAATTATACATATTATAAGTATGTACTTAATTGATTTTGGTTATCCTTTATACTTGCAATACATAAAAAGAAATGTATCAAAAGATTTTTAATTTACTTTCGTGATTTTATTTTTGGGTGTAATTTTTAATTTGTACACAATGGGTTTTGTGTGGTAAATTATGAAAATTAAAGTTATAAAATAACAATAAAAGGTATTTAATTAAAGTTAATAATAATCTGCAGTATTTCCTCCCCTAATATTGTAGTATTGAGGTGTGGTATCAGGTCCCAAGTTCTTTTCAAGTGCAGGAAAAGTTGTTCTTCTGTTATCAAATTTGTCGAAAAACATTTTGTAACATGTCCCATGCGTGTTCGATGTGATTCATGTCGGGGGACTGAGCGGGTCAGTTCATAACCCTGATTTCATGTTCCCCAAGCAGAGTTAACACCAGCTCAGCCGTATGGACACGGGCATTATCGTGTATGAGTTGGAACTCCTGATCCATTTACCCAGCAACCACGCTTTGTATAGCAACCCGCTACCAACATGCCTACAGGCTACAGCTGTAATATGCTCTTCCCTTGTCAAATGTCGACGTGACATACAGTAAATATAATACACGTTGAAATTAGGAAAATTAACGAAAAGAAGAAATTTTTCTGAACTTCACTGTTCTATTGTAACATGAATTGTTCTTTTCGACGGCCAAATTTGAATAATCGATATTCTTTTGTTTCAAAATGAGTTTTTGTTTTTTATTTTTTTGAATTTGGAAAGAAGTGGTGAAGAAGAAAATATTTTATATACAACCTTTTTGTTTCAGTAAATAGTTTTTAAGTTAAGAAGTCTTTCATGCCATATATTAATGTGTCTATTATATCCCAGTTATGATTTAATGTTAATATTATAAAAAATGTACACACTTTGTACATATTTAATTGACTGTATTTTAATTAGAAATGGCGTGGTAGAGGTTGTACTTGCATGCCTAAACATTTTTATCAAATCTAATGCCTCTTCCTAAGTCTAACCAATTCTTATGTGCATTAGGTATATAAATATTGCACATTTGGATGATAAGGTTTTTGACTGCAGACCCTTTTAGTAAGTAGATGACAAACACAAGCCAAGCGGTCATCGGATTATAACTCTTATTAGAGCTGACATGATCGAGGAAGTATCAGTACAGTATAGTACAAAGACATCGATGTGAAATAGAACACGTTCATGAAGCATCAACTTTCTAGAGTCCCCTTAAGCTAATCGAAAGTATATCCTATCTTTATCTTTGGGGCTAACATTGCGAACGTTGAATTCTGGAGTCATTTGTAGAATAAGGATAAATTATTTTTAATATAATTTTGTTTCTATTCCCGCTTTTTTATATTGATGAGAATGTGTTATACTGAAAGATGAAATAAATACCGTATATACAATAATATGAATATAGTAAAAAAGGTTGTTTCAATGTTACAGACACTACAATTTTATTAATAAATATATGCATTTTTTGCTATATTTTCCGTAACGGTGAGCTGTTCTGAAAAAAAAAACTGTAAAATAATTGTCATGTACAAATATTCAACGGCAGAGTATACTGTAAGACGCCCCACAGACGTATGTTTGTCTCCTGATACGTCTCGTGAACAAGTAAATTCACGAGACTCTTTATGTTTCAAACTCCGTGGTGGTGACAATTATGACACTCCTTGGAACAAAAAATAGTGAAGTCATAAATAGTGATGTTCTGCGATAAGTATAGATAACTTACTATAAAATAGAAGTGAAAAGTAAAGCAGAGGCCCGTTTACATTTCTCTCACTTAACTGAACATTTAAGCTGTGTTAAAAAATTTATGGAAGAACGTTGAATTAAAAATATATAGTTTTATTAATTCCAATTCAATGAAGCCTCCGTGACCTGACACGATCTAAATACAACTTTTGTTGTTAAAAAATGAAAGCAACTATTTTCTTATGAGTGCTTTCAAGAAATATAACAAAAGTGAATCCTAATCTTCCTCCCGGAGCTCGACGCTCTCGGTGTGTACGGATTTGTCAGAGAAAGAAACACGACTCCTATATAACTTCTCCTGTTTTTAAAATAATCCTTTATTTTAAATATGATACTTTATTGGGTAAAAAGCAAGCAACATTTCCCTCCCGGCTACTGTGGTCTGAAGGGCGAGGGAGACAGCAGCACGACCCGAGCTGGTCATACATGAACATCTTAGACCTTCAATGAAATTAAGCACGTGAGTACATTAAAAATGCATCAAATTATTTTCTTTTATCTTATTTCTATTTATAACGTACTCCTTCCACTAAATATTCCTGACGTTTGTTACTCGAGGGCACTAAGTATGAATGTTCAAAGTGTCTTCAAAGTACATATCTTTGTATATATAATTCTTCTGTGAGTGTGTATGTCACTGAAGTTCTGTCAAACGACTAGACCGATTTTGATGAAAGTTTTTGTGTATGTTCAAGGGGATCTGGGAATTGTTTAGATTCACAATTTTGTCAGCTGGATAATGTTTTTTAAGTATGTAATTTTTAATTTATTAGTAGTTGTTAATACAAACGTTTTTTTTTGACATTAGATTTGATCAATCATTCTGTCGATAAACTCCAAAAATATTAATAAAAAAAGTAACATATTTCTTGATTATAGGGCGATACGAAGCACACGAGCAGATTCATACGAGTAGATTCAATTATTACATTGGCGCCCCCTGGGTCGTTGTAATTATAATATACTATAATCCTTAGATTGATTTTTATAATACTGAACCACTAATGTTGTATCGGCAACATTTAAGTATCACCTTGTATTAGAAAACAGTAAAATATACTGCCTTCAGCCATTTTGTAGAACATTACTGGAAGGAAAGATGAACATTAAAAATCGAAACTGAAACTATACCTCGAACACTATTTTTACAGATTTTTCAGACATTAGACCTCATCGGTCATGGTATATTAAAGTCATTTATAAAGTTCCTTAAGGAGGTGGTTCATGATTCCGGGAATATAGGAGTAGTCCACTGTAAAGTTGCATTAAGGACCGCGTGTTCTCGGTCTGACCTCTCGGACATGTGTGTCTTTTTAGTCGTAGAGGGATTAGTACACGTTTGACTTAAAATTTTTACTTAATAAAAAGTAGTACAAAAGGTAGGATTTCCGTTCGTATCTGAGATTTAACAACGGAACTACAGTCTTAAAGTGTCATTACTTATTTCCTTTCCGCTACATTACATAATCAAACATGAAGCGGTCGTCCTCGGACGGTCTAAGGGTTCTTCAAAGTTGCTGTGAGAACAAAAGGATGAAATGAAACAAAATATATAATTATTATATTATATATTATGGTCGCTAGAGAAACATGACATCATCAGTGGGGCGGCTCCGGGCGAGGCCGGGAGTGTGTAGTGACATGTGACACGCGCTACGACACGGTCACAGGGTCTTCATCTAATTAATAAATCGACGATACAAATTGATTCTAGAAATAAACATCAAATGATCATAAAGAAAACCTCACGACGACCGGCCCAGTGCTGTGTACGACATTATACAGTACATACAGAAAATAAACTACCCTGCGGTAGCACTAGTGTTGTAGTGTGAGAGAGACCGTGGGTGAGAGGCCTCATGCGGAGGAGACCGGCGGGGGCGGCGGCGGAGGAGCGAACAGAGCGGCGGGCGGGGGGGCCGCCCAGGGAGGAGGGGGGGCGAACCCGCGCCACGGACCACCGGCCAGCATACCTGGACACGTGACCAACAGTTACAGGCGCTATACTGGCGCTTTGAGGAACGAGGGGGGAGAGGGGTCACACTCACCTGGCGGCGGCGGCAGGTGCGGCGAGGAACCCGGCGGGAGGGTGCCGTCAGTCTGGGGACAAGAGACACACATCAGAATACAAGGACTGAGAGACGAGGATCGTACAGAGGGGGGTGACGGACCTGGTGCGGCGGCGGCGGGGGGAAGGGGGGCGCGCTGCCGGGCGGGGGGGGCTGGGCCGCGCTCACGGACGCTCCGGTGGACACCGCGCCTGAAACATACACACGGACGGTTAGTACGGACACGTGTGGGGGAGAGGGGACCTGTCGGGACTGTACTCACCGAGCCAGGGAGCGTGCGGCGGAGGGTGCGGGGGGTGCGGCGGGTGAGACATCGCGTGGAACCCGCCCATGTTGCCTGTGAGGTGAAATAAATTATAATACACAGTAACAACAATAAACAATACATTGTTTTGAAATTAACTTTATGACTTTTTAACCAAAATTCTTTCCCATAGTCATGTAAATTCCGTATTTTTTTTACGGTAAAATATTGCTACATTCTCAAGGAAAGGCATTTTAAAAATATAGTATGAAGTCAATCTGTCTCTATCAATAGAGCGGGTGCCAGGATGACCGTCGTAGGATGTTTACTGAACAATATTAATGTTAAGAACTAAAAAAAAATAATTTTAGGTATGTGTGGTTTAAGAAAGGCATTATACGAGCTCGTAAAGAGAACGGAGAAAAACCTATATAATAAAATGAATAAACGAGTGACATACTCGAAATAACAAAAAATAATCCGTAAAATATATAATAGTTTCATTTAAACTAAAAAAAAAAATGGCTACTTTTAATATGGATATTAATGAGATAACAGACTGTACGAGCATTAATGATTTCTTAAGCTACACACCTACTAATAATATGAATATATTATGTATACATTTAAATATAAGATCTATTATAAAAACTTTTCGAAGCTTGAACAATGTATATTAACTGCTAATAGACCCTTAGATGTGATAATTATTACTGAAGCCAATATCTCTGACAGTTTAAGTTGCTTATACAGGGTGACTGGTGAATTATTATCAGTATTTAAGGAGAATACTCGGTACATGATTCGCATTCGAATTATGTAAAAAAATAGGTACTTATTTTTTGACCAAATTTCCGTATAAATAAATAAAGTGTGGACACGTTCCAAGTGTTTCAAGTGTGGACGCGTGCGGCGGCGTGCTGATACAACACCACGCCGCCGCACGCGTGTGTGTGTGTGTGTGTGTGTATACCTAATCTGTAGGGTATTCACACGATGCGTAATTAATTACATAACTTTTGGTTAAGTTTACTTAGAAGTTTATTAATATTTATGTTATATTAATTTTTATTTTGTCATATATGATCGTCAAATATCACGTCCTCAAGTATCGATAGTAATTCAACAGTCACCTGTATAATATTAACGGATATCAAATGTACACAGTTTTGCGTAATTCACGAAAAGGAGGAGGTATTTTATTATATGTCAGTAACAAACACAAATGTATAATTAAAAACACTAAAACGAATTATTTTGAGAGTATATTTTGCACCATAACTACTAAAAATAATTATTCAACTAATCTATGCGCTATCTATCGCCCTCCCAGCTCCAATTGAAACAATTGAAACAATTACATAACGCAGCGACTTTTACTTACTAGGAGACATAAATATAGATCTGAAAATAGATAATCCTATAAAACATAAATACAATAACATGTTACACAGCATGGGACTTGTATGTGGGATCACAACTCATACTAGGATGGAATTAAGCAATAAAAAATTAAGTAAATCTTGCATCGATCATATACAGGGTGACTGGTGAATTACTATCGATATTTGAGGACGTGATATTTGACGATCATATATGACAAAATAAAAATTAATATAACATAAATATTAAAAAACTTCTAAGTAAAGTTAACCAAAAGTTATGTAATTAATTACGCATCGTATGAACACCCTACATATTAGGTATACACACACACTCACACAGACGCGGCGGCGGCGTAATGTTGTATCAGCACGCCGCCGCACGCGTCCACACTTGGAACACTTGGAACGTGTCAACACTTTATTTATTTATACGGAAATTTGGTCAAAAATTAAGTACCTATTTTTTTTACATAATTCGAATGAGAATCATGTACCGAGTATGCTCCTTAAATATTGATAGTAATTCACCAGTCACCCTGTATACGCTAGATCCCAAACACAAGAACTATGCACTGCTGCGGTCGGTACCAAACTAGCCGGTCACCGCGGAGTAATACTCGCCTGCTTAGGAACCAATCTACAGGACGTTCCCGAGTATAAATTATGTATAAATAATAAAAATGTTGAATGACATAGATTGGGAAAAACCGTGTATGATGTCATGTCCTTTAAATATTTACGATTAACTTCACGTAAGGTTTACAGAATGTTTTGAAAAATCTAAATATAAAGTTAAAATTAAAACATCCCGTTGCAACAACGACTGGATCACGAATAAAATAATTAAAGCATGTAATCATAGAGACAAACTATTTTTAGATTGGATAAAAAACACAAATAATCATATTATAAAACAAAAATATAATAAAGCTAGAAATTATGCAAATACCCTAATTCAAAAAACTAAAAATAAAAAGATTCAAAATTACATTATAAATAATAAGAAAAATTCATGATACCTGTGGCTAATATTAAACAGAATAATAGGAAAAGTAGTAATGTCTGTTGACAACGTTCTGCGTAACACGTTTGGAAATAATAAATATAGCTGTAAAGATATAGCAAATAACTTTGCTCATACATTTAGTAATTACGTCAAAAATATCAATGTTCTAAAACAATTTTAAACACTAAAGTCTATCACCATTCTACAGACGTAAGGATGCGATTCAAACCTGCAGATCCAAAATCAATAGAAAAAATAATTAGCTCACTAAACAATAAAAAATCACCAGGGATAGATGGAATAAGAGTTATTGACGTTAAGATGATTTGTGAAAAAATTAAATCAGTTATTACTAAGATGATAAATACAAGTGTGAATACTGGAAAATATCCATAACATTAAAAGTAGGTAGCGTGAGACCCATCCACAAACAAGGAAGCAAAGCAGACATCGACAATTGTAGGCCAATTACTATATTGTCTACGATAGATAAAATAGCGGAAAAATACATATCTGATCAAGAACATCGTTTTTACAAAAGTAACTCTATAATTACAAAAAAACAATATGGCTTTCAACCAAACAAAAGCACTACACAACTCTTATCACAATTTACTGACAGTTTATATAACCACTTGGATAATAAAGAACATATTCAGTGGTCTTTAATGACTATAGTAAGGCTTTTGATACCCTCAGACATGGTAAATTATTACTTAGCTTACACGATACTGGAATTAGGGGTAAACTATATGCTTGGTGTGAGAATTATCTTTCAAACATGTAACAGTAACACAAGGTACTGGGACCGTTACCCTATTTTGCGTATGTGAATAGCCTTCCCAATGTAATAACAAAAAGTGAAATCTATCAATTCGCGGATGACACCTGCTTGGTAGCTTCTGGAAGAAATATAGAACAAGTACATGAACATCTTCAGACAGATCTCGACCAACTTCTAAAATGGTCACATGATGTAGGATTAACAATAAACACAAAGAAAACAAAATTATTATACATTAGTTCCAGTCAAAATAGAAATATGTACAATCTAAAACTAAAAGCACATAATCACAAATGTGTCCATGAATCATGTATAACTGACACAATACCATGTGATTGTGATGAAATAGAGGTTGTAGAAAAACATACTTATCTCGGACTATCATTGATAATAATTAATCGACTAAACTGGAAACATCATATTAATTATATTACTGACAGGTTAAGAGGAATACTATCGAAATTCTGTATAAAAAAAAATAAAGTACCTTACAAAACATTGTTAACACTTTATAAATGTCTGGCCGAATCTGCGATAGCATATGGATTATATAGCTACGGTAGGACATATAAATCGCACCTTGATCAGATATATACACTGCAATTTCGAAATTTTAAAAACATTGGTCCCGCAAAATATAAAAGATATATATGAAAATGATTACAGAAACCTATTTGACTTCTGTAAAATAATACCCATACATAAAAAGATCGAAATGACGCTATCAGTGGAAGAATTTATTAATAACAACTTTAATAAAGTACAGCTCAAAAATGCCGGAGATATTGCGTAGTAATTCCAATTGTAAACTTTTACTACCAACCTATACTAACCTATATGGTAAGAGAACACTAAAATACGTCATTCCGAATTTAATAAATAAACTGCCAATAGGCATAAAAAATGAGATTACACCTAAAAATATAAAATATAAATTAAAAAAATACTATTTAAACAATGAATTGAATATACATGGTTAAGTAAAACACACAATCACACTTATACACAACACACAAAATATTAATATATAATTACTTTAAATTTCAAAAAGGAAATAAAACTATGTACCTAAAAATATATAACTACATTAATAAATAAAGAATAAAGTCTACAACATACATCAGCCTGTATAACAGCGTATTTGTTTTTGCTACGAGACGCGACGGTTGTAATATTAAACTATAATCGCGCAATCTGCAAAGCGCAAGATATACCCTCGATAATATTTTTCTGTACAAAAAAAAATGTTATGTAGTTAGATTCTTTTTTTTTGTATTTTAGTTGTATCGAATATTTTGTTTTATTTTATCTTACTTGTTTGGTTTGTTTCTTTAGTTATTTTAGTGTTATGCATTAGTTATATAATTATATAATGTAAATTTGACGACACTGGTGTTCGGAAAAACGTGAATGAGTTTATGTTATATTTTAAAGTGAATAATGATCGTCAGCATGTCTCACCAGGAGCCGGCATGATAGCTCTCGGCGGCGGCGCGGGGGCGAAGGGTCCGTGCGTGCGGCGCGCGGCGGCCGGGCCGGAGCTCCCGCCGACCCCGGGCGGCGCTTCGCCCAGCTCCGCCATCAGCGACATGTACTCCTCGTCGATCTTAGCCTACAACAGCAACGCCTGTTAGTGCGTGTCATGTCTACTACGAGTACCTCCCGCGCGTGTCGCTCGTCGTCACCTTGTCGTGATGCAGGGCGGGCGGCGCGTGGCCCGGCCTCTTGGCGCGACAGTCCCGCGCGATGTGTCCCGCGCCGCCGCACGACGAGCACACGATACTGTTGGTCACGTTCGGCTTGTCCGGACACTGGAACACGAAGGACGGGTTCAGTGTAGGTGTGTGTGGGGCGGGTGTGTGTATGTGTGTGTGTGAGTGTGTGACTCACGAGTGTGTGTGTGTGTGTGTGAGTGTGTGACTCACGAGTGTGTGTGTGTGTGTGTGTGAGTTTGTGACTCACGAGTGTGTGTGTGTGTGTGTGAGTGTGTAACTCACGAGTGTGTGTGTGTGTGAGCGTGTGAGGGGGGCGGGTGACTCACGAGCCACGTCTTGTGGTCGGCGGCGCTGCAGTTGGCGCAGCGCGGCGAGTCGCTCTCCCTGAGCGTCCCGTTGAGCTGCGCCAGCTCCCTCAGCTGCATGCGGCGCAGGTCGTTCTGTCCCTCGGGCACCTCCACCCCCTGACGGATCACCTCCTTGATCTGTAACCGACAGCCGGCGGGTCACGAGCGTACATACTACATACACACATACATCCTAGTGTGACGGCCGGTCACCTTCTCGACGGCCTTCTTGACGCAGTCAGCGTTGGTGGCGGTGATGTACGCGTGTAGCGGCTCGTCCTCGCCCGGCAGCGGCTGGCCGTCCTTCCGTCCCACCTTGCCCTCCTTCACGGAGCCCTTCCCTCTTATTATAATCTTCGCGCCGGTCTCCTTCTCCATCGCTGTCGATAGAGGTGTTGGTTGTGTGAAACTTTGTCATATATTTAAGGAAGATTCTTGAGATTGGAAGATTATTATCGGTTAGTGTCGACGGAGGTGAAGTGTATATATTTAATAGCAACTGACCGAGGAACTGAGTTTACTTCTGCCACCATGAAACAGATATATTAATTAATTATTAAACATAGATATTATTACATCAACAGCATACTATCATCAGTCAATAGGTTCGTTAGAGAAAGCTCATAAAAATTTAGGCGCATTTTTACAAATTTATTGCGACAAAAACAAGCAATCTCGGTCTTATTGGTTACCATACTGGACTTTTAGTTTTAATACTACTGTCCATACTGAAACAAAATACCAACCGTTTGAACCTTTATTTGGTACACAATGTAATATCCCTAATTGATTATGTAATACAGTAGAAGCTATGTATAATCCAGAAAGTTATGTTAGTGAACTTAAATAAAGGTTGCAAGTTGCTTATAAAGATGCCCGAAATAATTTGTTACATAGCAAATATAATAGAAAAATTAAATATGATAAGTATGTTAATCCTGTTGTTTACAATAAAGATGATTTAATTTTAGTAAAATCAGAAACAAGTGGAAAATTAGATGAACTGTTCAATGGACCATTTAGTTTATTAGAAGATATGGGATTTAATGTTAGAATAATTAAAGATAATAAAATAGACATAGTACATGAGAATAGAACAAAACTTTTTGTTAAGTAGTATACAAAAAAATATATATGTGTAAGCCCATTTTTTTTCTTTCACCCCCGGAGGTGAAGTGTAATAAATATAGTGTGTATGCTATATTATAGAATTAAGTCTAGTGTAAAGTGTCCTTTATAAAACATCTCATGTATACATCCAAATATGGTGGACCGCCCATTGGCCCGAGCTTTCATTATGTTATGTTAAATCTTCTAATATTATTATAACGTGGCTTAAAGCTACATAGACGTTTCTTTTCAAACCCAGTAATAACCACATTAGAGAGGACAGCAAGAAAAAAAGATCAGTAACACAAACAATAATCGGAACATTTAACATGAACGGGAAGCAACAACAGTGAAGGTCGCTTGTACCTTTGAGCGTGTTGCCTCGCGGCCCGATGAGCAGACCCACGAAGTTGATGTCGGGGTGTTCCTCCTGAGGGATCATCACCTTGTCGTGCACGCGGACTATGGGCGGCCTGTTGAACGACACACGGCGTTAACGACAGTGAGGGGGGTGGGGGGGGGGGGGTGACGTCACCCACTTGTAGTCGGGCGGCGGCTTGAACTCGGGGTTGATCTGATGCATGCGCGTGACGAGCCGGTGTCTCTCCTCCTCCAGCTTCCTCCTGGTGCGGTACTCGCGCGTGTTCAGCCGCTTGCCGTCCGTGGAGTAGATCGGCTCGGGCGACGGAGACCTGACACACACACACGGATGAGAACCGAGATATACGAACACAGCGGCCGCGGTGTAACTACCAATTAGACTGTCACTACTAGTGTCGAAATATCTGAAATCGTTTTTAAATTTTAATTTCGAAAGACTTTTAGAGAAACGTGTTCCGTATATCTATTCCTACGTCGTACGCTAGACGAGCGCCTGAGAAACAATATATTATTATTATTATGAAACCTGAAATTTTAATATCGTTAGCGCTGAAAATAATCGATTAGTGAATTAGGTTATCATTAGAACCGGCGCTGAAAAGAGTTTACATTAGATCCGTCACATTACAACGTACTATCATATATCAGAGGTGGCCGTGCGGCCGAGCGCTACGACAACCTGCAACAGAAATGTCGCATTAGATGATACCTCACGGGGGGGAGGGGGCCCGTACAGTTACGAGGGAGGGGGTGGGGGGAGCGCGCTTCTCTGCCGATAACATACTAAGTTGTATAAAGTGGTGCGCACCTCTCGTCCACGCTGGCCGGGATGCCGAGGTCGCCCGAGCGCAGCTTGCGGCTCACCTCCTCGATCTGCAGCTGAACTGTAAGGGAACGGTCAGCCGCGAGCGAGCACGGCGTTAGAACACGCGCTCGCTAACACACACACAGCGGGCAATACAGAGGGGCAAGAAACATGGTGAGCGGACGAGCGAGGACTGAGAAAGATTATGGAGACCCGGCGTACAGCGGGCCGGGGACACATGATCGTTCTCAGGCTCCGGGACGCGTCCACATGGTCACTCTTAATATTAATATGACATGTAAAGATTCAATTGATCATCAGAGGGTCACGTCACACATTATATACGGTAACCGAGCACAGTCGTCCGTGGCGGCGGCTGCGGGCGGGCGTGCTCGTGTGGCGGAGGGCGGACAGTCTCCTCGGGGAGGGACACTCACGTAGGTATTGCTCCTCCTGCTCGCGAGTGAGCGTGGAGGGCAGCACGGTGGGCAGGCCCGGGATGAAGGTCTTGTCGTGCTCGGAGCCCATCCAGCGAGTGCGGCGCCGCCGGGCCCGGCGCTCGGCCGCCGTCTCCCCGGGAGGACCTGCCACCAGGGTTGGCAATGTTTAAAACAATACGAAAATACATATCACGTTTAAAGCATAATTAAAAACAATTTGTTTTAAACATGTTTAAAACACTTTTTTAAAAAAAAAATATTATAATGTCTCTTTCTTAATTTTTTCTAACTAAAAGTAGGTATACTTTTAGTTAAAAAATTGTGATACTCATTTAATATATATATATAATATATAATTATTATGGTATGTTTTTTTACCAAAGAGTTGGCAACTTCGATATAACTACCTGGGATTTCCCTGGCTGGCAAGCGGTAATGCGGTGAATGAATTTTTTTAAAAGTCCTAAGTGAATGTACACATGTAAAGAAAATTCGTTGCCGTATTTTATTCATCTATGTATATTTTGTCGCCGAGACTGTATCGCCATTGGTTTATTTATTATTTGTGTTAATTATTGGAGATTTTGTGCTGTTATGTTTGAAATATTAAAATTTGTGAAATAATAAACTTTATATGTCGTTTCTTTGTCTACACGTATGTGTTTGGGTAATAGAAAGTAAATCGGGGTTAATTTTTTATAAGTTTTGTGTGTATAAGTTTAATAATAATAAAACTCTTTGTCTACAGAGCAACACATGATACATTGGAAGTCCATGGAGTATATGATTCCGGATCAAATGTTTCTTTGATTAATTCAAAGTTAATAAAACTACATGGAAAAAAGAAACAGTATTAATGAACCATGTTTAGTGACTATTAATGGTGTCAAAAAGACAAGTGGTTTAACAAAATTAAAATATTTGATATAGAAAATCAAATGGATATATATGTTATTGATGAACAAAATTTCAAGTATGATTTTTTGATAGGATTAGACATGATACAAATGTTCAAGTTGCTACAAAATGAAGATTTAAAAATCACTCAGAAAAAAACCGTGGATGAAGAAAATATAGAAGATAATACTATAATACCAAATAGTAAAGAAGAAAGAATGAATAATAAAATTAAACCAGAAGATTACAATATTAATTTTAATGAACATGTAAATGAAGAAGAATTTGATATACATATAAACCATTGAAATAAACATCAGAGATTAGAAATAAATAAATTGATTAAAAATTATAGTTTAATTTTTGCAGAAGATAAACATAATGTTGGAACTGTACAAGGGTATGAAGCTAGAATAGACTTATTAATGGGCAAATATTGTAGTAAACGTCCCTACAGATGCACTGTGGATGATAAAAAAGAAATAGAGGAACAGATTGCAAAATTATTAGACCATAAACATATTGAAGAATCTTATAGTCAGTTTGCTGCACCTGTAACATTAGCATATAAAAAAGAAGAAAACAATAGATCTAGATTATGCATAGATTTTAGGGACTTGAACAAAATAGTTGTACCAGAAGCGCAACCATTTCCTATTAAAGAAGATCTAATCACAAAGACAAGGAATTGCAATTTTTTCTCTACTTTAGATATAAACTCTGCATTTTGGGCCATACCTTTAGGCAAAGAAGACAGAAGTAAAACAGGATTTGTAACACAAGAGGGACATTCCCAGTGGACATGCCTCCCATTTGGTTTGAAAACTTCTCCGGCAGTTTTTCAGAGGATACTTAGTAACATATTAAGAAAACATAAACTTACAAATTTTGTCGTAAATAATTGTATCAAACCCCTGAAAGATAATCTAATATCAATAAAAGAATTCCCTATTCCGAAAACACAAAGAAATATGAGACAGTTTTTGGGGAAAATAAATTTCTATAATGAATACATACCAAGGAGTGCCATAATATTAGATCCGTTACATAATTTACTTAGGAAGAATCAACCGTTTATTTGGTCTGACAAATGTCAAGCATCATTTGAAAAGATTAAACACCTCCTTCGCTCACAAGCAGTTTTTAAATATTTGACAGAAATTTACCCATTAACATTTACACAGATGCTTCTATAGAAGGTGTTGGAGCAACTTTAAAACAGATACAAACAAATGGGAAAGAAAAACCAGTAGCTTACTTTTCTAAAAAATTGAAAGGAGCTCAAAGAAAAAAGAAAGCCATATACTTGGAGTGCTTGGCCATCAAAGAAGCTGTACAATATTAGCAATATTGGCTGATTGGAAAACCATTTACAGTTTATTCTGACCATAAGCCATTAGAAAACATGAACTTGAAGTCGAGGACCGATGAAGAACTAGGGGACTTGACATTCTATCTATCAAAATATGATTTTAATATAAAATACTCACCAGGAAAGGAAAATGTAGCAGCAGATTGTTTTAGTAGGAACCCCGTTTTTAGAATCAAATGAAAATAATGATGAACAATTAAAAATTGTAAATTTGATTAGCCTACAAGATATTTTAATAGATCAGTACAATAATGAAGAAATAAAGAAAAATCCTAAAAAAATATGAATAAACAAAATATATATTATAGAACAAATAGAAACAAAGAAAAAATTATTTTGTCTGAAGAATTCAGTATTAAGTTATTAAAGAATATACACAGGAATCTTTGTCATATTGGAATAAAACAAATGGTAAAGACAATTGGTCCGCATTATACTGCAAGATATTTAATAGAAAATATATACAATGTATGTAAACAATGTGATGTTTGTATAAGAAATAAATGAAAAGGACAGGAAAAATTTGGACTTGTCTCATTTGGGTCCAGCCACGAAACCGTTTGAAATGATGTCCATAGATACAATAGGAGGGTTTGGAGGATCGAGATCCACAAAAAAGTATTTGCATCTGTTAGTGGACCACTTCACTAGACACGCATTTATCCGGACATCGAAAACTCAAGGTTCAAGGATTTCATTAAATTACTTGCTACCATATCAGAAACAGAAGATATTGGCATGCTACTCCCTGATCAATAACCCTGCTATAATATGGTTAAAGATCTTTATTCTCATAAGAACATACATAGGTTCACTTACATGAGATTAAATAATGTTACACATATACATTAATATTTGATACATGGAATGGCTAGTACTACTTAATATTGTCTAATATATATATTTTAAGTTTATTTTTAAAAGCAATTAAACATTTACATTCTTTTATGTAGTTTGGCAAGTCATTATATAGTTTTACTCCATCAAAACATATATTTTTGTGTCCATAATTTAAGGTTCTGACTTTAGGTACCTAAATCAAGTTTATGTCTGTTTCTTAAGTTATGCTTGTTTGAGTTTTGTGTAAATATTATGTTTAAATGAATACCTTTAGATAGTATCTTTTTAATTAAAATACATGTGTTATAAATATATGTTTGATTTAGGATGAATAATTTTGATTTTTTGTATAGTTCTATCAACGGTGTGAAAAAGTCAGAGTGAAAAAGTACTTTTATAATTTTGTTCTGCGTAATTTGTAAGATTTTAAGGTTAGACTTTGAAGCTGACCCCCATATTTCAATTTAGTAATCAATGTGTGGCTTTATCAGGGAACTGGATTAAGGATAGGAATATAGCACTTCAGAATACAATAAAATCACATAACTACAACAAAAAAATCTTTGATATAAATAGAACATGCCATGAATTTAAGGTTGGAAATAGAGTTTTTGTAGAGAACGGAAACAGGTTCAATAGAAAGAAACTTGAGGAACTGAAAATTGGACCATTTCAGATTATTGAAAGAATTTCAAAATCAATATACAGAATTTACACAGGTCATGAAAAAACAGAGTCAAATCTGTTTCATATTACAAAACTCATTCCAATAGCCAGCACTCAAGGAGATGAAGAAACGGAATAAAGTAGTGGGACACATTAAAAGAAAATCTACCCCTGACTATTTTCTTCCCCATGGGGGGGGGAGATGTAAAGAAAATTCGTTGCCGTATTTTATTCATCTATGTATATTTTGTCGCCGAGACTATATCGCCATTGGTTTATTTATTATTTGTGTTAATTATTGAAGATTTTGTGCTGTTATATGTTTGAAATATTAAAATTTGTGAAATAATAAACTTTATATGTCGTTTCTTTGTCTACAGGTATGTGTTTGGGTAATAGAAAGTAAATTGGGGTTAATTGTTTATAAGTTTTGTGTGTAGAAGTTTAATAATAATGAAACTCTTTGTCTTATAAGCTTATACACATATATGTAAAGATTTACTCTCATCGGACTGGTTGTCAGAAGAAGGAGACAAACTTAAAGCAAGATTTAAAGCCGCAATGACACCTGCACATGTCGCTCCTTATATATTAGACCCCAATTATAATGGAGAAAGTTTATCAGAAGAGGAAGACACAATAGGCATGGAGTTTTTAGATACAAGCTGTCCGCATGCCATGAAAGATGTCCTGACGTACCGTGAGAGGAGTTATCCTTTTTTGGAATACATGTTTAAAAAAAAACTTTTATTGAAAACGCATGTGTCTGTGTGGTAGAAATAACTCGTAATAAAGTGGATCCAGGGATGCTCGACATTACGTCTCAGTTATTTACTGCAACTGCTTCTTGCGCAGGAATTGAAAGGTTATTCTCAACATTCGGACTGGTACATTCAAAATTAAGAAACAAGCTCGGGACAGAGAAGTTGCTAAATCATTGCCACTATGAGGGCTCTTAATATAAACAGTTCTCTTGAGAGACTTCAGATCATGGAAGTTGAGGGTTGAGGTGAAGAATAAGAGAAGGAAAGTTGATTGAACTTGATTGCATATAAACTTTGATAATAAGAATAATAATAATTATAATTACAATAAATAAAGCACTTTTTGTCTTTTTAGTATATTATTTTTTTCATTTTTACGTACCTATGTACATATTTAAAACATGTTTAAAACGTGATTAAAACAGCAATGAAGCATTAAAATAAACATGTTTTTTTCTCCAACCCTGCGTGGGTGACAGTCGGGCGGGTGTGTGTGTGTGTGTATGCGTGGTCCGTACCCTGTCCGTCGTCGTGGTCGTCGTCGGGGTGGTGGTCGGGCTGCTTGTCCCTGTAGCGGCCCTCGGTGCGCGCCTGCAGCAGTTCCAGCTTCTGCTGCACGGAGGTGGGCGGAGGGATGGCGGTGGCCGCGGACAGGGCCGCCGCCGCCGCCGCCGCGGGCTGCACGGGCGCCGCCAGCCGCCGCTGAGCCACAAACGTCTGTTACAGGCCGCCCGCGCAACCATTATATGGTATGACTCGACATGTTGCATCGTATAACGTTATGTATACACTTCATCCGACCTCCGAGGATACAACTCCTATATAGTCTACCTTTGTTTTAGTCACTGTTATTATTTTTCTTGTACTCATTCCTTGGTATGGTATAGATCAAGAAGCCCAGAGGTGCCAGTCGATTATTATTATCATACTTTTTATAGTAATGTATGGTGATGTTTCATGTATCAAAATAATAACTATAATGTGAATGAATAAAAAGCAGGTTATAATTATTCCGTGAACTAGCTTCTTTGTGTGATTCTAATCAACAAAAGCAAAACAAATCAAAAATTTCAAATCTATTAATTTACTTACCGAGTTACTCTGTGACCATAACTATGAATGCTACACAAAACTTCTTTAATTACAGTGACACAAGGATATTTTCAATTATTTTTTTTATACTTTTAACAGGTGTCATCACCCCATTCAATAAGGACTATACTCTGTACATCCAATGTCAACTGATATTTCACCATTCTTTCCAAAGAGTCAGACTTCAATGTACCATTTTAATTCATGGTAAAGTATTTAAAATGTCTTATTAGTCAATATAAAATATCCAACAACAACTCTGTTCCTACACCCACTATACCTTTTGAAATTTTCCAAATCTTTTCCACTGTTAAGCAATGCTTGTTGTCAAATTTCTAATATGTAAGCATCACTTACGGTACACTTGTTTATTAACTGTGTTAATTCAGCTCTGCACTATACTCCAGCCAAATTCAATGTGGAATGTTTAATAACAAAGCGTTGCTTAGCAACCAACGTCAGGCAGATGTTCAAAACATTTTTAGAAATATGTACAACAATTATTTTTGATGTTAATGAAAATTAAAATTGATGATTAATAATAAAATATTTAAGATAAAGGAAGCACATTCTTGGTAAAATTATAATACTTATGATCATCTGGAATAATATAGATCTCAAAAATAATACCTCCAACTTTAAAATGATATCAGAAATTACTTCGTAGTTATGTAATTAGCTTTATTAACTTTATCTATCTCCTCCCAAACGCCAATTGCTTAAAAAACACTCCAAATGTTACAAACCTGTGATTTCTTTACGTCAGTATTAAAATATAGGGTTGTTAGTAATATTATTTGTAGTAATATTATAGTGGTAATTAAAGATTTTTAAACTTTTATTTTAAGCTAATTTTCATATAAATTATGTATTGACCGGCTAAATAGAATTTTTGGATTCAATATTAAATTAAAAATTTTATGTTTAAACATAAAATTGTGTTATAATGAATAAAGTTGTAATTATAATAACTATTATTTTTTATTAAGAGTGCATCAACATTAATTATGATGACTCATGGTTTGTTTACTAAAATTCCAGATCGAATGTGGCTGGAGTATAGATACATATATGTGAACATGTACTGGTAAGTCTGTGTACATTATGTTAGTAGTAATCCTGACCTGAGCCACGGCCGCTGCTGCCAGTATGGCCGCTTGTGTGGCAGGGTTCATGGAGGTGGGGACGGCCACCTGGCGAGCCGTCGCCTTGGTCGTGGTGCCCACCATTTGATCCAACAAAGCTATTGTACCATCCCTACACATACAAAACAAATTTCATATATCACTATATATATTAAGTATCATCATATTGTATCCACACATTATTATAAATGTAAATAAAAGTGCAAATTCAATCTATTTATTTCTTTGATAATTGTTTGAAATTTTAGAAATTTTTTTCAAGTCAAAGGAAAATCTTAAGCCATAAATTACTGTTTACTGCCTCCAAGAGTGAATATGATCAGTGTTTGTCACCGCTACCTGTCTTTTGATTTCCTGCCGCGACTCCTGCTCCTGCTTCGAGAGCGGCTGCGTCTCTTTTCTTTATGGCGGTCGCGGCTGCGGCTTCTGTCACGGTCTTTATCCCTAACGTGAACAATGTAATTAATATTAATCACTGTACCTTCAACACCATCAGTATATTACATCAGTATTATCCCGCCGTACCTCTTCGACCGGTGCCGCTCTCTCTCCCGGTCCCGGTCTCTCTCCCGGTCCCTGTTTCGGTCTCGGTCTCTGTCCCTCTCTCGATCTCGGTCGCGATCCCTGTCTCGGTCTCGATCCCTATCCCGATCCCGGTCCCTCTCTCTATCCCTATCCTTATCCCGGTCCCGTTCCCGTCCCTTATCCCTGTCCTTAAGACGATCACGATCACGCGACCGTGATCGGCTTCTATCTCTATGTCGAGAGCTCATTATTCTTTTGATTATGAAATCCTCCTTCAAAGTAAATAGTTTTACACGTTCTTTTTGATACTTATACCAAATTTTTTAGCAATTACACCAAGCTTACAACTAAAGAGAGACAAACACTACAGTAAAGTATACCACCACGAATAACAAAATGGAGTAACCTCAACCCGTGTTCGTTTTGATTTGTAGTTTATACCGTGAATTGTGACGTTTAACAATTTTTGTCAAATAAATTGACTGCCTCAGATTCTGAACTATTAATCTTTGAAATAATCTTGTCTGTGAATTTACAAATAAATTCCAATATTTCTTTACTTAAATTTTTCTGAGATACTTATTTTTAGATAGTTTTTCTATTGTGATATAACTCTATATTTATAGAAAAAGTATTTCAATATCTTTTTATATATTTTTTTTGTTGGATAACAGAATATTCGTGATAAGAGTAACCTGAAAGTAGGTAACGATTTCACAATCAAACATTTATTGAAATAGCGTGTATAAACGTTTTGTTCTCAAGTTTGTCGTATTTGTTATATTTGTTTTGATTTGAGAAAAGATACCTCATTATTATACAAAGTATAAGCTTTAAATAAGTTTGTTAAGCGTTTTATCATCATTTTGTCACTATTAATTCTAACCACAATATACTTTTCAACTTGATGTTTTTTCGTTATCTACCTAAGTTATTTTTAAATATATTACATGTGATGAATTTATCACATATTATAAAAAAAATGTTAATTAGTATTTGTAGAGCAAGAGCCAGGGCCAGCCAGGCATTCGTTAATTTATAAAAGCTGAAAGTTTTTCTAAAGATGTACCCAATATAGGTAGTCACGATCCCCAAATATGAAATTTGGCTCTTGGACTATTGTACGTTGTCCATAATTTCAAAATTTAAGTCAAACGCTTATGGATTTTAATCAACACGTTATTCAAATCATGTAACAAAATCATCCACAACAGAAAAGAAATAAATTAGTTTCTCAACTGATTTGCTGATAGTGCAAGATAAAATAAGATAAATTTAAAAACTAAAAGGCTTTTACACATACGTTACAATTATACTATAAATTACCTTTAAATTTTAACTACTATTTTTATTAAGACTCGAAAATTTAAAACACCACACAAATGAATTATATTTATAACTTGCGTTTGTGAGGGCTTATTAAATGTTTGGTCTTAAATGGAAAACATCTTAAGAGAATTGATATCTTGTACTTTGTTAATGTGGTAGTGAACACCATATTTATTGATGCTTTCAAAATACAAAGTACTTAAAATGTATTAATTCAAACACACTAGGTGTTAAGCATAACGGTTAATTAGAAAAATAGATATAACATGTTTAGTTGTAATAATTTGTTAAATTTAAAATTATAATTTGTTATTAAAGTAGAACTAATCTGACCCTTATTTATTTAATGAAAAGAATTGGCTTAGACCAATTTTCCATTTCAATTTAGTCCTTAGTGAGTCATATATTTATCTTTATATATTAATAAATATTAACTTTATTTGCACTCAAGATACTTCAGAATAATACTAAATAATTAAATTGATATTTTTTGATCGAAAGTTTAATTATAATACAGTTGTAGATCTTTCAGTGGCTTGTTTAGTATCTATATACAGGACACTTATTTGATTATATCATGTAGTGTCATAAGCTATTAATTTCATCAAGTTTTATTAAGAGTAACCATCTCAAATAATTTCTTCTTATAGCCTGTTTATACTAAGGCATATTTTTGAACACTTTTTAAGTTAAATTCTCATTAGCATAAATAAATCAGATGGATACTTCCTAACTACAGTGTGTCGTGTGAGTTATGTGGAAGGGTAGTGTTGGGAGTCACCAGTATGAACACAAACAAATGTAATAAACAAACGTCCGTATTTCTCAATATATTTTAAAGATCAAAATACATTTCTTACAACTCGTAACAGTTCAATCATACCAAATTACAATTTAGAACAACATTATACCATTGCTTATTACAATTTGTCACTTAAAAAAATTACAAAATGCTGCAAATTATACTAAGACAGCTTAGAGCTAAAACAATTGCATGTCTAAGAGGTGAAATTACATCACTGCAACACAACGGTGGACTCCATCCAAACCCGATACAAAGAGTGGGCACGTACAGTGATGTAATTTCAATAGGGGAAATAATTGAACACAATATCTAGCAAAATATAGATGTCCTATAATGAATCATGAAAATAAATCTTATTTCTAATACAATCATATTCATCTCCTTACTCCTAAATATTACTAAAACTTAATATCTATAAGATAAGTCCGGATTAACAGTTCTGTGAAGTCACTCCACTGTCCACATCACTACCCATATAGACAACTATATATACCAATCGGTTGATCAATTTTTAAAATGCTGATACTTTATCCGGGTCAAATGCAGTGAGAATGTTGTGTGTAGCCTGCAAGCAAACGACACCATTAACATGGGTTTATAATAATATTAATTAGTTAACGTTCCAACATTTAGACTAATTAAAGTTAATGAATCACATTTTCTGAGTAGTAATGAACTAATGGAGTACCTCAATTAGACGGGTGCTCCGGGGCCGCCTTTCTTGCCGATGAGCGACTTGTGTATGTGTGGGATGACTCCTCCGCCCGCGATGGTCGCCTTGATAAGACTGTCCAGTTCTTCATCTCCGCGGATGGCGAGCTGCAGATGGCGAGGTGTGATACGCTTCACCTTTAAATCCTTCGACGCGTTGCCCGCTAACTCCAAAACCTACCATACAATAATACTATTAATACTCTACAACCATCTAGAACACAATTTACCGTTTGTTATGACAACGCAATTTCCCGCCAAAACACATCATGTCGAAAAACTAATAGATTATCATTAAGATATTACAACTTTTAAAGTGGAATTCAACATCATTATACATTTTGAAACAGCTTTTTTACATAAGACTAGACAGCCTTACATAAAACTGAAGAACAAGCGGTACATTAATTTCCCGCCAAAATATTAAGTTACAAGTTTACGCTATAGTAAACAAACAAAAGATGACATATATTTTAAGGTATTAACCAACATTGAAAAAATCGCAACAGAAATACATTAATTGGATATTTTTTCCAGAAAACACTAACAATTTCATATTCTAATTGCGCTTGACAGCCGCCATATTGACAAAGCGTCACTTACCTCGGCTGTAAGATATTCAAGAATAGCTGCGGAATACACAGCCGCCGTAGCACCTACACGACCATGGCTAGTTGTCCTATTTTTAAGATGTCGATGAATTCTTCCTACGGGAAACTGAAAACAACAATAAATAATGTTGACGAATTCATTGATTTCCCCTTACAAGCCTGGCAGCCATACTAGAGGTCATGCGTATTATTTAATTTTATGAAATTATTATAGGAAGAGATTTCACAACTCACTCGTATCTGTAAATTCATTAAATAAATTTAAAAACAATATTAATATACCTGTAATCCTGCTCTTGCCGATCTCGATACGGCTTTAGCCTTAGCTTTGCCTGAATCTTTACCCGCTTTACCACCAGCCTAAAAATGATGAAAAAAACCATTAATTTTTATCGTACGAGGTTGAAACTTCGCCAGGTAGTATTTCACAGTATTCTCCACCGAAAAACACAAGAAAAACCGCACAACACTATGTAATTTTCACGAAATCTTGCAAAACTCACCATTTTGAAACGTGTAAGACACTATCACCACTAGTGAACAACCAATATAGGAAAGGCGCCAAGCTAAATCAGCGCGACAAAGATGGCAGCGCCGCGCCACTCAACGATCTGACAGGTTGGCCAATCGTAAGCAAACGGAAATGTCGTAAAACAAACAAGTCTCGCCACATGCAGACAACCAATAAGAACATTACAAAATGGCGGGCGTTCAAGTGCTGCCAAGCCATGTTGTGGGACTTTTGGGAAACTAACCGTTTTTTAACGATTATTATATGCTTGAGACTTGAGAGTCAAACATTTTGCTTTATTGTACGTAAAGTTAAAAACTCTAATTAATTAATAGATGTCGCGTAGCTAAATGACGAAATTAAATCGAACCTGAGAGGGAATCTGATTTTAAACATTCTGTAATATATAATTTAATTCTAAAGGAAAGTATTAAAATGAGTTAAAATAAAAACCTTTCATTTCTCGCATATTTGATACGATGCATAATTTTTTCAACCATAATATTAATAGAAAGTAATAATGAGAGTAAACAACTGCAATATGTGCTATAATAGATTAACTGATAAGTTTAAAGTTATATATGATATAAAATGGCCTCTAATAATTTATCTTGTAGGCATGAATACCTCTAATGTGGGTGAAGGATTCCTCCAGATTCTTCCCTGTCTTTGGCGATGGCCATCCAGTTTTACCCAGTTATTGTTAATGTGCTATTTTCCCAATGAGTTATCGTTCTTTCTCTCTATGTAATAATTTGAGGTCCTGCCTTATCATCAGTCTGGTTCTATAGCCTGCCGATCAACACTTTGATTTTTGTGAGAAATTAAGTGCATCTGTGACTTTTTTAATGAAATTGTGTGGATATAATTTTGTATGTTTCTTAACATTTGAAATACTTCTCTCCATGCTGCCTTGGCAAGATCTGATGTTATCGTTTCTTACCTACAGTACCGTGTCCAGTGTCCACGTTTAGCAACCGTAGGTTATAGAAGTAAGCAGGCATGTAGCCATAATTTCCGTCTTTAAAATCATAGACATGTTCTTTTCAGTTATTTTTTAGACTCCAACATTTTTTTTAACTAGCTTGAAATTCTTTCAACTTCCATCTCGATGTTATGTTTTTTAAAGGAGACTTGTTTTCCCTAGGTATGTTATACTATATAGTTGTTTAGGTATGCCAATGGTTTCTGGTCTAGATATATAGGGTTTTTTATACTGTCGGTTATAATGTTTGTTTTATTCAAATTAATTGTAATTTATTGAAAGTATTCGAGAATTTAAATATTTTTTAACGTATAAATAACATATTTAAATTAAATTTTTGCTTCGTTACTTATGAACGAACTTTGTAAATTTTTCTTTAGATTACATTAGTCCTATAATAATGATATCAAATATCAATTAACGATAAGTTTATGCAGATTTCTTTAAAGATCGATCTCCACTAAGACCCTTCTTTTTAAACGAAACAGATTTTTATAATATTCATTCCTGTGTTGTTTTTACTGAATTAATTATTACAAATCCTTTTCCCTTTCGATAGTTTCGATGTTTTAAAAGCCTACTAGTTTAATTATTAACCAACTTGAAGATAAAATGATTGCGTATACATTTTTCGGAGCCGGAAGTTATAGTATCATAATGTTTATGATTATATGTATTAAGGTTTATAAGATGAGCGTTTTATCTTTTGAGCGATTGTTATTATTGTATTGAAATTTAAATAAATATAAGACGCTAGCAACATTTTTTTTGTACAGGTTTCGTAATTAGCAAAGGCTGAACATACTTATTTTTTTTATCCTAGGTAATCTAAATATTAACAACTAATCCATAGCGAATTATTTCTATATCTACTGTTGTTAGCTAAGGTCTTTTTAACTGGACAGACTAGAGTTCGTGAGTGTCCTTCATCGTGGCTAGTAGTTACATATATTTATATTTTCTTTTTCTGGAAGGAACAGGACAGGAAAGATCAAGTAAGGGGCAGTCGTATAAGGATTTGGTTTCAAATCATCGATATTTTGATAATATTTTATTTGATATAAAACATTTTTTGGTTTATAATCACAGTAAATTTATTGGTCACACATGTTCATAGTTGAATATATTTGTTTAATATCTTCTAGGGTTAAAGGCTTCCTGGTGGTTGGCAGTGATAGGAGATGAGATACCTACGTCCGATTTATTATTTTATTTTAATGTATCCCATTTGCTACGATAAAGTTAAAATTAATTACAATAAAAAGATGTGTTACACAGTCACATATGAATATTGAACAATGCAAAATTATTATTAGTTGTAACTTGTAATCTTAGATTCTACTTAATAAAAATTAAAAATAATAGTCCTCTGAGGACGGTCCGGGCTTGTTCTCACACAGGCCGGTTACACTTCATCGGTGAGCTCGTCGCAGCGGTCCTCCAGCTCGTACTGTAACAAGCGACACGTCACGTTACTTGTGTGTGTATGTGTGTCCGTGTGTGTGTGTGTGTGTGTGTATGTGTGTGTGTCCGCACCTCGTCGAGCTGCAGGCACTTGCCCCACTCGGCCAGCGTGATGCGGTGGTCGTCGTCCTCGTCGCAGCGGTCCAGGAAGGGCGCGATGCAGTGCTCGAGCGCCATGAGCGGCGCGCGGATGGGGAACAGCTCGTGCACGGACACGAAGCGGTCGTTGTCGTGCGCGTCCAGGTCGCACCACTTCCAGATGGCGGCGTTGGTCCAGCGGCGCGTGAGGTTGCTCTCCGCCTCGCGCTCCATGCTCAGGTAGTGCGGGGACAGCTCGCGCCTCTCCGCCATGTCCCTCATGATGTTGAACAGCCAGTCGCGCATGCGCCGCGGGAAGTCCGACATCTCGCTCTCGGTGCACTCCTGGAACGAGAGCGGGTTGTAGTCCGCGCTGAGTGTTAGTACCTACACGTGCCGGTGTGTGTAGTGTGTCACTCACGGGCATCTCCCGACACGCTCCGTAGTACTCGATCTGCACGTGGTGGTACTCCGGGCCGCGGCACAGCTCCGAGTTGTCCAGACACAGACACCGCTGGCGGTACACCTCGCAGTCCGACGACCAGGTCTCGTTGTGGTGGGTGCACACCTGTGGGGGGCCGTGTGTCAGTAGTGTCGAGTGAGTGTCATCACCGCGCTATGTTAAGTGTTGTATATGAACCTTCCTCCGTGAGTCCGTCTCGTAGGGACACTCCTTGATACAGTTACAGACCGCGTCCCCGTGCTCGTTGATCTCACACACGCGGCCCGCGCTGCAGTGCACCTTCAGACACGGATCTACACAACACATTTAGGTTGGTCATTTTAAGAATACAATCAATGAATAGCCTCGTCATATCGCAACTTAATTATTACTGGTTACGGTAAATGATACATATAATGTAAATGTGAGTGTCACGTACCATCTAGGAACACTTCATTCCCGTTTTGATCCGACTCAGCGATTTCATTCATGAGTTCATTGATGCGGGCTCTCTCTGACTCCTACACACGAACAAACACAGATCAACATTTGAATTTACAATAGGACGACGAGGTTGTTCTTAATTAAAAATGATTCTCAGCCTTTACGAGTAACAAAGAATTGGAAGCCATTCACGAAATCATAAGCTTAATGTTATATGTAACACATTATCAAAAGGAACTCGTCATTATCTCAAAAATAATCGTTTTCGGGAAGATGACCTCTACAAAAGTTGTTCAGTTTGTCCTTCCAAGAGAGTATCAGGATTCAGGAGGATGCTGTATGTACCTGGAATTTCTTCTCATCGAGTCTCTCGGCCATGCCCAGTTCGAGATGCTCTGCTTCCGTGTCCTCTCTGCCGGGGAAGAGTCGAGCGTGAGCCAACATCGACGGCTCTGTAGTGGTGGTGGGCCGCAGCCGCCGGTGGCGACGACGAACCTTTATATTGGTAATAAACACATTTAAAATGAGAGCATCTCTTAAAAAATTAAAATTTATTTGGTTCTGGAGTAAAGAGAATAAGGAAATGGAAGGAGCTCGAGGAAAAACCACGTTTGATACGTTCCTTATCACGAGTCACGTTAGCGTTCAAGATGAAGATTAATTTTAAACATTTATAAAACTCATAAATCAACAAGTCAAATATACTTATATGTATATTAAAGACTACAGGATTTTTAAGGCTCTCGTTTTAATGATAGATCATGAAAAATGCAATAGATTTATGTTTATACGTTTTTATATAGTTTACGTTCGGTTCTTGAACATCAAACTCACCTTAGCCTCCGTCATGCAGACTGCTGCGACCAGTAAGGCCAACAGCAAGATGTGCCCCTTCATAGTGATTGTTTTCTGTAAACATATATTTACAGCAATCAAATTAGGAATTACTTACATACTTTACAAATAATTAAAATATCCTAATTGTAGAAATCCTTTGATATATAATGCAATAATTCAACCCACAGCTGATCATAAGCCGCCAGTCGTTCATAACCTGAGGATGTATCATGATTCACGCGAGGCCCGCTGTTATATATATCATCCTCCAGCCATACGTCCACACATTCCTCTGACTTCTGTTTATATTATTTATGAACGTTACTGTTCGTGTGTTTTTGTTTTGTTTACGACGCACAGACTAAGATTTTCCGGAAATGAACGATGATGGTCTAACAGAATATTTATTTATTTTTTTTAATTTTTTTATTTATTTATTTGTAAAAACACTTTACAATGCAATACATAGTAATAGACAGAACAGATACACTGTATAGCCTGTAGACCCAACAAGTTACCAAAATGAAACGAATGATTAAGTTTTTTCATATATTACGAATAATATATAACTTATCATTTAGGTAAACTGTATGGAAAATAGAAATAGTTGTCAGATAACTTTCCGTGCTACGCTTACAAGTCTGCATCTCGCTGTACATACGGAGCGGGCCAGTTATTCATAACTTAGGTTGTTGTGTGAGAAACGGGAAACGCTTTGCATGTAGGGTGACCATGCAAACTTATTTGAGGTATACCTTTACCCAAATTATTTAAGAAATCTTAAAAATTATGTCGGATAACATAAAAAATCTAAGATATCATAATGTTCCGTTTAGTCTGAAATGATATTATGCCACTACATAGTAAAGAATGTGAGCACTAATGAGATTTAAATGTGAGCACTAGTTCCTCAAACATGACATTGCTCCGAGATTCAAATTCGCAACAATATTATACATTGTGAGAAGAATTATACGATTTTTTTATTGTTATGGTGTCGTAACGCATAGGCAGAAAAACAATCTCGTTTATCTAGTTAAGACATCAAAATTAATAAATAAAATATAAACAATTTTAAACTTAAATGAACAAAACTTAAAATAATATAAGACTGGGTTTAAATCCTTTAAAGTAGAATGACCATATGTAAAAGTAATGTCGTGTGTTATTCTCGTTAATTTGTGATGACATCACTCACATCTCCAAACAATAAACTACTCTGTATGTGATCTAATATGAAAATGACCGTTGAATTAAATCATATACCGAATATATTTTGTACCTACAGCTACAGCCATGATTCGAGATAAATATATCGCATCGAATAAGTATAATTTTACATATAATAATTGTTTTATTTTTATTGTCATGCTTTTATATATAAAAGTATGATACTTTATTGTTACTAAACAACACAATTCCCTCATATTCTCTGAATACAAATATTGTCAAATCTCAAGTAAGATTCAGCTCGTGAGTCAACGAAGCATCTTGATCTATAAAACATAAACGACTATGTCATAGTTCACGATCGTGGCCCATTTGCCTATTTGGGTTCGAGTCGATTGAAGAAAGAGTAATATTAACAATTGGACTTACGGCCACAATCACATCGCGGCCATTTATTTCTATTAACCTTAATATGAGACATCACCTTCTCCTGGCTCATTATTTACGAGAAGTACAAACAGATGTATTGGAGCCAGCGCGTACGAGTTACTATAGATGTTATTACATTTATTAAAGAAACGAGTCGTGACGTCAGTTAAATTGATGGAACGATCTAATCTGTCAGAATAAGTTTGGATTATTAGGTGAATGTTATAGCTCACACTTATACTGGTGTATCGCGTGAAGAAGTCGCCACCCTTTACTAGAAAACAAATTTAACAACGATATTAAGTGTAGATCCAGATAGTCAATTCCCACCAGTTACAAATGACACTTATACATATTTAAATACATCTTCAGTTTGAGTGTGATAATAAGTTGATTAATAAATAATAATATTTTTTTATGTTATCGTCGAGCTAGTATTTCAGTGTGCCAGAAAACATTTTGGTAGCGACGATATGAGCCGGAGATAACCTGCGACCGACCTCGTTATAGATCTGTGTCGTTTAATGTTTTACGACTTCCAAAAAATATTCTGACGTTTTGTGATCGACCTGTTACCGATAATAACTACTCCTATATTTAGATTCATCTCTTAGGTTTCGAAATGTTACGTACCTACTTCACTGTAACTAACATCCATGAACACAGAGCCGGACTCACCACCAAGCTCTACTAACAACCCCTGCTAGTACAAAGCAAAATGACGCTCTCATATGTATTAACATGCTCATCCATACATAGCGTAATTTACCTACTACCTACTTCAGAACATAAACTCGTTAAATATATATGTAGTATGGCTTTCAAAAAAAAAAACTATATGCATATTCTTAGAACTACTAGGATAAACATATTTAAAACCCACAGATCGAGAGTCCTTAGAAAAATTGATGAGTTATCTAAAGAATAAGCAAGCGTGGTGACTGCCTCGCGTACGATTAGTCCGCCACTGCATGAAGTCAACGTGCATTTACCTACTTACATAAAGTTTACCGGCCGGAGCAATCGTAAACTATGATTAGTATACTGCGATACACATTAATAGTTTCATATACCTACTTTATGAAATAGGTCATGATGACAATGATCCTGCAAAACAATTATCTATAATTCGCACTGAGCGGACGGAAGGCTGGTTATCGTGTCCGCCGATACGACACCCGACCCCGACACGAGATAAAAATGAAAAAAATATATTATATATCAATCGGTTTATGGCACACAGAGCATACCTAAAGATATTTAAATCTCAATTACATTATGAACATTCAACATTGGTCACAGAAGCTGGAAAATAATACTAAAATAAATGAAGACGAGTTATTTTAACAAACGTACCCAACTGTTTTAATCAACAAGATATATTTTCTTATTAAGCCTGTAAAGTTCATTCACAGATATTGCTAGATGATTGTTGTTTTATAGTACTGAATATGAAAAGTTATTGAATTACGTTACTGTTTGTTACGAACCGGGAGCGACCTATTTGAAACTGTTTACAGTATCGCGTACGGACGCCAATAAAATGCTGATACAAAATAATTGCGCTTCTGATGACTAAGAACTACGGACTGTGGCGACAATCAGAACACTCAAACGATTGTTCAATCATTATTATTTTATTATCTTCCTACAGGTTACTACTTTAGAAAAAATAAAATAAGCATTCCTAATTCCTATCAAAGCGAATTTCTAATTTTGAATAACCGCTAGATAAGTTCGATCTAAGGTACAAATAACAAAATAGTTGGATTAGATGACAACTTAGTTCTCAGAACATGTAATGGGGACACTGTAATAAGAAACCTGACCATAGTTTTAATGTGGTTTAAAAATGTACAAAATTTTAGCAGTTTAATAACTCCAGCCGTTTAATCTTAGGAGGTCGTGAATCCGAGCGTTAGTTGATCCTGAAACCTGTTCCCGGTACGATAACTTTTAAAAAAAGTTCGCCCCTAACTTCAAACTCTAATAATTCATCTTTCATACAAAATTTGAAAAAAAAAATCTAATCAGTAATATAAAAACCGTTTGTTTAATTTATCGGATGTTAGTTTAGTGATGTTAATGTATTATTCCCTACATCACAGTAAGCGCGTGTTTGTCGTGATACTCACCCGGTACCCGTTCGAGTCACCGTCTCCGCCGACCCTCTCCGTCGTACTGCGGCCGCTCGCTCGTGTTCGCGTCCTCCTCCAACCACCCGCGGTCACTCGGCTCCCCGTATTTACTCATTTTCATATATTCACGTGTTTTGATCTTATTCTAAACTAATATACATATTTTGTTTTGTCCGGTGGCTGGGAGCCTTATATGTATAACCTACGTGTAACACAACTGACTGATCATGACCGATCACCTCAATCCAAGTAAATCTGTTCAACTTTTACAAAAAATATCCCTATTACATACAAGACAAACATAAAAATGTATATAATATTATTTTTCAGTGTCGGAACCATATTGTGCTCATTAAAAATAAGAAACAGAATCCAATTTTATTTCGGTTCTTTCGAGAGGCTTTATTTTCTTACTTAGTTATGGACATTTTTCACGGAGGTATCTTGTTTATTAACCAATGACTTATTGGTGTAATATTTGTTCTGTAGGGATAGTGTTATATTGTAATACGTAAACCAGTATCAAATACAATTCTTTTATTGTTTCATCTGTTTCTTGAGAATTGTGTTTAGAGTATCTTCTTCCAGCGTTCAAGTCAACGCCCAATATTATTTTGTAAAAATTACCTTCTTGCAATAAAGGATTATAACGGATATCAACATTGCTTATTAATAATTTCTTCATGTTTAACCTGCCAGTATATCATATACCTAGTACTATTAAAAAAAAGAGTAATTATAGAAATAGAGATAAGAAATATCCTGCGACTCCTAAGAGCTCAACTCTCAAATAATAAATAGTTTCTTTATGTAACCATAATATCGTTAATGTTCCGAGTTACCTGTGGTCGGCGCGTCACTAGACATCAACACAAATATAACATGTTGTAAATAAAGTGTCAAATTTGTCCTTTTACTAGTTTTGGAGCGACTTTAATAATAATAATAATAAAACTTTATTGCTTCAGATAGGTCGTACATTAAAAAAGTAACTTTTAATAAAAACATACATATTTTTATGAGATACAAATTATTCGTACTGGAAATTTTTTTTTCTTAATTTACCATTCGTTTTCATTGACAACCGTATCGCAATTTGTTACAAGCTCAGCTACGTGCTGTGCTATGCCCAGCGCTGATTGTCAGCTTGCTCCTTCTACGTCATTATATTGACTTAGTTAAAAGCGCCGCACCGTTCCGTAACATATTAAAGTGATACAAAAAAACTGATATAAAAGCAAGTAAAAAAGATACCGGTGAAATTATTATAGATAATAGAACACAAAAAGAAATAAACAATTTCTCCAGTTTATAACTATATTTTAAAACTAAACATTAAAAGAACGACAAAAACTTGATACACGCACGCACATCTTCGCATCATAACAACCATAACTCTTATGTGTACATCATGACTAGGACAATTGAAACTATGATTAAATAAAAATAAAGAGTCGTCTAAGTTTTTAGGATTCTATTCTTTCATATTTTGCTTTATTCGCATTCATTTACAAAGTTTTTTTTCTCTTCCTACGTAGCTGCTTCTACTTGTAGACGTAGATAATATTCTTAAGGGTATTTTTTTAAAGTTACGATTGAAAAATGACAATCACGTAGGGGAGGTGGTAGGTTATTCCAAATTTTTGCTGCAGCATATTTCAAAGCACCTTTAAATCCTGCTGTTTTATGTTTAGGAATAAATAGTTTAAGCTTCTCAGTTTCTCGGACAATCCTATCTGTTCTATTCTCTAGCCAGTCAAGCTTTTGATATAAGTAATTTGGTTTTTTGCTGCGCACAATTTTATGTAAAGATACTGCTAGATGAAGGTTCCTACGTGATTTCATGTTTAAAATATTGTGACAATTAATGAAAGGAGATATAAGTGACCTCTTAGGAACGACAAAACAAAACCTAGTGCAAGCATTTTGTACTCTTTGTATAGCTTTTTCAATAATCTAGGACCATACACTGTGTCACAGTACCTAATTAAAAATCGATAAAATAAGTGACTCTATCAGGGTAATTCTCACTTTCTCAGACATGAAAGGTCTCAAGCTACCTATATAGAACTTTCAATTTAAAAAAAGCATTTTTTTATTTTTAGATGTTCTATAAATCTGAGATTTTCGTCAACGTATAGACCAAGATTTTTTGCAACTTTTACTTGTTATAAAGATTCATTGCCTATTTTAATCGGTATGTTATGTCCCTTAACACATTCACGTTGATGTTGGCTACCCAGTATCATATATTTTGGTTTATTCGCATTAAGAACTAATAATATAAATAATTTTTTTCCGACCACTGAGTTATATGTTCTAAATCATTATTTATAAAATTTACTGAATTTTTTTGTATCAAAGTGTAGATAAACCTGAGTATCACCTTTATGAGCAGGGGCACATATTAAAAGAAATAAAATAATGATCCACTGATGTTTTTGTCACAAACAGAAACGGTCGAAGTTTTGTAATCTTACGAATTTAAGTCTTCACAGCATTTTAACAAAATAAGTTTATTTCAGTCGATTATTAATTATGTAAGTCAAAATATATGAAATGTGCTTTTCATGAGTAGTTTAAATTGTATCGATCACTTTGCACACGGTTACGTAGTGACCCGTGTATGTCAAGTACCTGGAAGTTGTAGGGAATGGAGAGGGGAAAAATAAAACACAAGTTACAAAAAGTACGTCTCTATTAGAGAGGGCAACGATACACGCGTCGTGTCACAGGTGAGTGAGGCGCCCGTGCGGACACGGCACCACACCGACTGTAACACACTGGAAACAATTTAGACCCACAGAAAACAAGTTCCACACCCGGCGGCCTCAGGAGAGACTCTAACCGGTCATAGACACGCGGTGGAACATATATTACTGATTGTAATAATAATAGACGCTCACACGTAGCGGGCGGAGGGCGCGGGACACGGCGCACGCTCCGCCCGATACGACGTATATGACTTAACACATGTACTATTATACTTTTGTTACATAATTTATATAATTAAAGATAGTTCCATCGGACTGAGACCTGTTACAGATATAATGTAACGAGTCATCAGCTGCGGGTACACGAGACAATCACCTCACGAGGTGACGGGACTAACACGTTCAATGAGAACTGACGACACGATCAGACAGACCAGCTGAGAGGAATACAATGTATTGACGAGAAATGGAGAACCAACGATATATAATAATTTAAAATTGGGTAACTCGCCCTGAGAGGGTAGGAGTCAGTGTCACCGATACAGACGTACGAGGACACACGGAGACCTGGCGAGTACGATGTACAACTTCAATAACAAAATATCCAAATATTTTGTATCAAAATATTACAATAAAAATAGCAGTAATTTTCTAAGCTGCGAATAAAAAAATGAAACGAGCGAAGAGGACGGAGGGTCCAGCGACACGGGCGAGGAGACGGCCGAGGGGGGAGGGGGGGGCTCAGTCAACATGGCCAGTGTCACCGGACGCCGGCCGGGCACGGACGAGCCGATGGTAACCTAACATATAATTAAAATATACAAAACTTGTAAAATCACATAGATTCCATGATCGGAACAAATTCTACTCCCGCCGGCAGCGATGAGGAGCGCCGCGACACCGGGAGGGGGGGGGGGCGTCACGACCCTACCGTCAATAACTACTACGAATTTCCAGGAGTCTTCATGAAGACGGTCACCGGTCAGCGATCAGTGTGGGAGGTGACGGGGCCGAGTTCACGATCAGTATAAATAATATTCACACGAAAGTTACAAGTGTACAGGATACTCGTTAAAATTAACCAAAATTAAATTTAAAGTGCTTAATATAAAACTATTATAAGTAATTACAAAACATACACGTACAGGCCGGCCGCGACCCGCGGACGGGCGGCGGCCGGGCCCGGGGACCGCGGGGGAAGGTTCCAAGGTCGGGGGTCGACGACCTCACCGACTAAATTAATTTACTATCTAACTACTTAACGAAAGAAGCGAAATGCGAAGCGCGGGGGGCGGCGCGGGGTTCAGTACGCGGGGTGGAGGGTCGGGGGCGGGGGTGTCGACGGAGGGGGGGTGTCCTAGCGGCGGAAGTTCTGTCGCGGCTGGAAGGAGGCGCGGTGCGAGGACAGCGGGCGGCGGCGCGGGGGCTCGCGGCCGCGGGTCTTCTTCTCCTCCACGTTGAGCTTGACGCCGGCGCCCTCGCCGCCCTCTCCGCCCTCGCCGGGGAAGTACAGCGGCTGGAGAACACACACACGGTTAGCGAACCTCACTAGGCCTCACGAGTATTAAATAAATAAAATATTCTTTATTTTCTTTAACAAATTTGTACTTAAAGTTATCGGAGTCTCCTTTTAAGCATATGAAAAGCCTGTGCCAGGAAACTCCGCTCTTCCATATCGCGAATTAGTTACAAGTATACAAGATATTTAAGGTACAACAATAATAAAGGAACAATATAAAAAAGTAATAATAAGAGAAGTAATTACCAAAAAGGAAGCAAATGTGGGATTAAAATGTATGTGTATGCATGTGTGCGCGTACGCATTTGTGTGTGTGTGTGTGTTGTATATGTATGTTGGTGTGTGTAGGATATGAATGCTAGTTCCTATATTCTAAAAAAAAAATCCGTTTCTTGAAAACTTAAAGATTATATCCATTTTATTATTTAAATTTTACACTGTTTACTGTTTTTAAATATATGTATATCAACGTATTTATTTATTTTATTATATAAATAAGTAGATCTATTATCATACTGAATCCTAGCGAAGACTGTTTTAGTAGCAGGGATAGATATAACATTATATTCTATACGTTTATTGAGTAACGATATATCGTAGGTTAAAGACTTGTGTTTTTTTAGAACAGTATGCACGATATACAATTTCCGTACAGTTAACAAACCACTTTCTTTATAGAGTCTCTCTGTGCTGAACCCTTGTTTTCTAAAAAACATTACTTTAAAGGAGCGGTGTGTGTGTTTGTGTGTGCGTGTGTGTGTGTTTGTGTGTGTTTGTGTGTGTGTGTGTGTCGGGCAGGTACCTCGTTGGCGGCGGCCTGCAGACAGTCAGCGGCGGCCTGCGCCGTCTCGTAGGTGATGAAGCCGTAGTTGGGGTGGCGCGGCGCTCCGGGCGCGGCGGGCTTGCTGTGCACGCGCAGCTCGGCCACGGGACCGAAGCGGCAGAAGATGGCGCGCAGGCTCTCCTCCGTGGCCGAGTGAGGCAGGTTGCCCAGGAACAACTGCTGGGCGTCCGAGTACCGACGACCGCCCTCCTGGCTGCCGGCTGGGGAGATACACACGGAGCGATATTAATATATTTATTGTTTCATAAACAATATTACACATTCACTTAAATGAAACTTAAACTAATTTACATAAATGTTTCCATTTTTGAGCGTACAAAACTAGGTTCTTAAATCTTATTATACAAAATAAAAAATATATTTAACAAGTAATACATCAAAACATAAATCACTAAGTGGGTGGTTTTGTATATCAACATTCATCACCACTAAATGTTCACAGACAAATTACAACTAGATGTGACATTACCAAAACAAGAAATTATCAACATTTTTATTCTTCTTTTATATTTCTTAGATAGTTACTTTATTTATTTTTTATTTCTCCGCTGTTAGAAATGTATTTGTATATTTTATGTTTTTGGATGGTTTTAGTTATTTTTATTTAATTTTTTTTAAAGAAATCAATTCCATCAACGACTGCAACTTCTTACAGAATGACTTAAACAATCTATGTAACTATTGTGATAAGAATTTTTTGACTTTAAATGTTATAAAGTGCAACACCATATCATTTACCCGGAAAAGAATTCCACAAATGTATGTGTATAATATAAATAACATTTCTTTAAATAGGGTTTTTGAGGTTAATGACCTCGGCATAGTTTTAGACTCTAAGCTTACTTATGCTTCTCACATCTGTTACATAACATCAAAAGCTTATCGAATGCTTGGATTTATTTTAAGAGTTGGTAGGGACTTCAGACAGTGCTCAACTTTGGTTCTGCTCTATAACTCATATGTTCGGTCTACCCTTGAATATGCCTCTACCGTATGGAATCCTCAGTATAAAACTTATATAAATGAATTAGACTCTATTCAAAGAAAATTCTACAAACACATGTGTTATAGAGCTGTATCATCTGCTAAAATACAACTCTTGTCTCCTCTTACTTTACGTAGACAAGCTAGAGAGCAACTTTTCTTATATAAAATAATTAACAGTTTCATAGATTCACCTTTCCCATTGTCTAATATTGAACTTAATTGTCCACGAATAAATTCTAGACTTAAATCATTATTTAATGTGCCGATTTGTAAAACGAAAAGTACTAATAACATCTTCTTATATCGTAGTTGCCAAAATTATAATACAGTTTATTCAGATATTGATATATTATTCGAAAAAATGTGTTCTTTTAAAAATAGTTAATAAGATTAATTTATGTATCAATTCGTAGTTTGTTTTGACGTGTATAAATGTTTTGCCTGTAATTTAACTAACCGATGTAGCCATTAATGCCTTCAACTTTGTTGAATGTGTTTTGTTACTTCTGTTTTTTTTTGTTTCATTTAATTATATTTATGTTAGATTTTATTCATAACTGCCGAAGAAATTCGTCAGAATACGTTTTAAATGTTTGATTTTATGTATGTAAGTCTTTTTTAATTTTAATAATATGCGTCTAATTACCAGGGGAAACTTAGCTGATATATTTAATTTTGTATATTCATATCCCATAAGTTTATCTTATTGTTTGTTCCCCTAAAATAAAATTAAAAATATATATATATTTATTTGTTCGTTTATAGAATACATATTCTTTTATTAGGTAGTCTTATTTAATAGACGATCTTTAAGTATTTTTTTTAAAGCTACGTGTATTTTTATTTCTTTTATACTTTTAGGAAGGTTATTATATATTTGAGAACTTTCGAATGTTATATTTCTTTTACCATAGTTTGTTCTTGGGGGACGTAATACTATATTATTTGCATTTCTTAGATATGGGTATTGCGGATTATTGTTTTTTAAGGACAAGTTTATATGTGTGTGTTTCATTTGATAAAATTTTTCGAATTAGTATGCATGTATAATATTTATACCTATATATTTTTTATATTCATCAATTTTGCTTCCTTATATATTTTCTCTGTTGGCGTAAAGTAATTGTTGTGAAATAGTATCTTTATCAGTTTATTTCGTGCTGTTTGTAATATTGTAAGGTTAGTTTGAACCCCAAACTTGTATTAGGTAATCCAAGTGTGGCTTGACTAGGGAGTTATAGATTATGTAACGGACTTAACGGACTTGTTAACGGTCGTATCATACCTTGCTGCTGTGGCTGGGCGCTCCGGGGCGGGCGGGCGCGGGGCTCGTGCGAGGCGGGCGCCGGCGCGGCAGAGGGTGCGGGCGCGGGGGCGGGCGGCGCGGGGGGCGAGCCGCGGGTCGTATTAGCACTCGACCCGGACTTGAGCAAGTTGGCGTACGTCTTGGGTTCCGGCGGAGCGGTCACCACTGAAATGTAGTTAGGTGATATTATTATTACAATCGATGACTCGAATAGTCAAGGGGGAAATGAGACGCGCCACTCACCGGGTTGAGGCGTCGGCTGAGGGGTCGGCTGCTGGGGCGGAGGCGTCGGCTCGCGCTCGGGCTCCGGGGCCGGGTCCTCCTCCCGCTCGGGGACCGCGGCGGCGGCGGGGGCGGGGGCGCCGGCCGAGGACACGGGGCGCAGAGTCGAGGGGGCTCCGGCCGGCGCGGCGGGACACATGGCGGAGGGGTCGGCCTGCAGCGCGGCCGCGAGGTGGCGCGCGGGGTCGTCGTGAGGGTGTCCGTTGAGGTGCGGCGAGGCGGGCAGCGACACGAGCTGCGCGTGCGGCGGCGCGGGGAAGGGCTGCGGCGGGAAGGCGGGGGGGAAGTACCCGCCGGCGGCCGCGTCCTCCTCCTCGGCGTCCGAGCGGCCGGAGCCCTCGCCCTCCTCGTCCGAGAACACCACGTCCTGGTAGCGGAAGATGTCGTTGTGCACGTAGTACTTCTTGGGCGACTGCGCGGCCAGCACGAAGGTCTGCGTGAAGCGCCTCATGGGCGCGCCGGCGTTGGACAGCTCGCCGGTGACCTGCACGACGACCCCGTTGCCGAGCGTGGCCTGCGCGTCCACCTGGCTGATCTTGGCGTGACAGTCGCGGAAGTTGAGCTGCTGGATGCGGTTGTGGATCTGCTTCTGGCCCACCACCGGCAGCGTCTCGCGGTTGGGAGCATCCAGCCCGCCGTGCACGAACGACGAGTAGTTGTTGTAGAATCTGTTCACAACATTCATACATTAAGTTTACATTTACAGCACCTTTATAATTCATACATCACAATAATATATACTTTTGTATATTTAGTATAAGTGTTGTTCTGTATGAGGACAAATGTGACTGGTTAATATTACAAGCATAGACATGACACACGGTGTACATGATAAGTGATATTCTATATGTAACAAGTTGAATATTAATAAATGTTTCAATTTATATATTTCAAATTAATCAATTAATACAAATTTAAGCAAACTTAAGTGTGTTTTTGTAACCAGACTGTATTATAAAACTGTTATTAATAATTTTTAAGAGAAATCTGTGTGAATGAAAATTTTAATAATGAACATTCAATGTAAATTTTCTTAATGTAATATATAATAAACATTCATATAACAATGCATGTCACACAGTGTAATGACCATGACTCTGTTAGGAGACGAGGCCAATGATGTCACCGGAGCTCTGATACTACTGATAACAGATAAGATGATGACGTCACACTCATGACAAAGGCAGTTCCCTCAACTGAACACACACACATACATATCTAACATGTTAAAGTTAAGAGATACCATGCTGGAACAAAAACTACAATGTTTTAAATAAGTCAGGTTATGATGATGACCCTCATTGTTTAAAGAAATGTTTACAAAGATATGTATTTAACATTCCGAAGGTACATCACTATCAGTTATACAATCAAAGTAAATGGTTTTGATAAATACATAACTATTTCAAGAGCATTATTGATACAATCATTGAACACATTGTACTCCAAAGAAATTGGTTGAGATTTGATTTGCCGGGAGGCATGTAGAGTACTGTTAAATAATAATATATGTATGTAGTGAGTGTGTGTGAGTGTATATGATATAGTTATGAACCTATGCAGGTGTGCGGGCGCCTTGTTGAGCAGAGTGTAGTATTGACGGACGAACTCGCGGCCGACGCTCTGCGGGGAGGGGGACGGGGACGCCTCCATTACCATCGCTGTTGACACGGTGCGCTGATACAGCCCTCCGCTATACGCTGACAACACACACACACACACACTTAAATAGGTTTGTCGTGGATATGTACGCGGTGCAAGTGGGAGTGAGAGGTATAACAGCTAAATCTATTTACAACCTACTACAAGACTTGGGCCTGTCCAGAGTTCACATTGATACATTCTTGGGACATACTTTAATAAGTACAAATTTGGTAAGCTGAGAGAGGAGCTTAAACCTACACCTGGGTTGCAAGTCCCAGGCACTGTTGAAGCTCCTCTCTACAACGATGGACCCTGCACCTGCACTGTGAATACTTGGAATGCTGAGAGGTTTCGTCTCATGACTACCACCACAACCCTTAACATATATCACATATGAGATACATAGAGCCACTTCAAAGATCTTAATGTTTCATGACAGTACTAATAAATAGTTTCCTATTCACATATCTCCCACCACCTACCTTTTCGCTGCACAATTTCCCCAAATCGAAGGTTGTCTGGCAGAAATCGCTGTATAGCGATAAGACCGCCTTTTTGTACATTTCCATTTATTTTATTATTATTTTTCCGTGTAAAATTTACTATTTGTGGTGTGCAATAAAGTATATTCTATTCTATTCTATCTCCCTATACACTACAACATGTTAGCGTCGAGTGAAAAATTCAAATATTTGTTGCCTTAATTCTAAGGTGAACCAACTATAGCTAGTATACTAACAAACTTGTAATGAATAAATTATTTGTAACTAGGAAGTTGCTACTGCATCATCACAAAAAATATTTACTATGGTCTTAACACAAAGAGTCACATTGTTATCAATATACAAAACTATAATTAGAGAGTTAAGAACACATCTTATCAATTTCACTAATTGTACTCTTTATTAGTGCTCCATTAACAATAATTCAATAAAATATATTTATTTGATAATCAAACCTGAAATGTGAATTAAATATCAAACAGTTGTATAAAATATAGTTTAAAGTTTCACTAAAATCAACATGAAGAAATCTTTATAATCATTATGGATTGGGAGATTATTCAGTTTTAGTTTCAAATGTGTGTAAATTAATACATTTTACTGTGACTAAAAAAGCTTTTCCTACCTTAATACTTTTGTTTAAATACACAAGTGTGTTTTATAAGAAGCAAAAATTAAAATCTTGAGTAGATTATAACTATCAAATAAAAATACTGCAACAATGTATTTACCATCAGAAACTATTCTTATGCTCATCAAATTAAGAAGCAACTCAAATCTAAGTGTGTGATCATAAAACAACAAAACAATGTAACCACTCAAACAAACAAATAAACTTCAAAACCGCGCGAAATTAAATTAGATCCTATAATCTATATACTTTAACGGGAAAGGGCTGATTTCCTTGAGATGCTTAATCTTTTCTGACCGTATATTGAACGAGTAGTCATTCAGGGCTTTTTCGAACCACGCATGGCGCTTCTGACTCGTCTATAATCACTATTTCAAAAAGGATCCTTATAAACACTTAACAACATATACATGTATGTGTAAATAGCCCACTATTAACGAAAAGCAAACCTTTCCTCAGCTAAAAAGCTCGGTTTATATAGCATAGAAACTAGAGGTTTAACCTATAGAAAAAATCTTCCGCCGTTAACAAGATTGCGTTATTGAGCATTTAATAGGTATTCGTTGAAAATCTCTTACCTCAGTAAAATATAGGCATCAAAATGTTGTAATCTGTAACGAATCGTCACGAAAATCGCGAAATTTTCACGATAAATACGGGCTGAAAACAGAAAAAGAGCCTACCTCACCGTTCGGTGTCAATTTTGTAATAGTGCTGCCAATATCAAAATTTCACTCTAAATTAACAATTATGGTTTTATTTAAAGATTGTTAGTCTTTTATTTTATTCCAAAAATTCTAAAATAAGCGGTTATCTTTTATGTACGAGTCATTTTGTGTGAAATACAGGTATTTTACTAATCATTAAGTGTTGATATGCAATATTTCTATTTAATTTAAAATCAAACTAAGTGTCAACGACATTTTTAATATTCCTGAATTATATTATATAAATTATTTATATAATCATATATTTCGTACCTTTGATGTAAATTGATGTAAGTTATTAAGACAGTTTTTCTTAAAAAGCATATTTAAGAGGACAGCTTAAAAATTGTATTTTTGTGAAACGTATTTTCTTCGTCATTTAGCGAATTTAATGTTTATGTGTGTAAGTACTACCTTATTATATAAGTATTTGTTACATTTTCTATAATAATATTTAAATCTGCTGACTAATTTTATTAACTATATAAATTTAGATTCCTTGTATATCGCTGTGTTTCTACTGATGTAATAGTTTTAGGAATATTTTTGAACGTAAATGTAGTTACAATTGGCGGCATTTAGTTTGTAATGTTGGTAAAGATATTGATTTATTCCTGTGTAATCTTTTTACTCTTTTGCTCCTTTAAATTTTGTATCATCCATCTCTGTTTATACCGGTGCGTGCCATTGACCCTACACAAGCTACTGTCCGTTTATTGGTGGATTCGAGGGAAGGGATGAAAATGTCAGCAAAAAAAGCGCGTCGCTTTACAAGAAGCCAACATTCCGATATAGTTCGCGCCGACTCATCATACTCAGTCTTTCATTCTTCTGCATTTGGCATTCGGCGTCGAAGGTCGTGTTTAGACCTTAGATTTTAGTTTATTGTTACTTATAAGTCTATATTTAGTCATTATGGCCTCTAACGATAATTTTGCACAAGATGTTACTGAAAACCAAGTGAATGGAAATGGAGAAAACGGTGGAGGTGATGGTCAAGAACATAACAGCGCCGACGCCCCAGGACGCGATGACGACAGGTACTACTTTTAAACTTTTTAAGTGCTTTCAGGAGTCGAATACTTCGGTTAGGAAATATGTTTTCTTATATCACCTATGTAAAATAGCTTAAACTTAGTTGTTTAGTAAGAATTTTGCGTTGTAACATTGTTTTTACAGTAACTATTTGCTCGCCGCAATGGCGGCGTCGGTCCGGCATTTTTCTCTATCGGCATTGCAATCTATTTTAATCCTTAAGGCGTTTTCAAAATTTAATGTTTTTATTATTGCAGTGGATTCTTCGCGTATTAAATTAAGCCTCCTATGTCATAGTTCTTATTTCAGATAATTCCAGGATACATTATTATTAAATTTATTCTGTCACCGTTCTACTTAAAATGGCGTCACTCGCGCGTCAGTATAGTTCCCGCCGGCGCGGTCCCGTTATCGATTTTCGCATCAATTTTTTTATTTTGCATTCGATGAGTGGTTTGAATGTTACGGTCACGGCGAGGACCCTATCGTTGATCGCACAGTACAGCTCCTTGCAAGATTTTAAATCGGTGGTAGTGCGTACGGCTGAGTACGCGGTCAGTTTGGAGCGCCACTAACGCCCTGTCTCTCTGCAGGTGTGAGCCTGCGCCGCCGCCGCCGCAGCCGCCGCAGGACGTGAGGGTATATATCCGCAAGGGCTCACACTAAAGTAACCCCCGACCAAACTGACTAGATTGTCTTGGCCACTTAACTTTGGGCCTCGTTCACACTTGCCAATTTCAAATCTTGCGATATATCACTGTAACATTCTTTTCATTTCTGGTTGTCTCTGATAATGTTAAATTTTGCAGTTTAATTTTTGTAACTTACAGGTTTCTGAATTTGTTTTGCTGCAGTGCTTGGAGTTTGTTTTTCACAAAATAGTAGCTGTAAAGTACTGTAAACAAGTACTGCATAGTGTTAATTTAAATTAGTAATTTACACTTAAGTCAGTTTCTAAATCGCGACCGTGCATGTTTGTTTTGTTCCACAATTGATTTGTTTGTTGTGCTTTCAGAAAACTTTTTGTGGGAGGGCTCAGCTGGGAAACGACAGACAGTGAGTAGCCATCTCTCGATGACTTTTAGATTACTTTAAATATAAATAAATCTTCTTAGATCATGATGAACCAATTCAGTTCTGCTTCTGATATTTTTTGAAGATAACTTACCCACTACCCTGAGTTCAACAAGATTAAAATGGAGAAAATGAAGAAATGGAACAGAATTAAAATGTGTAAATTTAATTTTTCAGAGGAATTGCGTGAACACTTCAGTGCATATGGAGAAATTGAAAGTATCAATGTCAAGACAGATCCTAACACGGGAAGATCACGAGGGTTCGCCTTCATTGTATTCAAAGCCCCCGACTCCATTGACAAGGTGATGGCTGCCGGAGACCACACAATTAACAATAAGAAAGTAGACCCTAAAAAAGCGAAGGCTAGACATGGGAAGATATTTGTTGGAGGTCTTAGTAGTGAAATCTCTGACGATGAAATCAAAAATTTCTTCAGCAACTTTGGAAATGTAAGTACTTGAATTATTGTATATATTATTCAATCTGCACATTACATATTAGGCGTATGTGATGAAAAATCCGGATTTGGTGAGATAATTATGTTCTAGATTATTGTGAAGAAGACACCGGGCCACTGAATACTAAAAATAATATATGTACATATAAAATTTATTTATATGTTGGGGGTTAACAGATGATGTTTGTTTCAGATTATCGAAGTCGAAATGCCTTTCGATAAAACGAAGAACCAGCGGAAAGGTTTCTGTTTCATAACATTTGAATCTGAGCAGGTGGTCAATGAACTCCTCAAGACACCTAAGCAGACCATCGCTGGCAAAGAGGTACATTTAGAAAATGTGTTATTTGTTTGAATATATTTGCCATGATGCACTTGTAAACATTGTTATAATAATGTGACTTTGTATAAAGGTTGATGTCAAGAGAGCGACTCCCAAGCCCGACGGCCCTGGAGGCATGGGCGGGCGAGGAGGACGCGGCGGGCGGGGGGCGCGCGGGGGACGCGGCGGCCGCGGCGGGTACGGCGGACAGGGCGCCTGGGGCAACCAGGGCTACGGCGGGTACGGCTACGGTCAGGGAGGATACGGCGGCGGGTACGACGGCTACGGCGGCTACGGCGGATACGGATACGACGGCTACGGCGGATACGGCGGATACGATTACTCCGGATACCCCAATTACGGTAAACGCGGCAAGCAGCACTAGTAAGCCGGCTCCGCTGGCCTGCTCACCGACACATTACCTCGACTGATGTTACCTGATCCTAGAATGTAAACGTAGAGTAAGGCTAGGCGCTAGGCTAGCGTAGTGGGGTCGCTCACCCTCCGTCCTTAACATACCTCCTCGCTGATGTATATTAGGTGGATAAGGAGACGTCGTCGCGTGGACCTTAGGTGTATGTCTTTAGTGCGTAGAAAATATTTATTTTTCTATTATAACTGCGTATTTACATTGATATTCTATCGAGATAATGTGTAGTGAATGTTTGTCGGGCGACTGTTAGGGTCGGACGAGTCGACCGCCCATGGATACTACTCTTGTGTAATCGAAGTTAAATCATTTCATATAACTGAGAATCATTTTATTACATTTTCATTAGTTAGTTTATTTCCACTGAAGTCGCGAGCCGCGCCGCCTGTGTGCGCACTCGGCCGACCGCTCTTTATCATTGTTTCACTGAGGGTACTATGTTTGTACATATATGTTACCGCCTTACGTTTTATAAGTGTTTTTTGTAATACCACTTTTGACATCTGTAGCAATGTCGCCCGAGTTATTTGTTTTGGTATTTTTATTTTACCTATTTAACGCTCTCGCCACATGCTACATTTGGGTAATTGGGGTAATATATGGAGAGACATTGTGAAAGTGATAAAGATATGATGAAGCTTTTGAATAAAGCACTGTTACCAAAAATCAATGTGTTTCCATATATACCCCAGTCCGTCCCCATCCATCCATCCACCCACACCCACACCCACACCCACACCCAAACCCATCCACCCTCCATTCATCCAATCATTCATTCGTTCATATAACCTACCACCACGCCACACAACTAACACTACAGCGATTTGTGTTACTGACACACGTCTCCCAGTCAATATAATATCTAGAGTCCTGACACAACAGACACCAGCTTAGTGTAACGGGTGGTGTCTATAATATTTATGTAATGGGGCGACTTTTGGCTCTGACATGAAGTTAAATAATAATATATCGAACAGTCTGTAATGAAGAGGGAGTATGTTGTTACGCACATAATACACAGTAAAGCATTACAATATACAATGAAAGATAGTACAAAGAACGGGGGGAGTGTGGGAGCTCGGGGGAGGGAGGGGAGGGGGACGCCACACGCCACGGAGGGCCGAGGTTGATGACTGTAGACTAATGGCTTTGTGTGTGTGTCGGGCAGACTACGGCGGGTACGGAGGGTACGAGGGAGGCTACGGCGCGCGGGCGGCTCCTCGGGGGAAAGGTACTGCGAACATGCACGGCCGCGCGCAAACTACCGATCATATGTAGCCACGGCACGGGCCCGTACAAGTATCGGTCGTTTACGCCGAGCGGCTGAGCTCGTTGTCGTTTTATTGACCGAGTGTTCGGGAGCATGATGACCCTTGACCCTGACCGTGGACATCTCCCGTCATGTAGCATCGCAAACGTTTGATGTTATAACACTGACCGATTAATTTATACACATTCCTTTTCAATATGTAGATGTGACATTAATATTACTGCATGTATATTTCGCTGTAAACGTTCCTCACACTCGATTCACTCGTAGGAGCTTTAGTTTTTTATTATCCTTCTTCAGTTCGTGTCAGGTTACACATGAACTCTCGCCGCTCTCATGTTTGTAGTTATATTAATCGATCCGAAGTGTCGAACGGAACCGACGCCGACGCGGTCTGTGTAACCTCTCAGTCGAATGATCGTAATACTTGTTCAAAACAGACACTTCCGTAAATACTTAGATTTAGAGTATAATAACATTAATGTGACTGAATATTAGATTTCTGCGTAAAGATACGCTTACACTAGCGACCGAGAGACATGTCGAATACACCGTCGATATAAATGTGTCGTGACGTCACGGAGACGGTGGTGGGAGTGTGTATGGGGGGGGTGTGAGAGGGGGAGGGGGCTGACATTCGACCGTGACGTGACGTGTGAGCGTACAGTTACTTTGGATTATTGGCATGAGTTAAGTGTAGGTCACGGAGTGTGTGGGCCGAGGATATCATGTGACTCGTTGTAGCAGGTTACCAGGGCGGCAAGCAGCGCGGGGGCGGCGGCGGCGGTGGCGGGGGCCGCGCCAACCAGAGGCACCAGCCATACTAGACACTACCAGTACCTGCCCATAGTCATCTCAGTCCAATAGTAAGGTGATGTGAAGCACGTTGACTGAGCGCCTGTCTGTCTGTCTGTGTACTGTACCGATGAAGCTAACGAGGCGGTGTGTTGTGTTGCAGGTTAAGTGATCGGTCATGAGCGCCCCCCGCGCCGCGCGTCGGTCGGTCGAGTCGCGGGTGTTGGGGAGGCGTCGTTCCATTCCACATGATTAATTTAAGAAGTCTTTTTAAGAAATTTAAGAATAAAGTAAATAGTCGGTCATGTGACGCGACCGCCTCGGAACGGTCGACGCATGGAATGATCATAATATAGTATGGATTATAGATTAACTGAGTATTATTGCTGATTAGATTCAATTTTGACATTTTAGTATCGAAATCTTACCTTTTAAACCGATTCTATAGAGTAATGATAATAATTATACAGAGCTTAAAGTGTAGTGTCGTATGTGTGAGGAGCCCTGTCCGCGTGTCTGTGTGTGTCCGTGCGTGTAGGTGTGTGTGCGTGTGTGAGAGAGTACGGCCGCGGTCCACTCAGCGATGACTGTCTGGATCTCATTGCAGAATGTTGTAGATTTGTAATTTTTCTTGGTAATGTAACATGGAAATTGGAATCATGTATTTTATACAAAGTAGTCGTTTCTTCCATTTTGTAGGGATGAAAATTAGTTTAAGGTAAATGTTCATGAACAAACTCTGGAGATGTAGGATTGTATGTCGGAATATAACGATATGTAAATAAAAAGTTGACGGTTGTCATTGAGGTTTCCGATGTCGAGAGCTCTGTACAATGTTTAGTCTAATTTATCAATCTTTAATTAAAATAAAAACCTCTGAATCTATTTTTAAGTACTTAAATGGTTATACAATAAACATGAAGCTTTATTTTTCTGAAAAGTTTGCATTCTGAATCTTACCGTCTGGGTAAAAATATAAGAATAAGTCTTGTCAGTATCGAACTTGTAATTTGGCAGAAGTTAACAATAAAAATGTATAAAAGAATGAATGTTGTTTTCTGTCCCTGTTTCTGTCTGTGTCTGTACAGTGTGCGCGGGGTTGTCGACACGTTATGTTCTGCCACCCATGATTCCCTGAAATGTTCCGTTATTAGCAGTGGTTTATCTGAGATTTAAATTCCTCTGAAATCCATTTGCCACTTGTAAACACTATAGTACCTAGGTCCTTAGATTTTTTTGTGTTACTAAACTTTGTTGATAGATTTTTTTGATTAAAGGTATTCCTGGAAGTACACATTTAATAAAATAATGTTTTGGGAATACAAGGTCGCCTTATTTTGTTTTACGATTTTCAGGAATTTCGTAAACGTCTGTTAGAAATGGTAATAAAGTCACGAAGTCAAATTCAATGCCCACATTTATACATACACATGCCCACATCTTTCGTGAAAAAAACTTTAAATTTTAAATAACTGAGAATTATAGACGTAAAAATGGCTAGCTCTCCATTAGTTTAGAATATGTATAATATAATAAAGCTGGGAAATTGCTAGGCAGAGAAGATAATAATACAATAGCATTGTTGTAATAAGATTAAGATTTTGTATCACTTACAGTACTTCTATGTACCTATATTAGGAAATTTTATGTTTCGTGTTGGCCCTGCATCTTTATAGGTACTTTACAATTATTATTAGAACCATTAATTACTATTTCATACATTTCTCCTTTGTAACAGGTAAGGTGTGAATTCTTCTCTCAATAAGCCGTAGTTCTAGTTGTAATTAACCTACTTATCAAAATTAGTTTCTTATACGTACATGAATATTTTAGAGCACTAGTTTAGTCCTAAATAAATAAAAAGTCACAATCATGACATCTCAAGTAATTCAACGAAATGATAAATGTTGGTTTTTAACAATGTTTTACATACCTACGACAAATCTAATTTTATTTGGCGTCGTTGAAGCATCGAGGCTGCCATTTTTAAGAAATTTTTCATATTTTTTTACAGGGTACATTCCTGCTTTTTAGTTTACTTGTTGTTAAGTAAAAGAATTTGTATTCAAAAAAAGAAAACAATTTGAAGTGTTCCTACTTTCTTTTATTACAGCGACTCGAAGTCTTTCGTTCACCTATCCCATGTCTCATTACAATCAACGTCAAGTAACCACTACATAGTTTCTAAAACATTGATTTTCAATGTAGTCCAGGTGGTTGATTACCTAGTGGACTTAATTAATAAGATTGGGCGGTGAACGAAATTTATCTGGTTGCTTTGGAAACAAAATTCTGGTTCAAATTAAATGCAGTGAAGACTTATTATAATAGGTATATTAGAGAACGACTGTTACTTGGAAACAGGACATATTATACTTAGTACAGTTCATCGAAACTAAAAGAAATAGGCTCAAAATGACATGTTTAGGGAAATATGTTTGTTTGAATCTTCTAAAACCATCAAAATTGAAAGTTGTTTTTATAAATGATGAAGAAGGTACAACGTTTAGTAGACCTTATAAAGGTATGTCCACGCTAGGGTTCAGAGTCAAAATCAAGGTAAAGTGTATTATTATTATATAACACTCGGGGGCTATATAATACTGTGAAGTTTAATTGTAGTACATACAACCTACGCACATAGGTACTTGATTTTGTACATAGTGTATTTGTAGGCTCGTCGGAAAATTATATTTGACAGCGGCGTGTATTATATACCGAGTACCTAAACCACTATACTATGAAAATAATTCATCAGTTATGATTCCATGTAGAAGGAAGTCATTTATAATTTTTTCTGGAAATCGTATCATTCAGAGTTTGTTCAGACGTTTACGTTTTCATGAAAGTCAAGCCGAGTAACATGAGTGTAATAAGAAAGAACATGATACATAAGAATTGTCAGTCAGTGGCGGCCTAGTGGTTAGAGATCCGCCTCTCGTGCACGAGGGCGTGGGTTCGATTCTGGCAAGTACCAATGTGATGTCATGTACTCTCTCAGAGCATTTGGACACTACTGACAGACTGTAAAGGAAAACATCGTGAGGAAACCTGGACTTATGATTTCAAGTTTGAAATCACCAACCCGTCTTGAGCAAGCGTTGTGATTAACGCTCAAATCTCTTCCTTGTGAGAAGAGGCCTTTCTCATCAGTGGGCTCTGATAGGTCAATGACATAAGAATTGAAGAATTCCCTTTTATAAGAATTCAGATAATATTTTTTATTGAGCAATTCTTAACACAGACCTATTTCATTGACGGAATATTGTGTTTTTGTTTTCTGCTCTTGTTGAATCGTAGGGACCTACTATTTTCTCAAGTGTACATATTTCATGTTGTACAGCACACTTCCCCTTTTCTTTTTTAATTTATTAAAGTCGACACAGCAAGAGTAATCCTAAGTAAGGTCTAAGCAGACAAGTCATCTACATCACTTAGTTTCTAGACCAGTGCCGATAGCTTTTAAAACATAAATAATTATAGTAGAATGAAACTCATTAGAAAAGGAGGGGAATATTATAAAATTTAAACGAAAAATAATTTACGGGCGATCTGAGGTCGGGAAGGGTATGGGGATGGGTATTTAAAAGTAAAAAATGGGTTTTCTCGATTTCCGGAAAAACTAAGAGTCCTAATGAAAAATGTTATATGGCAAAGTTGTAGGTATTAAAAAGATCTAAAACTTTTCTATTTACACTTTTTTCACATAACCCGAAAATTTATGTGATAAATTCGAAAAACCAAGTTTTTGGTTTTTTATTTTTATCTCTTACAAAAAACAATTTTTTTGTCACGAAATTTGGTGAAAAAATTCATTTTGATGTTACAAATGCACTGTACTTTATTTGATTAGAAATATTTATTTTTTCAGCTTATCTTCTTCTTCTATATATCTTCTATATATATATAAAAATGGATTGCTGTTCCTTAGTCTCGCTAAAATTCGAGAACGGTTGAACCGATTTGGCTAATTTTAGTCTTGAAATACTTCTGGAAGTCCAGGGAAGGTTTAAAAGGTGAGAAAAATTGGAATAATTGCCGGGAAAACCCTAAAAGCAGCCCTTTTCTATTTTCCATACAAACGTTTTTTTTTGACATTGGATTTGACAACTAACTAATGTGTCAATCATTCTGTTTGATTGAAACAGGAAAAACCTGATTATTTATGGCTTCTAAGACGGAATAGAGTTCGCCTGGTCAGCTATACCTACATATATTACTCTTGACCAAACTAACGCGGACGAAGTCGCGGGCAAAAACTAGTTTTGAATAAATACCGAAAAATCATCCTCATTTTCAATCGAAAAATCACCCGTCAAAATATCAGCTATTTTCAAAAATTTGGTATGTTTTCAATTTGTTTTAAAAGTTTTAGATCTTTTTAGTACCTACAATTTTGCAATATAACATTTTTCATTAGGACTCTTAGTTTTTCCGGAGATCGAGAAAACCCATTTTTTACCCTTAAATACCCACGCCCGTACCCTTCCCGTTCCCGACCTCAGATCGCCCGTAAATTATTTTTCCCTTAATTTTTATAATATTCCCCTCCTTTTCTAATGGGTTTCATTCTACTATAATTTATTTTCACTTTTCATCATTTTTAGAGGCATCTGCACTGGCCTATTCACGTTTTTTAGGTTTTAAAATAATAGTATATACCTGCTTGGATACATAGTATTTATTAAATACATTTATAGGGAGACGAAACCTCATTGCATTCAATGGATTCACGGTGGGGGTGCTGGGTCCATTGCGTTGCAGAGAGAGAAGCTTCAACCGTGCCTTAGACTTGTGAATTGTGACCCAGGTCTAGGTTTAAGTTGTAGGTTTTTTTGCAAAACAAAAGATATCAAAACTTCGACACATGCTTATCAAGATAGCATTCTTGACACGTTAAACCTCTTAATAATACCAGCTCTTATGTGTATAGCAGAGTATAGTTTATAAATTGATTTATTTGTAGTTAGTTACAATAAAAAAATATATCTTTGTACCAAGATGGCAAGATTTACATTACTATCAAATTTAGGAGTCATTATATGATGTTCGTGGATAATGTGATTATTAATTTAGAATCCTTTAAATTGTCCCTTTACCAGGACTCGTGAGCACCAAAAATAAAAAGTGATATATTTCTTGGTATCTGTTTATTGATTTAATCTGAATGTCCTCAGCAAGGCTGCGCGCTCGATGTTGCGTGAAGGACGTCGAGTGCCTTGCACAGCGCTCGGTAGTCCACCTGGAGGACGTACAAGTGATACATTATAGAACTTCGTAGCTACAGGGAACGTTCGACTAAATGCAGGAGGCAGGTGGGACTGCTGCTAGTGGAGGCAAATAATTCGATGCTACTTAATATTTTTTGATGGTTTAGAACTCAGAGCGAATTCCAAGTGGAACAGAAAAAAATAATCAGTGTGCTTATCAGCTCTAGATATGGCTACCTACATCTTCTGTTCGTCATTATGCATCGCGTTTTTGTGTTCGATCACGTAGTTTAACTTATGTATATAGGCGGTGTGTAGGTTATTTTATCCACGACATATTAAGTGTGTGTGATACCTCGTCTCCGCATCCTCGTCTGTATCCGAAACACTTGTACAGCAGGTCTCTCTCCCTGGCAGACAACCTCGCCAACAAGCCTCGCTGGCACAGCGCGCGCTCCACGCTCACCCGAGGGATGGTGCCGCAGCGCTCCTTGTCAGCGTCCTTTGGAATAACAAGCGTGACTCATAAACATATATTTATATAATTAGCGAAGAGTCCTAGGTTCTAGGTGATGGTTCCCCGGACTGACCTTGAACACCTCCATAATATTAGACAGCTGATCGGGGAAGTGTGACAGTTTGTCCAGAGCGGCGGCCACTAGCGCCCGTTCTTCGTAGTTGAGGTAGTTGAGCGGCGTGTCTCTGGCGGGCACGTGTTGGAGCGGCGCCAGTAGCGGGGCTCGCTCCAGGCCTCCTTGCACCAGACTCTCGCCCACCGTCTCACAGAACCTTTCATACTCCACGTACCGCCGGCGACCCGGCGCGCTGAAACTGTTCGCGGATAATGTTCACAACAGTTTAATTGTTCCGCTACATGTAGGACATGTAATGTTTAAACGTACACCTCCATGAGTGTGTCCATCTCTATGGGGGTGAGAGCCAGCCCGGCCGCCGCCAGGCCGCGGTAGAAGTCCGCGCGGGGAACCACTCGCTCGTGACGCGGGTCGAACTGAGACACGAACTCGCGGGGACGGACGCCCTCGCGGACCATCTGATACGACAAACACTTCATTACTTACGAAACATACACTTACTGGTAAAATAACAAAATAAAAAGATCCTTGATACTAGGAGGCGATATTGAATTATATGAACATACAGCATATTTAGTAAGATTAATATCTTTTGTATACACCGTGGTCAACTATACCTGACATCTTGTGACAATAACTGAAATCTGCTAGGTTCAAGTAATTTAATTAAAGAGCACATTTAGAAATTCATTATCAGAGCGAATAAAAACTTGGAGCTTATTTAATAGATTTATGAAAATTACTTCTTTAGATTATTATATGTACATATAAGAAGACCTACTTTTCCTTTGATCTTGGCAAGTATCTGCACTATGTCAGTCTCTCTAGGATCAACGACGCTGGTTTTAGCTTTATGTCCCGCTACCACTGGTCGAGAGATGGTGGCGCTTTCAACTGGTTTCTCTTCTAACTAAAAGTTGACTCAATAAATATAAAACTATTTAACACGTACCTACCTACCTGTAACGAACAGGAAACTGATTGGCTTCATCTGGGATATGGTATTGATAAGTAAATGAATTAAAGTAAATTAAAGAGTGAGAAGGTGAGAATGAAAGGGAAAGTATTGAAAACATGTTGGGATTTATAAAGTACTAGCTTTCCGCCCGCAGCTTCGCCCGCGTGGAGTTCGGTTATATCGCGTTTCCAAGAGAACCTTTCAAAAGTCTGGTGTAAAAACTATCCTATGTTCTTTCTCAAGGTCAACTTTAACTCTGAACCAAATTTCATTAAAATCAGTTCAGTGGTTTGGGCTTGAAAGCGTAACAGACAGACAGACAGAGTTACTTTCGCATTTATAATATTATGTAGTAGGGATGGTGTGTGAGTCCTTGCGTGTTGGGTGTGTGTATTGTTATTAAAAAGTTTTTAAGAAAGATCCCATCTTAATGTTGTGTTAAGAAAAGAGCTTGTATCTAAAAAGTATCTCGGCGCAATTAATATCTACTAGTTTGCATTAAATTATATATTGTACATACAAATGTATATTAGAAATTCAAGATAGAAAGTTATAGTCCAGAATTGTTCATTTTATACTTGCCGTAATTATTTTCTCAACAAATTTTAAAATACATAAACTGAAAAATAAAGAATTTTATAAAGGAATATTCAAACAATGTATATAATAGTGAGTGTAGAGGTATATACTCGTATGTTTTTCAAATAGTCTGACCTCATCTAGTAGGGCAACGTATTTGAAGCCACAGTCGTCCAGGTATCTCGTCTCCAGAGCCCGGAGCTGGGCCGCGGCCGGCAACACGCCCGCTCGAGCTAACACGCGGCGGACCTGCGAGCGAGACACGTGGCCGTTGTTGTGTCTGAAGATAAACGATATTATGTATTATTAATAACTTCATGACTCGGGATACGTTCTCATTAGACGCTCGTACGTTTATGTTAGAAATAGTAATAAGCACATTGTTATTTGGGGACTACGCAGATACGTTCCTCAATATATTCAACTAGAAGACCCGGCGAACTCCGTTTCGCTGTATAATCAAGGAATATCTGTTACGTTTTTTTATTCATATTTTTTGAGTTTACCTATTAAAGCCATAAATCTCCGTGTTTTCAAGTGCGACAGAATGATTGACATATTAATTGTTATATCTAATGTTAAAAAAAAAAGTTTATATTAATAACTACTAATAAATTAAAATTGATTAAAAAACCTTTGTCCAGCGGACAAAATTGTGAATCTAAACCATTAACAGATCCCCTTGAACACACACAAAAAATTTCATCAAAATCGGTCCAGTCGTTTGAGAGAACTTCAGTAACATACACACTCACAGAAGAATTATATATATAAAGATATGCTCGACCAAACTTAGCCACTAGACTGTAGGTACCTATAACTGGTCAATTATTTATCTACAGTGAAATGATGAAATATAAATTTGCTTAAGTGGGATTTAATGGAAACAAAATAAGTATGTACATATTTGGCAATTTTCAATTCATAAATATTGTATCCGCACCGGACTTATCTGAGTGAAGTTTGTGTTTAGAAATGTTTAAGAAGGGTAGGTATTGGTTAATAAATATTTAATCTGTATTGATCGAACCGTTCCGTTTAAGGCTTGGCATCCCGGGCACGAGGAGGTGGAGAGAACTTAAGTATTCATTTGGTTAGTATTAATGTGTGCTGATGAAATAAACAATGGTTACTTCTTAAATATTGTTTAAGTTTAATCAACTTATACCAAAACTCTTTTTCTGTACCTAACTCAAAACTTTATATATATAATTCTTCTGTGAGTGTGTATGTCACTGAACTTCTCTCAAATGACTGGACCGATTTTGATGCAATTTTTTGTGTGTGTTCAAGGGGATCTGGGATATCTTTAGATTCACAATTTCGTCCGCTGGACAATATTTTTTTAATTAATTTTTAATTTATTAGTAGTTGTTGATACAAACGTTTTTTTGATATTAGATTTGACAACTAACTAATATGTCAATCATGTAATTAAATATAATAATAATGTAATAGATAAGGAAATAAAAATAGGATAAAAAATGATAATCGATGTTAACAAATTGTAATGTATTATATTAAACTGTAATGTATTAATAGTAATGATAAAATTATGATAAAAATGTGTTTTTAAAATTGTAATAAAAGATATGTATAAATAAAATAGGATAACTGTAAGATAAGTAGAATATATGGAAAAATGTAAGTCAATGTAAAACTGAAAGATAAGAATAAAAGAAAAGATAATTAATAAAGATATCCCCACCGAATCCTAGAAAAATGGTTAAAAGAGTAACAATACACACATAGTTTAAGGGTATATCCCTGGTATGAAAGAAAGAAAAAGTATGCAGAATGAAAGGCCCTAGAGAAAGATAGATCTGGTATGAATGAGAAATAGCTAACAAGGTCTCTGACCGTGTCTGAGGGACTAGGAATAAAAAAAAACATATATGTCAATCTTTCTGTCGCACTTCAAAACACGGAGATTTATGGCTTTAATAGGTAAACTCCAAAAATATAGATAAAAAAACGTAACAGATATTTCTTGATTATAGGGCGATACGAAGTTGGCCGGGTCTTCTAGTTTTATATAAGTATATAACATTGTGATAACTGAAGGTTCCATCAAAAATATTAATTCTGTATTTGTTTTAAAAATAAAAAATGATTTAACTTCCACTAACAGTCTTAACTTCTTCGGCTAAATTTTTATTATTCAGGTTGGAAAATTAAGACATCAATTTAAACGAGTTAGTTAAAATAACCGTGAGATATACTTATTCAGAGTTTTAATACATTTATTACAAAGATTTAAGATATATGTCAATGACAAGCTGATCTTTGTTTGTCTACAGTTATCAGTTATCTCTTCTTAATAGAATATTTTAAAATGAAATTCGTAAACTTATTAACAAACTAAAAAAATATAATTACGCGATGCGTTATAGGTAAGGTATGTATGCGTGAGTTTAGTTGTCGGTGAAAGCTATATCTAATGTATGTATATTTGAAAAATCATAGTCATACTCGTCATGGTCTCCAAACAGTGGCCTCAGGTCAATGGATCGTTCCTGGCAGGCGGCCCGTACCCTCAGCAGGGCAGCCTGCGCCGCGTCCAGCTGCCCCTCCCCCTCCCTCCCCGGCGCGCCGCCCCGGTCGTCCGCGGACCCCGGGGCCGGCAGCTCCGACACCTCCGCAGCAGCCCCCCCCACCACCACCTCCGGGTGCTTCTCTAGCTCCTTGATGGTGAACACTGCGAGTATGACAGACAGTACATATATTACGATAACGATTACATATAGTTTTAAACTTCAACTCAAAATTATAAACTTAGACATTTTGTACTGTCGGCTTTTAGCATTCTATCGATTCCATTGGCTTGTAAGATGTGTGCTAGTTAAGTATCTGGTCACCTTATAAAAAAATTCATATCACAAGGATTGAAAATATTCAAAAGCGTTTCTTGCTGCAATTATCATTTAGATTTAAACTGAACCTTAAAGTTATAATGAGAGGTTAAACTACTTTAGCGTTTGCAGGCTTGAAAACAGAAGAAAAATCTTATCATTAATGTTTCTTTACAAACTTTTACACAACTAAATTGAATGTCCAGATCTTTTGAATATAATTTTATTTCGAATCCCACCAAGAGTTCCTCATTATCCATCAAAACTATTTCAAGTTGCAACGTATAGGACTCATTTAGGTAAAAACTCACCAACACCCAGAATGGCGACGTTATATAATAACATTTCTAAAGAAATAAATGATTTAGACATACATACATATGCCACGACAATTTGGTACAATTTAAGAAAAAAAATTAGCCTTTTTAAAATAATACATTAATAATAATGCTTGCACTACTATAATTATAATTTAAATTAAACTTGGATCTATTTGTCATGTATTAATGAATGATATTATTTATAGACATTTATTATATGATATTTTAAAACTTTGAATTATATTGAAATGTTAAATTGTACTTTCTGTAATAATGTTATTAGTTATGTCAATGTTAGTGATTGTTATTATTGTTTTTTAATTTAAATTTTGATTTACTACAATTTTTATATTTTTCATAATGTGATAGCCTATAACTAAAAGGACATTTAAGTTATTACTAATAGTTATAATGAAATGAATGTAATAATGTTTTCTTTTGTTGGTTATCCAAATAAAATAAGTAAAGAAAAATTATAATATCTCACCCTGGTCGCAGTCGTCCTCAAACGTTCTCCAGCAGACAGCTACAGGATCGTTGGGGCTGGTGTAATGTGCGCACACACAGCGAGCTTCATACTCTGACAACACGGCTTGTAGACCCATAGCGTCCAAGGCGCGGAGAAACTGTTGCGGGGAGATGCGGCCACAGTTCAGTGGATCGTAATCCTACAACAAATAATACATTGTAGTCTTTCTTTATTATTGAGACTAAACTTCACACCATTTCAACCTCGCTAAACGAACCCTAAGAAATTCGGAGACTCGTATCCTTCTCTGCAACACAAACTCCTGCACTCTCATCATGATATCCAGCAGGTGTCGCGGTGGTCGCCTCGGTTCCAGCGCGGGATGGAACACGTCAGTATGTCCGAGTGCTGTCGGCGATATTCCCGCTTCTATCTCGGGTCGAGACAGCTTGGGCAGCGTCGTGTCAATCACCGCTTTCGGATTATTGTAAGCCTGAAACATTACATTATTTTACCAAACTTATTAACGTAAGGTTATTAAATATCAGTGAGTGAATTGTTACCGGTCCAAGTCCCTGTATGCCCTCCTTCTTGACGGCCTCCACAGCTTTCAAGAACTCCACGTAGTCGAGTGTGTACGAGTCCTTGATGAAGCGACGCACGAGGAGGTTGAAGTCCTCGGGAGACACGATCACACCGATGTAGTCGAGGATGCGGGCGAAGTGAGCGAATGTTATACGGCCATCGTTTTTAGCAACCTGGTGTTGGTTTCAGAGAAAACTTTACATTATATTTATTTCTAAAATGTTTAACAAGAGGACATTACTTTTATAGGTATATATTTTTTAATAAACTTTAATTTATATTGTATTATTATTATCGAGTTGCTTGCGGTACTAAAAATTCATCAATATTATTTATTGATTCATTATTTTGTTTTTAAATTGAAGAATAAAATGTTATTTAATATTCTTGATAAATATTCCTCAAACAAAAACTCAAAGAAAAAGCAAACTGTTCTAATGTTGCCAAACATAAAGACTGATGTATATGTAAAAAACTTTCGAAACTAGAAATTAAATGTTTTGAATCCGCTAGCTGTGTTTTAAATAATATAATTTATCTTGTGGTTAGATTATATTAAGTTTAATATGGATTTTTTTTATAATCTAACTTATGAGTGTACAGTGCAGCGGTAAGATTAATTTCTAGCCACAGTTAATGATAGTTATAACATGTTCAGACCAGTTCATAGTCCTGGAAGTAGGGTCTGAGCGGCAGGTCTCTCTGAGCGATGGTAGCCAGCAGACAACACAGACGTCTCATCTGCCACTGGTCCAGCTTGTGACACTCGGGCTCGGGAGGCGGTGGGCACGCCTCTAGTAGACAGTCCGCTGAGGTCTTGTCACGGCCGCCGGCGTCTGTGGAGTATATACGAAAAATACGGTTAAAATCATTTTAGAGAAGATGCTTGAGTTCCTGTTACACAGCTACATTTAATAACTTGAACGAAAGCCACATTTCAAGGATCATTTATTTACAAACTACTTATTTCTATACCGTATTCATTTCTAATATCCCTACTAGTATAACAGGAATGTTGACGTTATTTCATTTTTCTTCTGTTTTAAATTGAGGAATTGTTCGTCGTCTTACAAGTTGTGACCACTATTATTGTTATAAGTTATTAGCCAATTTAACAAATATGTTTTTAATGAGATACAGTAACAGTATCAGTATCTTGTACCGGCAGATAAAATACGCTGAATATTAGATACATAGGTTCTAGGCTCCTTTATATTAAAACCTTTCTTGTAAGAGTTAAGATGTCTGTCTCTTGAAGTGAGGAGAATTTATCAGGATTGTTTTATATAAGGAAGTCTTTTACTGTTTTATTAAAGAATACATATTTCTCCTTTCATAATAAAGTTCCCAACTCTTGAGACGTTTATTTTGAGATAAAGTTAAAGGTTTTTTTTGTTTCCATGTTAATTAATAACTACAGATATGTTGAAATATAACAAGTAATGTGAATGCAAACACGGCAAGTGACAATGATAAACATTACAGAAAAAAGAGGCCAAAAATAAAATGGTTAGATACTCGGAAGCACATTTATTTTGTAAAAAATTTGGGAACATTTGGATTATTATTTATTAACGAGTTATGGATCGTTAATATTACACAAAATATTAAATTATACTTTAATCATATTTTCAATAAGGGAAGTTGAATTGCATGATGTTCTTGTTAGTCTGACATACAGAATTTCTGAAAAAAGTTATAATTATTTTGTATAGGTCATTGTTGATTCAATGAAAATACATATGAAGTAGCCAATGTTATTCCAATGTTTGTTGTTTTATGTGTTAATGTTAGTAACAATATGTTACTAGATGGAAGATTAAAAATCTTTTGTGATCGAAGTCCGGACAAACCAGACCAATCCTCTAACTACTACTTCTAATTAAACTCTGTTAAGTTATAGAAGCTTTATAGAAGCGAAACTATATAATGGCTTGCCTGACGAAGTTTTTGATGAAAAAACGTTTGCGATGTTTAGAATTGGGTTATTGTAGGGAGCAGTTGGATTAACCGCTCTTGAGTTGTATGGTTCCTTGCTACTGTACTGAATTGTTGTTTGAATTGAATTGTGTATTACATCTCATTCAAGTGAACATTGTTCTTTATGAGAAATAAATAAAGTTCTTTAACCACAAGCTTTGTATTTGATGCGTCATTATATAATAATGAAGTGTTATTATAGTCACCCTCTCCGTGTATTATCTGACACAGCTGGTGGTAGAGCACGCGTCCGTCCTGGGCTCGGAAGTAGTCCGCCAGCTGAGAGATCTCCGCCTCCGACAGACCCACCACCGACCTCAGCGGGCCAGCCAGCACCGACACGAACTTGGACTCTACACACATATATAACATATATACACTACGTTAGGACAACTTGCTTTGGACCTACTTCATAGCGAACATGTAGCTATTGAAGATGGAGCGAGTGGCTCGTACTCTCTGCAAATTCATTAGTCTATTTAGCACCGACTAGTAAAATATCCTAACAGTCTCTTTAATATACTTAGTTATATACTGTCGGCTGAGCTCCTCGTCTCCTGGCTATATCACATGTAGGTTCAGTAAACTGGTTCATTACCTGATATGAGTGAGTTCCCCTCGGGATCCAGCGGCCGGTACCAGTCCCATAGGTTGAGTCCCACGCGGAACACCGCCGCGCGGATCTTGTTGCACGTCTTCCATACATCCGCGAGACGTACTATCTTTATATGAAAAACAATTTGTATAAAATTTGATATAGAAATGTCAAATATATATATTTCTAGTTGATAAGCACAAAATATTTTTAATGTGGACGTTAGATCACATGTAAATGGAATAACAACAATACTACCGTATCATGCATCTTGATTTATTATAAAATTTCGTCTTCAAATAGGATTTCCGGAACTCAATTTAGAAATGACACAAAAATCTTGACTTTGAAGGTAACATCAAAAATTTATGAACCGAATGTGTAACTGATAGTGACAGTTTGAAAAGTAACTGTTGCGACGTCCGCGTCGTGTCACATTTGAAAAGAGAAAATAAAAACAAATAATGATGGCCGGAGATCACACAGATACAAATAGTATGTATTTAATTTACACATATGTTTATACAGGGTGACTGGTGAATTACTATCAATATTTAAGGAGCATACTCGGTACATGATTCTCATTCGAATTATGTAAAAAAAATAGGTACTTAATTTTTGACAAAATTTCCGTATAAATAAATAAAGTGTTGACACGTTCCAAGTGTTCCAAGTGTGGACGCGTGCGGCGGCGTGCTGATACAACACCACGCCGCACGCCGCACGCGTGTGTGTGTGTGTGTGTATACCTAATCTGTAGGGTGTTCACACGATGCGTAATTAATTACATAACTTTTGGTTAACTTTACTTAGAAGTTTATTAATATTTATGTTTTATTAATTTTTATTTTGTATATATGATCGTCAAATATCACGTCCTCAAGTATCGATAGTAATTCACCAGTAACCCTGTATATATATAATTCTTCTGTGAGTGTGTATATCACTGAACTTCTCTCAAACGACTGGACCGATTTTGATGAAATTTTTTGTGTGTGTTCAAGGGGATCTGGGAATGGAATAGATTCACAATTTTGTCAGCTGGACAATGTTTTTTTAATTAATTTTTAATTTATTAGTACATAGTTACAAACGTTTTTTTTTGACATTAGATTTGACAACTAACTAATATGTTAATCATTCTGCCGCACTTCAAAACACTGAGATTTATGGCTTTAATAGGTAAACTCAAAAAATATAAATAAAAAACGTAACAGATATTTCTTGATTATAGGGCGATACGTAGTTCGCCGGGTCTTCTAGTAAACATATATAGCTCACTGCTCACATTTGAATCACATCTCTAATGTCCCATGACTTGATAACAAACTCACTAATTGGATTAAATTGTAAAAGATATTTAATTAAAATTGCTAATCAATTTTTAAACGGTATAGCGAGCAAATAAATAGTATCTTTACTATAAACAGACTTAAAACACATCTTAAATCATCCTGGTTGCCATAAGATGTGCTTTCAGGCTCTGGACATGATAGTTTTATACATAAGTACATACAAATACTTTTATACAACAGTCAACACGAGATTTGTTGGAGAATTAATTGTATGGAGAATAAATAGAGAATACAGATTACGGTCGCTCGGGTTGGATAGCGGCGCTGGTAGCTTAATGTTTCGTTTTACTTTTGGTAGATGGCGCTTTAAGGCAGTGCTAATTTACAAATGAAAAATTACATTTGCAGTTGCTTTTATCGGAGTAGTCAATTTTTTTTTATGTGTAGCGCAAGTTAAAATAAGCTTATTTTAGATTTCGTGTTGTATCTATCTTAGAAAAGCTGATGAAAAGAAGTTTTTGACGTAGCTCATAAAGTATGAATCCTGCATAAAATTTTATAGAAAATGATTTGAATTCAATTGTTCAATTCAATTTTGCTATTTTTGTTATTTTATTTTGAAGACTTACCCTGCTTAGAGAAAGAGGAACAAATTTGATCATAAAGCAAAGACGTGTAAATATATGTGTCAGATGTACATATAATATGATAAAATAAAAACCAAACGGTACCACAAACATGTACCGACAGGCCGACTGTTCATTCATTTAATTAAATTTACTTACTGCTTGGTATTACAGAAAGTATTTTCACATTTTTATTTAAGTTATCATTGTTGTGAGACTGATCGAAGTTACAGTTCCTACTGTGTTAATTGTTCTGCCATTAAAAACTGTTTATTTTTTAATGTTTGTATATTACAAGTTAATGATTTCTTTACTTTAGTATTTCGTGAAAAGACTTCCATTCATGTGTTATATAAAATATTAAATCACATGTTATAATATAATTGTTCAGACCAGCATTTGCATATTATTATGTTTACGAGTATTACCTAATTTTATGATCTTTCTGAGTTATGATTTTACTTTTATATTTGACTTTTTTTACAAATTATATAAATTGCGATAATACCGTCAAATGTTCTCAATACGAGGCTAATTAGTATAATTTATAATCATTCTTGTACTCTTATTATGTTTTTTTTGAGTATGCAATATATAACATAACTATATTATGGATTACTTAATTTTAAATATTTTAATGAGATCTGAGATTTCCGCGTCTCTTATTCATTGAAATGAAACTAATATTTTGCGGATATACTACAACCGTGATCACGGTTGCTGTAAAGTAGCCGAAACGTCAGGAGTATGTAGTTTTTATCAAAAATAAAGACGCGCATTAATAGGAAAAATATTAGTTTCATTCAAATATGTTGTTCATTAATTAAATATATTTGTTTGTGTTCCAAATGAAAAAGTAATTTCTTAATGACATGACCTACAAATAAAACATATATTTCGAGATTCTACCCTCCAGCGGTCTATATTTATCGCCACAGACGGTAAAACCATTACTAGCCATCTTCAATCAATTTGTCAATGGAAACAAGGATCGTATCAGTTTGTTACTATTACAATTCCTTATTACAGTATCAAAAGCTGAGCGCGTCGTACAAGTAGCATCGAAGGTTAGAGTCGGGAAAGGGCGAGCGTTCTCAAGAGGAGATGTATAGAGAGCACCGTGTGGGTGTTATCGGCGTCGGTGGATGTCGAGTGGGTGAGTGGGTGTGTGGGTGGCTAGAGGCATGCGCCGTGGAGGTCGGAGGCGACCAATGACGTCAGGGGATCGATCGCGGCTCTCGGGCGAGCGACGAGCGGCGAGCGGCCAGCGGCGGGCGACGGGCGCGCTACACCGTGCTCTCATGGTACAGAGCTGTCAGCCGCGGCACGTGATGTAACGGACAGCAGCGGACAGGAACACCGGTTTGATGTCTAAGGCACGGGACACGCGCGCTCATGTGCGGACTAAGCTTTAGAACCAGGAACAGCCCTTCGCAGAAGACCTCCCTCCGATGGGGCGACAGCTGTGTCAGGCTCGAATGTAACGACTTCCACGGCACACACACCTCTCAGCTTTATAACGAGAGCGAGTGACATAACGGTAGTGTTCAGATCACATATATATATTTTATGATGGATTATTATTATACACGAGTATAGTTCCGGAAGTTATTTGTACTAGCTGGTAGTGAGTGGCCACTGGCAGGTCGAGCGACTCCAGCTGAAGATTCAAGGAGGCTTACATTAACAAGTGAGTACTCGATATATTTATATGGATGTTACCTTAACTGTACATTTCGTTTGTATTAAATCAATAAAAGTCGGTTCTGTGTATTAAAAGCGTTTCTGATGGCTTATAATATTTTACTTAAATACCTATTCAAATTAGAATAAAAATATTGATTTAAATAAATATTGGAAAGGTTTCGTAAGTTTTAATTTTGGCTGTCATTATATATTTAATCGATTTTGGGAATTCATTCATTGATATCAGGTACACTCTGTTGTTTAAGGACCTATTTTCTGAAATGTAAATGTGTGTTGGTTTGTTGTCGATGAAGGAATCCTTCAGGACATCAAGATGATCAACATAGCGGGCGTGATCTCCATCATCCTGTTCTACGTCCTCATCCTGGCCGTGGGGATCTGGGCGGGGCGCAAGAAGCCGCCAGGGAACGACTCCGAGGAAGAGGTCATGCTGGCAGGACGGTCCATTGGATTGTTTGTTGGCATCTTCACTATGACCGGTGAGATGACATCTTTGTTGGTTACATCTAGATAACAATGAGTAGTTGCTTATAACTGACTCCTTTATTAAATTCTTTCATAAAAAGTAATTCGAATTAAACATAAGACTACAATCGACTATAATCACATTAATGACTTTGAAGTATGTATAACAATGACTGTGAGTGACGCGGGGGGGGGGGGGTGTAAACATTCTTTGTATATAATTAATGCGAGCCTTCATTCAGCAACTACCGTTCTTTGTATGTGATGGTAGGTGGTACTATATATTGTTTGTATCAGCGACGTGGGTCGGTGGAGGCTACATCAACGGCACCGCTGAAGCCATCTATACTTCAGGGCTGGTGTGGTGTCAGGCGCCCTTCGGGTACGCCCTGTCACTCGTGTTTGGTAAGAAAATATTTCAACTGTTCAGTAGCAAGACAGCTGGTTACATATTTATAATAAAATATATGAAAAGAGAACCTTACCAATATAAAGAACGTACTTTTGATAGTAATAACATTAAATTAAACTGTAGAACCTTTCATCGTGATCTATATTCATGAAGAGGCATCTTGTACATTAAAAAGTATTGAAATATGTTCGCGAAGGTGTTAGATCTCATTATTGAAATATATTTGTACCGTTACAACCGAATTTCCCCGTAACAAGCGATGTCGAGTGTCGGATGTCAAGTGTCGAGTGTCTCTCCACTTATTAATTGTTCTTAACGAGGCCTCCTCACTAGACACTTTACATACAGCTACAGTCGCTTTCTGCCAAATTATTTTCATATTATTATTTGTTTTACATTAAAGCAATATACGACTACATACTCGCCAAGATATATTTTAGATCTGAAATATTGATTCCTCGCAATTTAACGTCGTATGAAACATAAAAGAACTTCGCAGCGATTCTGAAAATAATGCTCATGTAGGTATATTTTAATCATGCATGCATGCATTAATATTAACTTATTACATTTTTATTGTTAAAGTATCGAGATTCTTATTGAAGTATTCTTAATTTAGATATCGCTGAACAAGGGTCTATTATTGATACGAAATTAATTTATAACTACGAAATATAGGTTACATTATACAAAGACAACATCGTTTTTTTCTCTTTTGTATGAATATAATTACAATAATATGTGAACACATCAATATATCTCGTTATTTCTCCACCAGGCGGTATCTTCTTCGCCAATCCGATGCGTAAGCAGGGCTACGTGACCATGTTGGATCCTCTCCAGGACTCGTTCGGTAGTCGTATGGGAGGTCTGCTCTTCTTGCCCGCACTCTGTGGGGAGGTGTTCTGGGCTGCCGGCATCCTCGCAGCACTTGGTACGTCATCAACTATGCTTTTACGTCATAACAAAACATAATGAACTTGAAGCAAATTATTTTCTTTGTATTTGTTTCCTTAAAAACATCAAGGGGTTCTCATGACGTAACTGGCCAAAAGAGTAAACAAACTACACACAATAAGCTCGACTGTCTATTGTATATAAAGAAAAGTTTCTTAAATACAAAACCATCATCAAAATCTCATTACTTTTAGTGATCATTTCCTATAAAGCTTGTGTGCGTCATTAACTAATAAACACGAAGTTAAACGAATCTTTAATGTCCCTTAACCTTCTGAAGTCATTACAAAATAAAAGTACCTATATATTCAAATCTGAAGTTTCATGCACATGCAATATTCCATTCGTTATGTTTGCGAGAGCAAAGTTTCATTAGAATTCACATTTTATGTAAACATTAATCTTTTCTTCTGACTTTCGTTCACTCCTCGGAAAATTTATTCCTCCATTACAAAGAACATTTGAATGATTTAATGAATTTAGATGAATTATATTCGTAAAAATGAAGTTATATCTTCAATTTATATGAATTAGTGTTTGTATAACACAATATAATCAGATAATAATAATAAGAACATTCATATAATGGTACACTGTCTGGTCGTTACCGTTACCACTAATGTTCAATAATTTGTTATTTATTCTTTAATTATACAATGATAGCTTTTAATTGTAGTTCATCATACAATTACATTGAATGTAAAAATACTCGGTTCATTATTTATTCATTACACGTGTTTGTTATATTTTTATTTCGTGTAATCTAAATGTAATATACATTTCGTTTTTTTCATTCGTTTCGCAAGCTATCGACACATTTTAATATAAATGTAATTAGAATTTCCATACCGAAGACTACAGAAATATAAATCACTGAAACAAAGTTATCATTTAAATAGGAGAAAGATAATATTAATGATTGTTTTTAACAATGTCAAATGTTTCTAATCTGTTCTTCTCATGTTTCATCAATTACTGTAAGCTTGGATGTGGTTGTATGAGTGGTAGTCTCAGGTCGTAGCTCCGCCCGGGGTCAGGTTTCCTTTCACCCTAATTGTAGATATCATTACAACGATTAAATTAATTGCTTCACCAACACCTGATGGCTTACTGTCATTTAACAATAAAATGATGAGCGGTATCGTCTTTTAGTACCTTAATTTTCTCAAGTTTCACACATTTTTTTAAAATAAGTCAAGTAACAAAAACCATATTGCCAATTTAGCGAACGCACACAACATTTTGTGCATACCATTTCATTGATTTTAAAATGACGTATTAAGTTTTTATAAAACTATTTTAAATTCATGAACTTCTAAATCATTATTTGAGTTTGAGAGTCGGAACTCAAAATTCTTGATGAGTGTGTTGTTGTGTTATGGTGTGTTGGTGTGTGTGCAGGCGCCACGCTGGCCGTCATCATCGACATGGACCACCGCACGTCGGTCATCTTCAGCGCCTGCGTGGCCGTGTTCTACACCCTGTTCGGAGGCCTGTACTCCGTGGCCTACACGGACGTCATCCAGTTGTTCTGCATCTTCATCGGCCTCTGGATGTGCATCCCCTTCGCCTGGGCCAACGAACACGTCAAACCTCTCAGCTCTATGGAAGTCGACTGGATAGGAAAGATCGACCCGGAGTATTACTGGTTCTACGTGGACTACGGGTTACTGCTCATCTTTGGAGGGATCCCGTGGCAGGTGAGGGATTCCCTTCTCAACAATGTTTTGAATATTTAAATAATTATTCTTTATAAATTACTACCTGCAGTTCATAGAACTTTTGTAGTTTAATATATATTGTCAGTAAGAAGTGCCATTCTTCCTCAGGTATACTTCCAGCGTGTTCTAAGCAGCAAGACCGCCGGCCGAGCCCAAGTTCTGTCGTACGTGGCAGCTATAGGTTGTATCTTCATGGCCATACCGCCCGTACTTATTGGAGCCATCGCTAAAGGCACCGGTAAATAACAACTCTACGATACCTTAAATATACCAAATATAAAATTTATTTTTTTTGCGTTTTACTAAATAAATGATGAAAATAATTTGTTTGTAGATGATATACGACTTATAAATAATTAATATAACGTTTTAGCCTATAATTGTGGTGTTAGGTAGTTCTTATGTGTTTTTATTCCATCAGCATGGAACGAGACCGAGTACCACGGCCCGTTGACAGCTGACGGTGAGTTAACGTCTGAGCAGACCTCTATGATCCTGCCGCTCGTGCTCCAACACCTCACTCCAGACTTCGTGTCATTCTTCGGTCTGGGCGCCGTCTCAGCGGCTGTCATGTCGTCAGCTGACTCCAGTGTACTCAGCGCGTCCTCTATGTTTGCGAGGTGTGTTTCTTATATTTTTCATTACAGTAGTCCTAATATTCTTCTATTCCAAGTGTTGCTCGTTTGTCTCAGGAACGTGTACAAGTTGATATTCCGTCAGAACGCCTCTGAGATGGAGATCATTTGGGTGATGCGTGTGTCCATACTGGTGGTGGGAGTTCTCTCCACCATCATGGCTCTCACCATCCCTTCTATATACGGCTTGTGGTAAGTTCTAGTTCACCTAATTTCTAACATATAACTTGTCGCCGAATTGGTAAGTACATGAGATGATATTACTTGTAAAGTATTACGCCTACGAAACCAGTTGATAATATTTACGAATATTTAAGAAGTCTTCATATAGAAGTTAGTTTAATTGTTGGTCGCATATAAAGATCCCAAGTTTTATTAAAAATGCCTGTATTTCTTAGAAGATTAAAGAGCATCTTATAACTTAAGTGCCATTAATAAGGAATTACTAGTTTCATTAATAAACAGTTGTAGTTTATGACTAAGTGTCGAGAGAAACAGACAAAAATATTAAACATGAACGTTATGACCTGTGTATTAATTTCTAAAGTATTTACAACCCTCTAAGGAATCTAATTCATTAAGAATGACGTCTCAGGTGTACATGGTTTAGTATTGTTTGTCCAAGTATTAACATTATTGTAAGTGGGTTCTAGTCTGTGAGAGCGGTATTTATATAGGATCTATACGTAGTATGTATGTCAGTCAGGTCGTCAGTTCATGATACACATCGTCTGCTCGTTGACTTCGCAACCTATTGACACACGACGAGCCCTAATCGGATCTCCGCCATTAAAATGTTTTACGACTCATTGTACAGGAACCCTTCTAATGTACTTTATTTCGCAATCTTCTATATATATAAAAATGGATTGCTGTTCCTTAGTCTCGCTAAAACTCGAGAACAGCTGAACGGATTTATCTTATCTTAGTCTTGAAAAGTTCGTGGAGGTTCAGGGAAGGTATAAAAGGTGAAAAAAATTGATTCATTACTGGGAAAACCATAAAAACAGCCCTTTTCTATTTCCCATACAAACGTTTTCGTTGACATTAGATTTGACAACTAACTAATATGTCAATCATTCTGTCGCACTTCAAAACACGGAGATTTATGGCTTACAGGTAAACTCCAAAAATATAAATAAAAAAACGTAATAGATATTTCTTGATTATAGGGCGATACGAAGTTCGCCAGGTCTTCTAGTCTTTGATAAATCTGGAACGTATTATATATTCAAACCGTCCACAGTCCGCGACCTAGTATTGTTCTCTTTAGATGGACCACTTTATAGTATCGTAGCGTATTTGTGGTGGTCGGGGAAGCGATCGGAAATAGATGTACTGGGATCGATTTTCATTATCAGACTATCAGAACAAGGATTACTTCTATCGTTCATGTCTACGGATGATGTCACGAACTACCTCGGACTTACGATTTATTTCATTCATTTTCAATTCATGGTTATATAAGTATTTTATGTGTGTAATATAAAATATAACACAAGAACATATAGATGAATGTACTACAGCTGGTATGGTCGATATTATATGGTTAAAGATGTTTATGAAATACTATTTGGAGTGTTATTATTAAATATTCATTTTAAATTTGATTAAGTCTAATTGCTATGTAATTATTTACATCAAGAAACATAATTTGTATTGTTTATAATGTATCCTTTTAAGTATATTATTACGAAGATGTGTAATTATTTTTCATATTATTTTTACTCACATTTTCAAAGGCACCATGGCTTTATTCTTTTTCTCTGGAACTGTTAACTTTGTTCAAGTTTCTGTCGTCATACTAAATTCAAAGTTTAATTTTCAAATTTTTTATTCCATAATATATGTTAGTATTATAATGTGCGTTATTAATGAAAACTGTTAATTTAGTTAACAATGAGAGCTATGTATCAACAAAGTCTGCGCTGTCACCAGTGTCGGTAGTAACTTGTCTCAGTGGAAGTAATATTACATATTGTATAGCAATAATACAATATTATATAACGTCAGAGAACGATTATGTGTATTGTAATATATATAAACACAAATATTCTTAAACATGAGGAAGGAAATAATATAATAGCTAGTTATTCGTTGTGAAGACTAAGCTTATGTCATTAAGTATCTCTGAGTGTTAAACATTTTAATCAATTAAAAATTATAAAAAGCAAACATACATTGTGTGTATCATGGAAAGAACATTTACAATGACGTAAAGACATCTTATTAACAAAACTATTTTAATACAGAGCTAGATATATTTTTTTATTGAACTCTCGTCGCTTCAAGTTTACAGTGTAAGGTAGCTGGTAGCTGGTAGGTCAAACGTTACTTTTACTTTCGTTGAATCAATACTCAGACTCGTCCGATGGACACATAAACCTTCATCGAGAATTACACAGTCTGCTACTTTAACAGTATAAATGTTTTAAATTTATTTAAAGTTAACAAATTTAAGATATACTATGTTATTAAATGCAGTGGCTGTATTTATATATCATATAAAGAATTAACAATACTCTTCAAATTTCAACAGATGAAGTTTTTATAATTAGGTTCTCCCAACAATTATATTATGTTTGTAATATTTAGTATTTCTATAGTTTTTATATTAAAGTTAATATTTGATTTCTTTGTTAGCGTGTGATACACTTGACATATATTGTGTTTATCTGAGTAGTATATTAAAAGTTCTTGATCATAAAGTTTACTATTATTAACGGTCAATTCATGAAAACTAAATGTTTACTATAATTACATGTATATTAATACACTCTCTGGTAAATATTCCCTTCGTCATAGTCCACGTGTTGTGTCCAGGTCGATGTGTTCGGACCTGGTGTACGTGATCCTGTTCCCCCAACTGTTGATGGTGGTTCACTTCAAGCATCACTGTAACACGTACGGCTCGCTGGCGGCCTACATCGTCGCTTTAATGGTCCGCCTGTCTGGTGGTGAGAAGCTCCTGGGTCTGCCCGCTCTCATCCACTACCCTGGCTGGGATGAGGTCAACGAGGTGCAGCTGTTCCCATTCAGAACACTAGCTATGGTGCTGTCACTATTCACACTGGCGTTCATCTCCTGGCTATCCGTGTGAGTTAACATTATATTTCTACCTATATATACCTTTCTTTTTTTATATTTTATCTGTTAATCGATGTCTATTTTCGTCGTGTTTTCATCGATCGGACCAAACGTCCCGGTGAATAATGTATCTGACCCGTCCTATGACCATTCCTGTATTTTTAAACCAGGTCACCCGCTGATGAATTCATTAACTTGATATGTAACAGAATGACAGTCCAAGGTCTCTCGGCCCTTCGACAGTTGAAGAGCATCTCTAGAGTGCTTGTAACTTTATAGAAATATATAGCTCAGTTGTACGAGCAAGAAGCTGTGTAGACACAAATATAAAATACTTAAACATTTTGAATTTTTGCCGAAGAATAAAATATATGTATGTTTTCTATAAATTTTTGTCAATGCGAAAAAATCCTGACAACAATTTTGCACTTCTGAAATTTCTTTTTAAGCACATCGTAAACTTTCATAATGATAGATCAATAAGAACAAAACAATCAACTGAATTCATGTAACTTTCGTAATTACGTTGATGCTCCGCTCTTGAAACTCTTGAGGGCTGTCAAATATGTATTTAATCACAATGAGACGAATTGCCTTTCGTGGTATCAATAAAATATTACTTTCACATTAGCTAGATAAAACGAAATAATGATGTGACGGTGTGTCGATGTAGTGAGTTGTTGTTTATTGGTTTTTATGCCAAAACTAGTCTGATTTAATAAATTATAATTAAATCTGCATTTTTTGTGATTGAAGTAAACTGTTCGATAGATATCAGCGCAAACTGATATGAAAAATATATAAAGTATCGTCATCACATGGACTATCAAAGAATGTTTATATATTTCCATTGTCATTAAAATTTAAAACTAATATCTGGTCCACAGGTTCTTGTTCAACTCCGGTTACTTGAGTCCTGAATCTGATTACTTTAACTGCGTCGTGAACATCCCCGAGGACATCAGGAGAGTGGACGAGCCGTCCGAGGCCGGGGAACAGATGTCTGTGTTGGGAGGAGTTCCCGGACGACTGTATGGAGCTGCGTCCACACTCGTGGGCCCGGACGAGAAGTCAGGAAGGATCAACCCGGCCCTGGAACCCGACGACGACGACCTGGACGACCCCAACGACGGACCCACGCCGCTCTTTGGAACCAGCAGCGCGCCCCCGCCCGTCCAACCGTTCGGAAAACAGACGGCTTTCTGAGACGACTACTACTACTACTAGTTCTCGACATTGATTTGGCTAGGAATGTTTTATTTTCATAGTGACCCGGATAGGATGATCGGTTCAGTGCTTGAACTCTTATCGACTGCAACGAACAGAATCGAGTTTCTAGATTAGTAGACTCAAATAATACATATCAAATATATGTTAATCTTCCGATGCACGACTATGTATCGTACAGCACCTCTGTTGACTTAGATCGGGAGGAGAACGAGGAAAGGTAATACATTTAGGAGAGTTTATTTTGTAGCGATGAATTATGATGTGTATTTATATTAATGTGTAAGTAACTATAACGAAACGCAGACATATCAAGTAATGTGAAACTGTATTTATTATATATTTGTTGTTAGATACTTACTTATATAACATTATTTACATTTAAAGATTCCTTATTTAAGTCAATTAATGTAGGAAGATGTGCACGAATTATATTAGAGGACTGCGCAAGCTTGAGACACGAGCAGTCGAACTAGCGACCAAGAAGAGAGGATATACTAAAAGTAATCAGATACATATCAATATGCTTTAAAAGCAATAAAATTATTATAAACGATACCTGCATTGATTGAAATTATTAAATATTATGCTTCTATTAGATATTTTAAATATGTACAAATTCTATTTTAAAATGTTTGCGAGTTATACAAGTTATTTTCTTAGCCTCTAGTTATAATTGAGAGCATTTACCGTTTTTATAAAATTCCAGTCAGTTTTATAGTCGGTCTGTGAGACCTCGGGGTTGAGGTCGAGTAGGAGCCATACACTGCGCAGTGCTCACTCAGATTAAAACTGAAAGGGGCTTCATAAAATCAGCCGATTGAGTTTAAACAGACTTCATATAACAATTACATATATTATTACATAAGAGTCGGAAGGAAGATCACTAGAGTGAGTGACGTAACATGTGACGGTCGAAACGTTATGTCCTAATAATAAATGTAGTTTCGTCTGTTCCACCGTTGTATTGAACGTGTCTGTCTTCCTCGCACCACTCACTGTCACTCTATTCCGCTGATGTTATGAGTAAGCCTTCGATGTCGTAGTTTAGATGTGTGCCCGTCGGCTGAGGGACGGACGCTGTGTTTATAAAGTGTTTTAACCCCTTTGTACTCGATACTGTGAAGGTACAGCTTCGACTTTACATGCATTACTCGTTTAGCGTCGTATAATCGTATACCTTATTGTGATACATTCACCTGCCTGCTGTCCTACGCGAAGACTCCTTGAGACATATCATTGTGAATTATTGTATTAAATGTACATCGCATATAACTAGTTGTTAGTGAAACTGATACATATCAAATATATATAAGGTAGTGTTAGATTAATGTTGTTGTTTTCTGCGGCGGACCTCCAGCTCGATGACAGATATAAAGAACTTACAAAGACGGTACAAGAACCACACAGAGTCTGTGTTACATCACACACCTTCATCACAAGTACAGAATCAGTCCACTTGAGTGATATGAGCTCTGTAAACTTCATACAACATATCTGTCTCGGGCTGGACGCCGCTGTACCACTGTTAGGTGTAGTTATGTCTACTATTGACTTATTCCTAGTTCTTGTTGAATATTTGAAATGTGTAAATTGTGTAATGTTGTGACTCTGCAGTATCCCTGCGACCTAAATAAAACGTATAGTATGTTGAAATGATTGTTTTGTTTCTGTGTCGTCCTTCCTCTCTTTATATGTATTTATTAGAACAAGAAGCTATACAATTTATTGACATAAATAATAGATAAATTAATTTAAAACTCAAGATATAAGAATGAAAAGAAAACACAGAGAATATTATTTACAAATTAAATTTGTATAAAATTGTCTTTTCCTTATACTTAATTTTGTACATTTTTATTACAAGTTAAATATCACTTATACATTACAATGTTACTTTGAGTTCAGCTTTGGAATTAATAATATTGTTATACAAAGAATATATAATGACAGACGTGGAGGAGATCTGAGACGTGATGTTAACAGTAGGTGCAGGAACAGTAAGGACTGTAATAATGATCAAGTAGGGAAAACATTCTTATGACGGTGACTCGACCAAAGCTGAAGAGATACTATAAATATATTAATACACATAGCCGCCGCTGGCGTCGTATTCCTGGCTGATGGTGGCGGGCACCCCACTGGAGTAGCCTCCCGACCCGGAGCCGTGACCTCCACCCGAGCCTCCGGAACTGTATCCTCCTCCTGAACTATAGCCGCCTCCGGAGCTATATCCTCCAGAGCCTCCTGAGCTGTACCCGCCTCCGGATCCGTGGCCACCTCCTGAACTGTATCCGCCTGAAGAACCATGTCCTCCTCCGGAACTGTATCCACCAGATCCTCCTGAACTATATCCGCCTGAGGAACCGTGTCCTCCTCCGGAGCTATACCCACCAGATCCTCCTGAACTGTAACCACCTCCGGAACTGTATCCACCCGAACCTCCTGAGCTGTAACTGCTGCTGGACCCGTGTCCACCGCCCGAACTATATCCGCCTGAGGAGCCGTGTCCACCTCCGGAGCTGTATCCACCGGATCCCCCTGAAGAGTATCCACCTCCTGATGAGCCGTGACCGCCGCCAATACTAGGAGCGCCGTATGAAGGAGATGGAGCGCCGTAGCTACTTGAGGGAGCGCTTGCGCCGAAACCGCTGCTACCAAAACCTGAACCTCCAAAACCACTGCTGCCAAAACTTGAGCCTCCGAAGCCACTGCTGCCGTGTCCTGAATCACCGGACGGAGCTCCATAAGAAGGTGATGGAATCGGAGCACCGTACGAGTCGGATGGAGAGGGCGCGCCGTAGGAGCTCGATAGACTTCCGGAACCAGAAGAACCGAACGAGGGAGCGCCGTAAGACGGAGAAGGAGCACCATATGACGATGAGATACCACCTGCTCCAGAACCGAAGGAACCACCGCCGTGACCACCGGAGCCCGACGAACCGAAAGATGGAGCTCCGTAGCTAGGTGAAGGGACGCCATATGATGACGAAATGCTTCCACCTCCCGACGAGCCGCCGTGACCGCCTCCGTGACCGCCGCCGTGTCCACCGCCGTGTCCTCCTGATCCATGTGAAGGAGCACCGTATGAAGGAGATGGGGCGCCGTACGAAGAAGAGATGCCGCCTCCTGAACCGAAACCACCACCGTGTCCACCAGAACTAAATGAACCTCCTGATCCGAAGCCACCGCCATGGCCTCCTGAACCCTTTCCGGGCGCTCCATATACACTGGAGGGACCCGTGGGTACTCCATAACTGGTTGATGGAGGACGGGGAACTCCGTACGAGGGTTTCGGTACCCCGTAACTTGACGAAGGTCGGGATGGTACTCCGTAGGAACTGGAAGGCTTCGATGGTGGTCCGTACTTTGAGGATGGTCGGGGAGGACCGTAGGACGGAGAAGGCTTCGACGGCGGCCCGTATGAACTGAGAGGAGCTGCGGACAATGATTAGGACGCATTTAGATGGCTTACAGTTACAGTTTAATTTTTCAAATTCACAGTCAAATGAATTTCATTTATAGTAGTACTTCAATGACGTAATGATAAAATTTATACGGAGATGAGATGATTTTTAAAGTTATGTAACAGTCAGAAGCTATAAAAAAATCTAAGACTGTGGTTTCTCAATCCGAACATGTGCATAGTAATAGTTCACTTGGGAAAATTCACACCGTCTCTACATACGGAGTGATTCGTATGTACGAAACATTGTGAGATATGTCGTGTGTAATTAATATGTTAGACGAAATACGTACAGGCACAAGTAATACATGTGACTACAATATGTAATTAATGTGTTTAGATAAACAGAAAACTAATGTAATGTGTGTCAAGTCACCTTCTCTCTTTCGTTGTTTCGGCGTGGCCGCAGCCACCGTCACTGCCATCAGGACTGCTAGCATCTGAAATATAATAAATCTTGTATAGTATAAGAGATAGTTTAGTTAATCTTTTCCTCTTAATATTCTCGATGCTTCATAATGTAACAATCATTATTCTGCTGGCGTCTGTATGTTTATTTAAATAGTAGATTGTTTCGCGCGCTCGTCTCTCAGACTCACTGCTCGGTCAATGTTACATAGATTTTACTATGTTACTTCATTCACAGATAAATATTTCAAGTTTTCTTTAATTTGATGTATTTCTAATGAAATATTAATTTTACCGAAAATATATGATATTGTTCGATGATATGAGATACAAAGACTATACATATTTCCTGTCAGTAAGCCTTCGATTATAATTTTGTTTTTTTTACGGAAAAATGCTTTTAGAAATTTTATTACTATGAAACTTATTTCATTATCATGAGTTATGATATACAAACACAATCAATCTCTCAACTCTTATATGCATATAAAGCAAAAGTTTATTCAATGTTGTTATGAAAACTTTTTGAAAAACATTTTACTAAAACTAATTTAAATGACTTGGCATGATAGTATGAGCGAGATTTGAAGTGAAACTGTTCAAGTATTCCCAGTGTATTATTATTCTAGAGACGCTTCATAGTAATGGAGGACGAGTGAAAACATTTTATCCGATAATCGAAGATTTGAAGATGTTTAGATGTTTGGTAGTCAGAGGACGTGTCCGGGGCAGCGGACACAGAAACTAACAGAAGATTTATTGTGTCTAGGAGAAAGTCAGCTTGAGATTTAAGAGCGGAGGATGACAACACATACTGATATATATAAAGGAAAGTGGTAGAATATATTTAAACATCCGGAGTATAAAATAAATAAAAAAATATTGGAACATGGTTTTAGAACGTCACCCTCGCAACACGAAAGAGTTTCAACATTCTTTTGGGTAATTAAGATAATTCATATATGAGAATATATTTTTTATTACAGATATTTAAAGATTGTATAAGATAACAAAATTTATTCAATAATGTGGTACTCATTATAAATCTGTGGATGTGTTAATGTAAATAGAAGTATAATAAAATATGCAAATTTTCCTATTATATATGACGATTCATTTACAATAGTATTGTTCCTCCCTCACCTAATACCCTATAAGCCTCACACCATACATCGCTACCCTCACGATATGGTAATATAATTCAACAACAATAACAGATTTATTATTATTCAAAAACTATACAATTCTTTTTATTTTATTTAAGTACTTTAATGGGTGTCTTTGTTTTCGTGGGAGTGTTTAAGGAACAGTTGACCTATAATCAAATATTCTATATAATTATATTTTATAACATATGAAACAGTTTATTGTTCTATCGTTTGTGAGTAAAGACACAATCAGAACATTGTTCACACTCGTAAGAGGTCGGCGAATACAAAAGGATTTGACAATAAGATAACAGATAAGAGAGGATCCTTCTCACGAGAACATGAGGGAGCACCATGGGAACAGATGAGAACATTAAGGCGAACTAAATAGTTAAGATTTTCATAACAATGTTGTATTAAACATCATTGGAACAGTTTTGTATGTATGTTAACTAAACTCTTATTATTAACTGAAAATTTCATTATAATTTTCCCTCCACGTAATGAGTTTTTATTCTATATCCTCTTTAATCTATTTCAATTAGTTTCAAGTGATATAGTATTTTGATATCTGTTACGTAAACTAAAAGTAGTAGTGCGACAAATTTTCTAACATATATTAAATCCATCTTTAATCCATCTCACGAGATGAAAATAATCCCACGGTTATAATGATGTTGAAGTGAAGTGAAGTTAAGATCAAGTTTTTACGAACGTAGGAACTGTATTGCGGAACTGAACAATGACTTCAGACTTTCCAATACATGATGAATAGATTTCCTAATGTCATTCGTATACTTATAAATCACCGTCAAATAAACGACACTTACTTCGCTTAACTTATATAACAACGTCATATTTTAACTGTTTTTATAAGTAATATTTGGCTTAGAACAGATTCAACCAAGAAGGTAAATCCGCTGAGAGGTCAACTACATAGTATAATTCATGGTTTCTTGTTAAGAGTACTAACTAAATCATTTAATTACCCTATTAATAATTTAAACAGAACGTACTCGTTTCTATGTTCATATGTTAATATATTGTAATGTTAAATTCATGTGATATAACAGTCTTCACGTGCGCGCTTAGCGAAAGTAAAAGTGGGTCTAATGTTTAACGGACTTTATTGACTACATACATCGACGGTTCACATAGAAAACATTGACGAGCGCCGGTACAGAGCGAGCAATGTAATGCAATATGAATTATGTTTCACGAGTTGCATAATAATATCGTTATAAGAGCGATTGAGCCGCGAACTATGACCCGGAGTTTTTGTGTTTTTTGTTGAATGTATGTATGTGTGTGTGTGCGTGTGTGTGTGGAGAACTTTCGCATTAGAAGATTACCTATTGAGATTAAGATTGTTATGGAACATGTGACGGAATGTACAGTCGGTGTTTTGTATAACATTGTAAATATAGAATTATATAGGAGTTTAGGACCTACATAAGTAAATAACTAGAATAAATACATGAAGCTAATGATAATGAAAATAAACTAAAGAGTTCAGACACGGCAATAGTTACTAAGGGAAGTTTTACTGAAGAAGAATGATCTTCAGACGAATTAGTAAACTGCAGCTACTTTTACATGTTGAACAATTTTTTTCTAAGTTAAAGTTAAGGAGATGTGTGAATTATAAAATGTTCAAAAATTACGTTGGTTGCTGTTGGTTCAAAATAAAATGTGAGAATATGTAAAAGCAAAGGAATATTCAGATGTAGGGAGAATAACGTGTTATATTTCCTAGTTTGATGTGTTCAGACGAGATCAGATCTCAAGTGACGTGATGACTGATGGATGTGTGGGGCCGAGAATTGAATTGTTCAGTAGCGATACAACTTACTTTTATAAAATATTTATAAATATACGGAAAAGATTTCATTTTCGAAATGTTTGTTCTCAAAAAACTTTACTTTTTGTACCTTTTATCATGTTAATAGTATCTAAATGATTTTCGCCACATTTCTAATAAGTATCCGAAAAAGAAATTTCATTATTAGAGATGATAAGTTCTTAGGAAGGTATAATTTTGTTTTTCATTAAAAATTTGTACTCTTTTGTGAAACATAACCGTAATATATTTAGTTAATATAAAAGCAGAGTGTACTGTGTTGTTGTCTGTACGTCTGTCACATCGAGTCAGGGTCGGGGGATCGGATTAGTGTCAGCATGAAGATGAGGAGGTCTGAATACATCACCGGGGACTCACACAGGGGCCACACACGAGAGAAGAACTTGTTAAGGGAAATTCTTATAGTTTTGATACTACCAATATAGTATTATAGATAATATAAAGAAGAATCCAAAGAATCTTAATTGTTATAGATCTACTGACTGTAATTAACATGTTATTCATTGTCGTGTATATGTATGTCGCGGTGTACGTGGCTCGTGACGTCACCAGCCGGACCGGAAGCAGCTCCGCGACCTTCACCTTCTCTGAACTTTCCCTCAACATCTCTCAGATGTAACGCACCGTCTCTTCATTATTCACTAATAGAAGGATGATTGTGATCTTCGTTATGTAACAGTCTCTTTGAGCGCCGTCATTATTGTAATGAAAGTATTATAACTGTTATAACATCTCTCATCTCTCGTCTCCTCTACCTCCCCGTCAGCGTCACCTCAGCCTCATATCGCACGGCGTCATTGTGACGTAACACGTCAGTGACGTAACTCATTGTTTAGTGACGCCGGCCCGCGGTCTGACACTCTCATGTTTATTTAGTAACGTGTGACACAATTTTCATATGTTCATTTTCCTCTATATATTATAAATGGAGGTTCGATGGGTTTGGAAAGTTTTGAAGATGCACTTTGATCTTACGGATATACAGAGAAAAAGGTAAACTGATGGACATCTAGTATGCCTCAACGACTTAGAAAGTTTAAAATTTAAAATGTTTTCCCTTAACTCAAGTAAACTTATTATAATAGTCCCGTTGACATCGATTATAACTTAATGGTTCAATTTATTTGTCGTACAAACCAGATTTCGCATTACCCATTAACATCTTCAATAAGGAACGCCTTGACACTGTTAAACCGTTTCCAAAAAAGACTAAGAAAAATGAGAATAATGTAACATGTTTAATGTTTATTTTACATAATTGTTAGTGTGAGTTAATGAATAATGTTTACTGCAGTCATCACCGGACCGCGGATCACTTTTGAGAGTAAGTAATTAATGTAAGTGAAAATCACTCTCGATGTTATGAAATATTTTTATAGTTATTTAAGACGATTCAGATTTTAATCAACTCCAAAACTGTATAAAATTTATTGTAACATTGTTTTTTATATAATTACTATACATGTGTGTTTATTTGAATCGTAATAATCATATTAAAACTCATATTATTGATGTAATTAAATTTCAAGTGAATGTTGCTTTTTACGATTTATCATTAAAATATACTAAATGCATTTGTAACCCGGAAACAGAGGATGTGAAGCTGAATTAAAATTAATTAGAAAATGTTCGTACAGTCTGATAATGAATTGAAAGTGTTCGCCCGCATGGCGGTCCATGGCGGGAGAGAGTCACTCAGATAATGTTGACATTATATATAGATCATATGAAGATATGTATTGAATATGACACTTACCATCAGTTTGTGGTGCCCCATCTTGACGAACAGCTTACACCTCACCTCACTTCTGTAAAATACAAAATATAACAATGTATTCTCCTTAATACATAATTTCTATATTTTTTTTCTTTAGTAAAGTTATTACACTGCGTTTATGTGCTGAAAAATCTTGAATAATGTACCGGTAAATTTGTGATTAAAATTTAACTCACCAGTTACTTCTGAGATATAAACTCACTTATTATTTTTACACAAAACCTTTTTTTTTGTATTATTTAAGTAATTTTGAAAAGCTCCACGAATTCGCGGCAAAGCACTGTGTTATTTGCGCCTGCGCATCTTCTCTATATACGTGAACCTCCCCGCTCCCCCCTCTGCCCCTCCTTTTCCCTCCCTCAAACAGTCTCGGAGCACATTTTTGGTGTAATCATATAATTTGTTTACAATACAACATCTAGACATCGAGAGTGAGACCCGTCTCTATGGTCCTCTTGAACAATTATTTTTATTTTATTTATTTACTTTTACTTTCATTACTTATGAAAACAATTTAATCAATTTACATTTAATTTAGTTAATTTTTAATTTTCTTATCGTTTTGTTTTAATTATTTTTGGGAATTCATGTGACAGGATCAAAGGAATTGGATTATGACCATCCATCTCGGCTCGTATTTTCAATAAAATTGAAATGAATTGTTTTGTTATAAATAACATCATAAATATATTTTTCATAAACACATTAAATATAAATTTTACAGAAGATATGAATACTATGAAAATTAAAAAGTTTTAATGAATGCTGTTAATTAGATTCTTTTTAAAATGAGAGGCTTCGAAATTAATCGTGAATTATATGTTGAAGCTACAAGTTCTGTATCGTTGTGAAGAACAGCTGTGTACAGGAGTTTAACAGATAAGAATAATAATGACAGTCAGCGATACACATGGTATAAGGTAACATGATAATAGTTACAGGTCAATATTTTAACTGAAACTTTGATTTAGTACAGCGGCGTGTTGTTTGATGAAAATATAGTCGGTTAATGTAATTTAAGTACTATAACTATCTAAATTTAAGAATTATGTTAGTAGTTTAGTTGTTTATTTGTCCAAAATACAAACATACACACTCACATCCAAGAGAAAGAGCTATAGATCACGTAATTAGGATCTCGTTTAAAATATAATAATTGTTTGATATCTTAAGAGAGCTACACAGTACACAAGTAAGTTTATTAAAAGTAAATGCGGAGCTTCTGTACGCCTGTTTGTTGTTAGGAGTTTAGTGTTTTATAAAGGACTCGAGAACAACACGGAGCAGACCAAGAGCTCATTATAACTTCTAGATAACATTGAACATGGAGTGAGGACCGGCTGTTGGGGAATTATAAGTGAAGTAAGGACGGCAACAAGTTAACAACATTACATGAATATAACAGACTACACATTTTCTATTCAAATGTATTTTTGTCTTTTGTTTTTCCCATGTTAGCCCAGTCATATTAGGTGAAAAAAGGGATCAACCTCGGAATAAAAGATAATAAGCTGTAAATTGGTATAAACCTTTGTTTTGTCGTTCTAAATGTTATCTCAAAAGTCACAAATGACATCGTGTCCGTGTATTAAGATATTGAAGGTCAAAGGTCATAAAAATTGGTTTTTCCCGAATATCTCGCGTTCTATTGCTTAAATGATATTTTTATCCATAACAAATGTTGTAGAGTATAACATTCTCTACAATTTTTGTCGTATTTTTTTTTCATACGATCAACCGTTCTTGAGGTAGAGCGCCAAGAGTGCGCAGCGCACAGTCATATATGGTCCAATGCAATGTCAAGCGTGAGTTATGGTTATCAGTACGTTATTAAAATATTATAATTATTAAACAATGCCCATTATTTATGTACTAATTGTTATTTGTTTATATTTTATTAAAATAAGTAACTTAAACAAGAAAATTGCCCGGTACAAACATTATTTGAAAATGGTTACGGAATGACTTAGAACCTCAAGAATGAGCTGGATGCTTGAAAATGGAATCCTGGAACCCATAAGAACGTTATTACCTCCAGCACCAACCGAACTACTAAATATACAATTTTGCAATTACAAAAATGTTTGTGGTTCCCGCTGAGGATGCAGAAAATCAGGGCTGTTATGTTGTTTAGCTTGTGGCCAGTACAATGGACAAGCTAGCCTGAACGCTTCACTATATCCAAGTAATCCCGATGAAGAAAGAGATCAGAACAGATTCTGAAATTCTGGAAGGTTTGGAGATGAATATTGAAGATAATGAGAATGATGACAATGAAATGAACGTTTTCGAGCGACGAAGCGTAAAGTTGTAACTTTTGTTATGGATAAAAATATAATTTAAGCAATAGAACGCGAGATATTCGGGAAAAACCAATTTTTATGACCTTTGACCGTCAATATCTTAAGACGCGGACACGATATCATTTGTGACTTTTGATACAACATTTAGAACGACAAAACAAAGGTTTATACCAATTTACAGCTTATTACCTTTCATTCCGAGGTGAAACCCCTAAAATGACTGGGCTATATATACAATTTATTTCCCATATAAATATAGAGATGTTGTTCCGTGATTTTTTTATCATAAACAAATTAGTAAAATGTTCGTCTATGGGTTTTATATACATGCCTTTAAATTCTATAAAATTTTCCAAAGTTTAAGTGTTCGGTTTTAAACAAAAAGTTTTGTTGTTATAATAAATTCATTGACGTTTATAATTTCTTTTGGATTTAAAGAAACCTACATAATCTGTAGGACTTCATTTATAAATACGGAATTATTTCAGTTTCTTTGTATTACATTTACGTATAGAAACGAAATGCAATTAGTTTGTTAATTTATTTATCAATAAGTAAACAGCGTGAGTTAAAGTTGGCGGCAGGAGGTCTTTCTCTCGTCAGGAGTCTGCACTTGACATTTGATCGACCCACGTCGAACATAATCACTGATATAAGGAAGTACGAAAACATTAAATATTCAGCAAACGTGGAATATATGTATTATTATCAATTAAGATATGTGCCTTGTAAATTATTAAACTATATCATATCAATGAAACAGTGTCAAAATAAATCAAAATTAATTTACAATAAGGAAACTCAACCTATAAACTATAATTGTTTTTAGGCGACTCGATATATTTGTAAAATCAATTAATTTAAAACAAAATAAAATCAAACGCGTCCATCTTTTTATTATTTATGAAGTCGTGAATGGAATGCGAATTAATGAAACATTCTTGGATGATGTGAGAAGTCTAATATGTTGAAGGTGGAGGGAAGACAGGGAATGCACCAGGACTTTTGCTTTAAATGCTATAACTGGAGTGACTATCATTGTTTTCTTCTTCAATATTTCCCAGGTGGGGGAGATAGTCATACTCTTGGAACTCGCATACAGAATATTATGTATAGAACATATTAAAGCTGCATTTCATGCTGTAAATAAGACTTCCTACGATGCTTTTTTCTGTCATTGTTCTTTCAACATCCTTATAATTCACGAAGCGGGAATATATCTTGAGCTCTATCTTCAACGTCTTGCTCTCAGTTTCAGAAGTTATTTAAGTATATTAATTTAATTATTTTCATTCATCTTCACCGACCAGGACCGTGCCAGATGTCCTCATGTTCACCTCCTACTGCTCATGAATCATATTCTTTATTACATTTTTTTCACCACAAACGTTTCTCCAAAAGTGGAAATGTCAATTAATAAAGTTATCATTACGCCTTCATTGTATATAAAAGCTCACTTTTTGTTTCTGTATATTGATACTAGCTGTGGTTTGTTTGTTTTTCCAGTTGAGCTGATATGAAAAAGGACCTTTCAAAATTAAAGAGCCTTTAAGGGAACTTTAAACGGATTTATATTTAAAAAAAGTATTGATGATATATAAAAATTCTTTTTCAATTGCGAAGGCATTCAAATGTAAATAATTTGCTTTAAATTTCAAAACACACAATATAAACTCATATAATTCAGGTTATTAAATAATATTTATTTTTTAGAACACTTCAATCTTATATTACGAAATAGAATGAAAATAAACTTACTTTATACTTTTTTATTATCAGAGACATAAAATATAATAAGTTGTATATTTGGTGAAGTATACCTTTCATATCATAGTAACCAGATATCACTGATACTTGATACAAATTAAAAAATATAATAGAAAAAGTCAACCAGTAATATTATGATAGGTATCAAGGACTTCAGACACCAGTCCAAATCTTTTATTACGTACACAGTTAACTCTTGTGACATGGATCGTGTTTTCATCAAGATCTCAGTTATCTGTTCAATCATAATGTATTTCAAAACTTTATACTCAATATAATCCGTTCAATATTTAAGATGCATCGTAAAGTTAGTTTTTTGTTTCTATTTCGTAATTCTAATGCCATGTTGCGAGTGGAATGAGTGGGCGCGTGGCGCGTGCTATGCACTGTAATGTTATGGTAATGCTTTGAGTTGACCGATCACTGGATGATGGTTGTGGATCATAACATCTGAAAGGACCTTCAAGTACTTGTTGGATCATAAACACTATTTAATATTATATTACTCTTAGCAACATACCTGTTCTAAAATATATTTATAGATCTATAGCGTATTTATCACTTAAAGTTGAATGTATTTCAGTTCACCTGACAGTCTATGTATTAACTTTTAATTTAATTTCAAACACATATAATACTTATAACAAATTTACTAAAACAGAATTTGCAAATTTTTTGTAATAGAATTATGTTATAATAATCTTTATTCATAAAATACCATGTTAGCAAGCAGTTTATTTCTGTATTCTACTTGAGGAGATCCAGTAGCTTACTAGTCATATAATATCAAATAAATCTTTACACTAATTGATAATTAATCAGTTGTGAATAATTATCATGATGACTGACAACTGACGCATTAAGTGATCGATCTCACTCTCAGCTGTCTATATACTAGACAGACAGACAGATGAAGAAGATGGCACTGAAACATCAATAATAAAGAATTAATGGTTATACTTAAAAAAAATAATATTAGTAATATTTTTCTCATATAGTATTTATATTGTAAATAGTTGAGAAGCAGAAAACAAACTTTAAAGAGTCGTATTGAATCCATTACAAGATTGCTATTAAAGAACTCTTCAACATCTGAATTACAAATTTTTAAACGAGCGAATACATTAGACGAGAACTCCACTTTGAAGCTGCATTAAGTAATTGATTGTAAAATTTTAAATGTTCTTTGAAATAATTTTATGTCTGCGATATGTTAATATTGAAATAACTAAAAGGATCTGAACTAGTAATGAAAGTTATAAAAGAAATAAAGTAAGCAATTACATTTAGTAAATACATGAGGTGACGCTAGAAAGTCACCGAGTAAATATTGTCTTAACCTCCAGAAGCAATTGGTTAATGTACTAGCAGTAGTAACGAGGACGTGACACACAGACTCACGGACGGACGGGCGGGTTTATATAACGTTTAATGATTATTGGATAGAAATGTTATCAGAGAAACGGACCTTCGATACAGATACTGACATCGAATCACGCTCTCCTCTTACTTTCATGATTGTTACGACAAACATTCATTTAATCTAAATTAAATCTGTTTAAATAGAACACGGATAGTGTACAAATTATTATTGTCAAGATATTTCTCCTTCCTTAACTTTAAAATAGGAGAGAAATGTACACATATATCAAAAACCTATTGATCTGTCGAGAAGATTTCGTTATTCTTAGTATTAAAAAGTCCGGTAGTTCAATAATAACTCGAAGTTATCTAATTAAGATCTTCTTGGTGACATAACGTAATGTAACTGTTCAATAAACAGTTTTATTGTGGATTATTAAAGTTCTTTCAACATATCTCTCGTTGTGTAATTAACACCACATCTCTCTGTCCTCAACACAGAACATATGTACGTCATGTACGGATGATAATGTTTCAATTACACTTTCATGATGTTTTAAATATTACTGGCTTTCAATTTTTTCATATAATACATATAATACATATAATGTCGCCCCACAGACATCGTTTCTAAGGGTTTTTTTATATGTTAGTATATATGTGTGTGTTTGTTTTTGTGTCCATTTCGTTACGTCACTCGACTGTTGACGAATATATAATTGATTTGACAATATTTCACTAACTCGTAAACATTTAACTGATGTTTGTTTATGATCGTTACGTTTGTGTCAAAGTGAAACATTACATTACTTCATATGATTGTTCTCAGTTATTTTACTCACCGGAGACATATTATTCTCCTTTCTTACAGTTTTGTAAATATAAGCTATTAAAAAATACAGTTTCTTGTAAATGTTACCGGCGCGAATATTCAATGTTACAAAATGTAATAGCCACATTATTATTCAGTTTCAATTTGAAACTATTAATTTAAAAGTTAATGACAGCCTCCAAGGAAAGGTTACATTCACTGTTATGTAAAACAATCTTTTTCAGTAAAAAGAGAGGTTCCACGTACGAGTGAAGTTAAATTGTATATTTATGTTATTACGTCTATTTATTAAGTAATAATATACACAAGTTTTAGAGTATCGTACTCGTAGTAATATTACGAGGGAATATAAGTAAACATACTTCATTACATAATTTTATGACACACGCGATAATTTAGAATGTGATTTGAACTTCACCGAATGAACGGTGAATGTGTGAGCCGTGAGGTGCCAACGAAAAATTATAAAAACAGTCGATGAGCTTTAAGACAACGTAATAGATCACACAAGAACACACGAGCAGTGATGGTTATATAACACGTGTAATACATTTGACTTGATTTGGACACATTAAAGTGCGTGGCTCCGGAGAATAAGGTCCGAACCCATACAACGACCCGAACATACTTTATACAATAAAGTCATGTAACGATCTCCACAACTACACTGTAATTTTGATTCAATTATCATTATTATTAGTTATGTCACAAGAATGTCACAAATACAAGAAAATCATTACTAATGTTATGTGATGAGATCGTTATAAGGATCATCTCAGGAGTCAAGATACTTTTAAATATACAAACATTTGGTTCACTTGTAAAGCAAGTTATTATTATAATTGAATAATTCTGTCTTTAAACTAACATTACACATATAATACCATAAAAGCCATGTTGTTTTTCAACGCTGACATTGAAGTAATTTGATAAGTATAATTTTAAAACACCATAATTGTATATTACGTTAAAATTGGATTACACACAAGAAGACCTTTAGGGTCGCTGGTACAGTTTAAGTTGTTCTTTTGATCACAAAGCCTTTAGACCCTGACCCAGATCATCGACGAGGTCGTGTGATGTCGAGATGGAAAACAGAAAAATTTATAAATAACATATGTGATACACTTATAAAACAAAAGCTTAGAAATAGTTTTAAGATGATCATATGCAGGCGACTGTGAGATATACGAGAATGATGTTAGTTTCCTAATTCATTATCATTTGTAAAATGTTTTAAATGAAATTTCATGAATATTAAAGTGTGTCTGTGTTGTTCTTGACGAGCTTCGTGACTTAGTGATGACATGATGATGATCACCTCTAATGGTTCGCTTCTATATCCGCATTTACTTATATTAGTTTAGTTTTATAACACCCTACATTTATTTCAAAATACATAGTTTAAATTTAGTTGTACCCACTATGAGAATACGTAAGGTTTGAGAAGTACTTCTTTCTTCTTACATTCGTTCTAATTCCATCAATAATACCTTTTTTTGTTTAACTATCACCCGTCACTCAGGTTACAACAAATTTATTCTTGTCCTAGGACAATAATTATAGCAGTTTATCGGGGTCAATGAACACAAATGTGTCCATACTAGGGTGGCTGATCTGTCTATCAGGCCATAACGTGCAATATTATTAATTTGAGTACCTTAGAGTCACCACGCACGCTCTTAGATCATCCGTCAGATTCTAAGCGCGTCAGGTACGCGGCTTGCAAAATGTCACCGAGTATGTATGACTGTTATTACATAACTACTATAATAGTTTGTTTGATGTTCAGTGACTGATGACGGTGAGGTCGCCCGTCGCCACACAAGCTGCCCGGCTCCTGTCACCAATATATGTACACCTTAATAAGTCTATATATATTGTTTTGTAGATATGTATAACATATAAGAGAACATCCCGCACCATTGAAAGAAATGCCTGCCAGTGTGGGAGAGTTCGATCGACATCCATCATGTAGTAACGAGAAGGTAATGTGTTATGAAGCAACATTAAATGTATCTGTTGCATGTTTATTGTTAATGAGAATAGTCTTAAGTAATTCAGAGGTCATCCTCCATATATCATTATAGTCGCATGTACACACAGAGACTAAACTTAGAGTCACCGTGCGGGTGCCGGGTCCATCGCGTCGCAGGGAGAGGAGCTACAACAGTGACTGGATCTTGCGACCCAGATGTAGGTACGATAAACGCTCACCTCCACCGTCCGAGCTCCTCTCTCAACCTAAATTTGAAACGAACCTACGTGGGCTGTCTAGGAAGTACGTCCCAATAATGAACTGATGTTTGTTCTGGACAGAATCATGTCTTTTAGTAGGTTGGATACATTTGAGTTGACATGATGGTAGGAAATATCATATGAAACATAGTTCGTTCGGAACTTGGAAGCCTGACCAAACCAAAAATCAAACATTCTGACGCTTATTAGCTGCCTTTAATTCACATTAGAACCTTGGAGTACTGAACAGGTTTAAAAAAATTATTGCAATTTAGTATAAAGTATGATCATTTATCTGTTACAAGAATAATAATCATTTGATAGTTTTTTAATTGTTTAATATAATATAAATATCTTGATCGCAGCACTTTACGTCATAGTGTTTCAAAACTATCAAATAAATAATTGGATCCACATTTATACAGCGTGTTAAATGTTGTTAAAAGTGAATTTTATTAACAAATTTATGGCGATCATTCTGTTGTAACATTAAACGTTGCTAACATTATATGTGTAAAAGTATGTCAGTAAATACTTGATGGAGGAATCATGACATACTGAGAAAAATATCTGATAGTTTGTGGTACAAAAACTAAAATATTAAGTTATAATACAATTGTTAAGTGAAACTATCTCTGATAATGATGGAACTACCTACAGAGGAAAATTAAAATCAGTATTAATACCTATTAATCGATTTTAACACATATTAATTGTAATGGTTACGACTTACGATGCTCCTGTTTCACACACACACACACACACACACACAGACATATAACAGGTAATATACATTTATTTCTGAAGAGAAAATTTTTTGTACACAAATGGATCGAAATAGAAATATAATGGAATCAAAATGAAAGGTGTATCTTTGGTTCTTAATTAATTCGTAAATAGAATTTAGAAGTAAAAACTTCTAAGATATTTTGTTCCTGTAAATGTAGTACGTTTATACTTTCAACGGTTTTTTAGGAAACAAAATTATTTAAATGAACAGCTTTTAGTTCTCTAACAAGTTATCTTTAACATTCGTCTCAGTCTCTTGGGTTCCTCATTCACTAGGTCCTCGTTCATTTTAAGACCCGAGTCTCCAATAAGTGTCTGATATACATTTATTAAATGAAAATTATTATTATGACAAGGAAAAAATACTTCTGATTTATTTTTTTTAATAATATTTTATATACATTTAGATTACATATTATACTTATATCAAATAATTTCTTTACATTTTTATGTTCTGTATCGTTTCTTATAAGGAACTAAATAATGTAATTTGTCTTAATATACAACTTACTGTATTTGACTTTTAGACTATTTAAACGTAACATTTCTCTTGGTAGTAAACGTTTTCGAAATTGTAATTTAGACATATAATACTAAAATTTACGTTTTTCTGTTTTTAAGATTATAGTAATCAATAATAATGTTATTTTACTGTTATTTTATGATGTTTCATATTCAGTTATAAGTAGTATCGTTGTATCAGAAACTATTTATCGTTATTACCTTGAATGACAACACTTTTACCACAAGTTTGCGTCGTGAGACTCGGTACGGCAAGTTAAAAGTTACACATTGATTTATCTTCGTATATTATACGTACTTTTGGAAGTTATTGAATGAATAACGAAATACGTATCGTATGTAGTGTGATGATATAAACTTGTGTTAGTTCTTTTAGTGAATTAGAGAGGTCATTGTAAGGGGGACTTATTTAATGTTCAGTATGAGGAGAGAATTCATTGCGAATGTCGGCTGGAGAAACGACCCACAGTTAAAAAAGAATATGTTATAGAAGATTGAAATATGTATTTTGAAATATTCGTTAACATAGAACGCTGGGTTATTCATAGAAAAATATAATTTTACAATTTTTGTTGTTATTTTTGAAACTCTTTTTGTAATGACTTATGACATACAAGTAATTTAATAATTTTTTTATAACTTGTCCTGTTATGTTCATATCTTCTAAAAATAATATGAAAAAAAAAACATATCTCAGTAATATTACAAGGAAAAATACTCTCTTTTTGTGTATTAATTCTCATCAATCAATCATAATAAACGTGACGAAAAAAACATTGAGAAAATAATGATGTTTAATATTATAAGAGAAACGACTAAAAGCTTTCAACATTGAGATTTAATGAAACCTTTTTATAACAACTAAGACCAATGTTCTACCAACATTTTAAAATTCAATATATCTGTTAATTATTTCAGTATCTTTGTTCAGTGCTTGTGGTGATATTTCGTGTCCCACTGACCTCACGTACGGACACACAGATCACCGAGCATTTTATTATATAATCATATTGTTATTACTATTAACAAGTAGATACTTGATTGATTGGTGAAAGTCACACTAATATGACTTTATGTCTTTACATTTGATGTACAGTATTGAATAGAACGACGAGTGACCCAAGACAAAAAGTAGTTTTATATTTGGAAAGATTTTATCGAAATCTAATAACTAAATGCTCAATTGTAACTATTTAGAAGCACCAGAGTACAGCATCATTTTAACATTATTATTATTTTTGTAACATTTACATGCTAGATATAGTAGGTACCTATGTTTTAGTGGTCGGTCAATCATCTTGATTTTAAACATTAAAGCTAGGTTCAAAGTTTTATAATGTGTTTTATAACTAACATATATGACTTTATTTTTGTTTAATGTATAAATGGTTTCTATTTCTCGTGAATATTGTTATATTCTGTAGGCGGCGTCTTTGTTTTATATACCTATAACCCGAAATTATACATCAACTTCTAAGAAAAGGAAGTCATGACGGGTGTAAAGTGCCCGCTTCAGTGACTCTATCACCTATAATTATGACATTTATATTTATTAAGTAGGTTTCTGTTATTGAGTATAACAAAAAACAGTCGTCTTAGAATATTCATATTTAGAGTGTTATATATAATATATGTTGTAGACTACGAAATCGTATGATTAATAATAAAAAAGAGGTCTAAAAACTCATAGAAGAGTCTTATCATATTTGTGCATATAAAAATATAAAGTTATTACTTTGGAAACTAATATTAAATGAAATATAAAAATAAACATATATATCAATAGAAATATTCAACAAACACACGGAAAATAAACACACATTTATAACTTTAATATACTTTTGAAATATCATGTATACATTTGATAATGTTTTGTGATCCAGTGTTGATGCACAGACCAGATGTGATTAATTTGGAAGTAGAGCAAGATGATACTGATCGCTGATAGACGTGAATTAAGTGACCACATTCACATATGGTAGGGCAAATCTATATCTATCTATATACATATATAAAAATGAATTGCTGTTCCTTGGTTTCACTAAAACTCGAGAACGATTGAACGGATTTATCTTATCACAGTTTTGAAATGTTCGTGGAGGTTCAGGGAAGGTTTAAAAGCTGAAAAATTTTATTAATTTCCGGGAAAACCCTAAAAACAGCGCTTTTTTATTTCCCATACAAATGGTTTTTTGACATTAGTTTTGACAACTAACTAATATGTCAATCATTTTGTCGCACTTCAGAACACGGAGATTTGTGGCTTAAAGGTAAACACCAAAAAAATAAATAAGACATAATTTATTTCTTGATTGAGGCAGTACGAAGTCTGCCGGATCAGCTAGTGTTAAATAAAATTAATATTTTTCGGATTACTACGCGTTATTTTTAAAATACTTCATACTGTCGACGTTTCCGTTACTCTGCAGGCAGAGGCGATGAGAAAGGCAAGAACTTTTAATGACTATAACATATTGAAGGGCCGTCGTAAGTTGTGGTTGTTACTGTAATACGTTACGTGAGGGACATCACACCTTACAATATTACACAACCCATATCAACACACAAAACAAACCACACATCAGAAATAATTTAAGAAAAAAACAGAGATTTTCTCATTTTGATTTTCCTTAATTATTCAAGGTTCAACTACGACTAGGATGTATGATTTTGAAAGGTGGTAGTCTCTAGCTGTGGTCAAGTTACTACAGCTCGAACATGGGCTGGTTCGACCGGGGAAGTACCATCCTCTCAGAAGATTCTATTCTTATCATCATCTTATTACTTGACAAAATGTGTTCTTTATTAATAATGTTGGTTTTTATACAATATTAGTACATTTGTAATAAAATATACTGAGAGTTATTTGTGGGAAAAGTTTCACGAATTACATTCCTTGCTCTTAAAAGTGGAAAGGCGCCTTCATTTTATAAAAAATACATTTAAATAATTTATGAACACAATTAAGAAAACTGGTGTCCGTTCTTAGGAAATAATTGGAGGTGAAACGAGACTGGCATTTTAAACAGCGAGTGAATTTGCAAGTTAATTATAAATAATTATAATTATATGGATAAATAGTTTAAAATTAACACGTATTATGAAAATATTCCTACGTTATAAAAGATGTTTAAAAAGTAAAAATATGTATATATAAAGACAGAAACGAAACCTCTCATCATTCCATGTATTCACGGTGCGTGTGTCGGGTCCATCGTTGTAGTGAGAGGAGCTTCAACAGTGACTGTGACTTGTGACCCAGGTGTAGGTTTAAGAGGATATATAGAGTTTTCTGTGTATGAAATATATATTAATAGAAATAATTAAAGTTTGTTTAATTTATTGTTAATTATAAATGTAAATATTGTAATGATGTAAGCGCGCATCACACGACCCAGTTTATACAAAATAGAAATCATCAGATTGTTCAGTTTACGTTAATTAATTCAGATTTCATGTTCATTGTAGTGTGTAGTGTGAGCGAGTGGATCACTAGTAGTCTGTTAATATATTAAATAATTCTATTAATGTTTGTATGTATTTTATAACTGTGAGGACACACAATAGTGATCGATGATTTGGAGCTCGCGATAACATACACTCAAACTGATGACCTCATTAGTATATGGACTTTATTTTTGTACTGATCAATGATAAATTGTAGTTCAATATTATTTTAAACAAAATTTTCATAATGTATTATAAACTGCTGAAAAAACATTATGCTTATCGCGATATGTTGTATGTAGATTGTGTTTTGTGATTATAAGATGCACAGAGATAAAGTATCCAAAAAACAATTAAAATACCTTAAAATATTTTGTACATATATATAGAATAGTAGATTTATAAAGTTAAATCTGGACTGCATATATAGGCTAATATAGGCAAAAATTAAATAACATACGAACTCTTATGTTTTGTTGAAAAATTCTGAAATGAAAGTTCAGTAGACGATAGTTATAAAGGTGAACAAAGAATATAAGATGCAGGGAAGCGAGGTGCAGCCTCCGACGACCATGACACGACTACGACACGACACGGACAGACGGTGACCCGGGGGGTGAGAGACCAGAGGGTCGGGGGGTGAGGGAGGAGGGAGCTGCGGAGGGGGGGAGCGGGGGGAGGGGGCGTGGTCGCTCGATACTGAAGATATGTTGGAAACGATGGACTGCCAATGACGGGAGTGTTTTATAAACTGACTTAAAGATTATATAAATACAATACAATGAGATACTACACTATAGAAGACGATACAACAAGAAGATAATATAGGTACAGAGGAAATAGACATTTATTATGTATTAATTAATAGTCAATATTAAGAGTCCCCTGATGTTTAAACTGATAAATATAAAGTAACTAGTGTATATATGACCCATAATATTACCCTTCCAAGGTTTGGACAAATAAGTTCAATGTAAAGGTTCATTTTACTTATATTTTTATCAAATTAAAACCATCAAGATACGCCTCAATGTGTTTCAGTCGATCTCTAATAAATACTTACGTTTCTTTTTATGTACACCAGACAGACAGACTTATATTCATCATTATAATATGAATAGTATTGAATAATAATAAAATCAGTTCTATAAATATTTAATTACTTTAATTTCCCTCACATTAATGAAGGTGGACGCTTCATTCAGTTCACACAAAGGAGCAATCTGACAAGACGAATGGTGTTCATTAGACCTCACAGAGACTTACTCAGATTCATTCTGAAAAGGAACATAATTTTATAAAATAAAATGTTACACGTAAAACGTTTGAACTAAATACAGTTTTATATATTTAATTTATGTTTCATTAACTTTATTAACATTATATTTTATAAAATTGTCTTCTAAACTAGATCAAGACTCTTATTTTTATTCCACAAATTCACTGTTACTTGAATCTTAATTCTGTGAGAAGCTTTTTGAAATCACTTCTCAGGCAAAATGAGACTATATTTCTAAGGCCACTAGGAGAATTTTGTTATGACAAAATAATATTTTATATAAATTTTTGGTCGGATTTTCCTAAGTTTTTAAAAATTTTATTCTTCGCGTTTGATATAGAAGCTTTAAATGTAATAACTTGATAGATTTTCAGTATCCAAAGTCTTATAATGTTTTCGTACTTGATACATGGTGAACCTGATCCAAGTATTAAGAAACTATTAAAGGGGAGTAGGAGTTTTATATAAAGTAGTAAATCCACGGACAAGAGTTATACTTCCTCATGAGAAATCAGAAAATAACTGAAGACTCGTTGAAGTAACTGAACACAGACAGCGCTCCGTCTGATGAATTAGATTAAGGAAAATCTGTGACATTAAGAAGAATACAATAACGATTGATACCTTTATAATGAAACCTCAGAGTGAAAAATTATAACAAAGATTGTATTATCTCGGAGTAACTGAGATTAATGAAATCCCAGCTATTACTTGGATCTGCTTGAATTAATCAACTTTTTATTGTAAGTAGTTAGATGAATGATTACAACCGACAGTTCATTACAAGATATATATTTTAAGTGATAAAGAAACCGCTATTGATGTCACCTAAAAGCGAAACGAAAGCTACCTTTTTGAGCATTTGAAGGTAAAGAAATATGGTACAAGACTTTCCAGTTATCAGTTCCATTGATAGAATTTGTAAAAACCTTTCTTCATGTTACCTCTGTGAAGGCATGATAAATGAAGGTATTTCTTCATCCTGACATACCGTAAGTTAAGATTTTGATCAAATGATTTTACTTCAGTGTAAAGAGACACTATCTTTAAAACAACCCTTAGTAATAAAAACATTGAACTGAAGATTTGATTCCGATATTTCATCTTTATTTGTAAAACATTTCACGTTTTATTAAAATAGTATTAGTGTGAACCTTTTTATAAGTGACTGTTAAGGATTAGGTAGAAATTACTATATTTGATATTACTTGTACCAAGGAAAAGCTTTGGCATATTAATTGGTTTGTATAATCCTTATATAGTATTTGTGTATCACAAATTTAAAATTAATATACTACGTATGTTTGTTGTCCTTTTTATAATCGAGGCATAATCTCATCATCATCAACAGCAACTAGGTCTCAAGGATGATAATATCTCCTACATCTTATAATTTATGATTCTTCTTAAATAAATAATAATCTGAATTTCTGTTTAATATCTCTTATTTTGTAGTCACTAATAACTAAATCTAATATTTGATAATAATATCATCAACATTGTAGTCATGACTATGAATATTTTCCTTACATTAGTAATTCAAGTGAACGTGTTAATTGTATTGTTTCACAGCATTTCGTTCGTAAGGCGCATGTCAGCAGTCATCGAGCGTCGCCCGCCCCGCCGCCAGCCACCGGCCACCACCGAACACTCAATGTATTCTGTTATAAATGTTTGTTGCTATTTTTATATTATAACACATACATATATATGAAGGTCATTTTATAACTCTTTACTTTGTGTATAGTATCATTAAGCCGTTATTAAACGTTTGTTAAGCCGTGCCCTGTCGACCCTCCTGCCTCCACTAGGGTCGACCCGTTCAGACTTCTAATAGTTAGTGAAGGGAGAACCACAAACGATGATTAAATTTAATTTACATTTAACATGCCTCTCACAAGTCTCCCGGTTACTTGATGAATAGTAAACTTTAATATAATCGTAGTGCTTACAATATATTTTCTCATTTCTAAATTTTGTACATATAATTAGAGAAGCCTCTGAAAATTACTTTAAATAACTTGCTAACTCAATAATAAATAATTGTTATTCAGTATATATTTGTATACATATATATAACAGTGTTCATGTCTAACACTAGGGTTGTCGCGTGTATTCTCTCGTGTCGCGTGTCGTGGCCAAGTTCAAACAGCTAACAACTACACAGTTTAATGTCATGTATTTTTATTTTAGTTCATACAATCTATCATTTTCATTGCGTTAGAAAAGCATTTAAATTCGTGAGGCCTTTATCAAACCTTTTTCTCGATAATTATAAAGATGATGTTTAAAAGCTGTCAGAAAAATGATTTTTAATAATATTTTTAAGAGATCAAAGAAAGAATATTGCGACCATCAAATAAAGTTGTCAGTACATAACTTATTGATGTTCTTTGATTGAAGCGTGGTTGAAGATGAACTGGGTTTTATTATATTTATATATTAGGAGATGTATATTATATATTAATAGTTGAGTTATACGAGGTTATCATATTTATTAGTACCTCATCATGATCTACCTCACTCTGTGTACATGAGAGTCGTCACGTCATATTCATTCATTATATACAAGGAAACTAATTGAATCACAACACGGGTCTATCATAGTTGTGATGTACTCGTATAATCTTCATTCATATAAGTTACAACTGTGTAACTGTTCATTCATTTATCATGATAATGTTTGCTGGAATTATAGTTTGATGTAAATTCGTCAATTAAATACATTATGTTATATTATTTGGATTTATTACAATAAAAGAAATGTTTTTGTGGTTGCTTAATATCCAGGTTCAAGGCTCAGTTACTGTTACTCAAGTATTAGACTTAGACTTCTTAATGAATGGATTATCCCAAGGTGGTCGTGCAAATATCCTACAGTTGTAAGGAATAGGGTAAAGATAAAAAAACTTAGTTATAAGAGTACTTTTATATTGTTTTATATAATAAGTGTGAAGTATTTATAATCAAATTCCGACTAGTCTTTAAATACTTTGTAAAATCGATAAATCTATCGTCTGCGCAGTCAACCAAACTTTAAATATCATTTTCTATTTTTCCGACAATGACACATTAAATATTTTTAATATTGTTATTTATGTGAATGTTCTTAGATACTTATGATAACAAAAATTTACAAAAATATCCTTACAAAATGTAATATTTTTTTATAATGTTATTTAATATTTTCAAAGTAATAATTTTAATGTCACGTCTTCTATTCTATCTGACAAATAGCTCAAGTTTGTTCAAAGTCACAAATCAAGTATTCTGATAATTTGATGTTTAAAGTGTTCCCCTACAACCTACAGATAACAGATCTTCATTTAAAATGTTTTTCAGAAAGTACCATTATCTAAAAATACTTCATAAATTTATGTGAGTTTTATAACTTTTAATATTATATGTTTCTGACTCTTTTAAATATATTACGCAAGGATTTTATTATTCGAAGTAAAAAGAATCAGTAATCCTTAATTTCAAAAATGAAATAACATATAATTTCTGTGAAACGTTCAATCTTATGTTGTTGGTATTAAAGTAATCCTCCCTTACTTACTTCAAAGCTCTTATATACCCTATAGATAATAACTTTCTTTTAGTGAGTACAGGACAAGAGATAACACGATTTATTAAGAATTATTATAATATTATGGAAAATATTAGTAATGATTAAATAAATTTTTAGATTACATTTTTAATTCACTTTCTGTATCCATTCAAATGTTTAGATATAATGAAAAAATCGTTAAAAAGATATCAAGAATGTTCAGAACTCGTTTAACCTAATATATACACATATATGTATTTACAATATCATGGTCTGAAAAACAGCGTGAGCCATTGAAAAAATATCTTTTCTATACAAGATTTTTTTTTGTATTTTTTTAGATATATTCAAAAAGCTCTAAAAACGTTCAAATATCAGAGTGGGTTATAGTTCGCTCCGTAGACTGTCATGTACATTATACAGTATGAGAACACTAATATATTGTTTCATAGAATCATATTTGAAGAACCAACCAATAGTATGAGCGGACTGCTCTTGTACATACAACTTAACAAGCTAAAAAAATATTCAAACATGGCCTAGAATTATACTGAACCTACTCGTCTATGCAGTTATAAATTAGATCACGCGTTTCCAGTACATATTGTTATAGTGGTTAAGTGTATAATGGCTTGCATCATTTAGTTTGTAGTCTGCACCCGCTGCACCCCCGTTGGATGTGTTCCAAGGCCACTCCAACACATCTAACAAGAGCACTTAACATTTGCAATCAAAGCGTTCATTAAAATATAAAATCGTTATTAATATAAATGTGCAAGAAAACAGCAACCGACTATAGAGGAGAGTGTTTCAAACAGAGTTAAACTATTCCATGGATTTATGGAGTAACGAGGAGGTTACGACACCATTGAAATCATACCACCATATGAGTATAGGACATACATACACACACATAAGCATTAAGGTTCAACTAAAAATTATACCACCAACTCTAATAAGTACTTGTCTGGCTAGTACAATCGTGAAACACAACCTATATTTACCATCTTTTAATAATCAATTTAAAGTATTTAAGGGTAAATTTTAATTATATTAAGGACTAACTTACTGAGCTCTTGTTATTACTGCAATATTTCTAAAATACTATGATAGGTATGGTGTAGTCTGAGCCATTTTTACTATAAACCTTACACAAGTTGCTGGAACCAGTTTCTATATGTAATAAGAAATAAAATGGATTATTAAAATGACATACATTTGGCACAGAAACTTACTGAAATGTTCAAATATATTTGTGTTGTTAGGAATTATTGTAAATTATATAATCTTAATCTAATTTTCATTCAAGGGAGACTCATAACAAGGGTAACGAGTGTAATGGTGTTGGTCCACGTTAATTGATCATGAATTTTCAGTTCCTACACAGTCTCCTTACTGATATATTCAGTGTTTCCCATAACTTAACCTATTTAATTCCATCTACTCAGACAATTAGAAGCTTAGTTTTCCACTTCGTACATACTGATAAGCAATGTTAATAAGTAGTCTTGTTAGTCACCATGAATGGGACATGGCTGAGATTTTTAATATAAAATTTTGATCGTGAACCCTTTGTAAATATCACTAAATTTACATTAAAGTTCATCTGAAATCATCATCAATAAAGAATTATCAACTGAGTTGTATGATATTGAAAAAAAAGTGATAATTACAGAATGATCTAAAAAATCATCAATCATGTGTTATGGTTTAGTTGATAAAATCATTGAAATAAATCCGATAATAATTTAACAGTGTGTTTTAAATGACACGAGGTCCTGTGCGTGTTCACGAACACTTTCGGGTCAGGTACAATGGTTGCTGATGATGAATTGATGATGAGATGAACGATAGAATCATTATAAGAACAAACATTGATACTGAAAATATTCACTGTAAAACCTTTATATTAAACAAAATAGCTCTTTGGTTATATGATATCAAATAATTTATAATGATAATTGAATTGGAAGAATGCTCTAAACGTTTATTAAAAAACAAGACAAAGAATAGATTTGTATGTTAAACAATGAAAGTAATGATTTATATATTAAATGACTAGCATCAGTAACGTAATGTATGTCGATGCTCCTCGCGTCTTAAGGTTAGGTTCACGGAGTAATTAATATAATATTAATAAAGTCATATCGGACTGGTTGTTCAGGGATGGAGCCCGTCAGCCGTCAGTATATTAGTGGTCCGGGGCGGCCTCGGCGTGTTATCGATCGCCTCCAGTCTATATTTAGCGATCGACCCATCTGCCTCTATACCTACATGAAAGTTTCAGAGGCGCGCGATTGGCGAGGCGGCTGTGACGTCACTACGAGCCCGGCTCCAATGAGGCTCGCAGGCTCTGCGCATGGCCCTCATCCTCCCGGCCGGTTCAGCTGCCAGTCTCAGTCTGGGCTCGCGGGACCTGGTGTGCCAAGCTCGGCCCGATACAGCACAAGGTTAATATCACATTCATATACCGCCATCTTTATTTCTTGTCAAATTAATATTGTTTTGATCTCCGTTTCATTATATCGCCATGTTTGTGTTCCTGTGTTTTGTATCGTATGTATGTATGTCGTTTGCTATGTTGCGGTTGTTACGTAACGAGTGTGCGAGCGAGTCAGAGCATGTATGATGCTATGGGTGTGACGGAGATGGAAACAGTCAGGGTATATGTCTAGTGGACGGTCATCCAGACATATACATATGTTATATATTTAACTAGATCATTGTGACGTAGTTCGCGACCATTTTTTTAAACGACTTATAAACAATTGAAGTATTTAATGAAAAATATATGTATTAATTAAACGATTATTAAGTTTACCTTTTATATTACGATATTGTGAGTTAAGATTTTTAGCCAACGGTGGGTGTTCAAAAAATTAAATGAAAATTTTATACAATAAATAACAAAGGAAAACAATTTTCTTAAACCTTCTATATTTAAGTACTTTCCCGATTCATGTCGGCTTTATTTAAGCTTTTCTTTTCAACGTTGATTCGATTATTTTGCAGTAACCGCGATCTTTAGAAAACCAAAGGAAAGCCGTCTTCTTAAATATCAAAGTTAATTGTTAAATATAGTTTTATTTAAATATTACCGTCTCACGTGAACCTCAACAATCATTAATATCAACTATTGTCTGTTTTTATATTGGCTATGATCTGATTCTTTTCTTCAGTATAAATATTTCTTTCATAATAAGTAACTGCACCGTAGCTGTTTGTAAAACATTTTCTTTGTTAAAAGAATTACGTCTCGAGAGTTTTCGGAAGTGTTCCGCCGGATGCCCATTCTCAAGCTTTTTCCGGTCGCCATCTTGTGGGAAACGCGTTCGGTTTATGACTTCCGGCTCCTTTCGTACACAAATGTACTCGGTTTTAATAACGTATAATTTAAAACGCTCACAGAACATGTGAGCTTGTAGTAGACTAGAGTTTTTGAGACGGAGGGCGTCTGGAGTGGTAGAGGGTAGATGTGACTGTTACTCGTACTAGTTTAAATCATATACATTGTAACTTGTATATTATATTTATTTTCTATGTGACTAAAGTTCTTTCTCCTCGTTGTTTGTTTCAGATTCCAAGTCCGGCGCACCATGAGCCAGTGAAGTCACTCAACGAACGTTACATATCAAATATGCACTGATAGCTTACTCATAGGAATAATTATATATAATAATACGTTCGGATATAACATAACATTAGATAGAGAGTTTGGTATAGATAAGTTATTGGGAGGTGGTTATTGTATCTGTGTTAGTCGGGGCGGAGTCCCCGGCTCGACCGTGGAGGCCGAGGGGGCAGCCCTGCTCGGGCGGCTGCAGGGCGCGCTGCGTGGAGGCGCCGCAGCCGCTTCACCCTCACGAGTCGCCAGCTCCATCAGGGGCTTCATCACCAACAAGGTCGGCTCGCTCCAGCTGAGAGACACAGGTTAGAATTAACACTTTATAATACTTACATTGGATATATAAGGACCCTCAAAGTATGCTAGTCCCAATACACAATTCATCCTGCTTGAATAATACTACATATACTACAAAAACTCGTTAGGATAGGCAAGAATCTTCGAAAAATGATAGTCCAATTATCCAATTGATCCTGCTTGGATAAGTAAATGAGTTTATATATAATACTAGATATATGATAGCTAATGTTTGAATATAAACAATATCCTCCGGTGAGTCTGTCTGTTGACGAACGAAACAACAACATGTCAGACTTTGCAATGAAACCACTGCACAAACACTGCACCCTTGTGAACTAGTGTTAAGATAATAACGACCGTCCTCCTATGAGATACGATTTAATTTAGATTACACTTTAAACTGTTTGAATAGGCGATACTAACAAGGAACAAATATTGGTAATACATTATTAAATAAGCGGGAGATGACGTAACGGGAGCGGGAATAAAAGAACAACCCGGAGGGCTCGGAGTGTACGGAGAGTATGACGTACCTACTAGTGTTATAATATACACGAACAATTAGTACTCACTACATACAGTAAGGAAACAAAATGAATAGAAAATTATTAGTAGGCGACTTATACTGAGGAAGTATGTATGACTAGACGTCATGAAACATTGTAGGGACAGTTTACTTTGGAATTAAAAAGGAAAGAGTAATAAGACATTATAAATCTTTTGAAACAACGTAGAGAGGTAGATAATTATATATTTATTATGATAAGTATAACACAAGCTCACAAGTTAAATAAAGGTCATTATAATTTATTTGTGAACCAAATTTTGAATATTCCTTGAAATTTTTAACCCATTTTTATAATTTCACAAAACAATATATAAAAAAAATAAATAAATACAAAACAACAACATGGATCTACAACTATTTTGTATAATTTTAGAGAGAACATCTATCTATATTTCTGTGGACTTCATATTTACTGTTACAAATATTTACTTTAATATATTGATAACTCTAACTTTAAGTCACAAAGAGTCCGGAACACGTAGGATGTTATAGTTAATGATGGAAACCCGCAGACGATAAGTGAGTTTGTTATAACGGGTCTGATACAGACGGTTCATCACAGAATACACCACAGGAGTTGTAGACATCTTGACGGTTATAATTTAGTTGAACAAACCACATATTATAAATGTTACACAAAACGTATTAGTATTTTAACATTCAAGGTATTTTGAAACTGGAATCAATTTATTCCTAGTTTACATCTATTTAGCTTTGACTTCCAAATAAATAATGATCGATAACTCAAATCCACTACGACGCCTGAAATTAAAATTACAAGAACTACTTTCTAAACAATATTATACAACAGAAATGAGTTCTAAGTAATTGTGGAATATTTCGATTTAAAACTTAGTAAATACTGAATAAAGCTTACAAAAGTAGACGCGTAGTAAGGATAATGATATAAAAACAAAGCACCTGGGGGAGTGAGCCGGCTTGAATATTTGATAGCGCCCCGCGGAGACTCAGCCCGGGGCGGCAGAGAGATACATACATACACCATACAGATATGATAAAAGACATAAAAATATATGGATAAATATGAATATCGTCTACAACTGAACAGGTTAGCTGATGGAAAAGTATAGCTTTATCAGAGATTACAAATCAAATCATAATGTACAAATATATCAACATAGCAATCAAAAAGTAACTGAGGTTTACAATGTTAAATCAAGCTGTTACATAATACATATGTGTACTGGTATACATAAATTCAAGCTGTAGTACAAGCTATAAGCAGCTGTTCATATTTATATAGCTTGTAAACTTGTAAGTTATGTATGAAGGTGTAGTCAGCCCCAGCGGAGGTCGCGGTGGGAATTTCCATATCGATTTTTCATATCCAACAACCAAGTTTAGATTCTGTTATATATTTAGACATTATCCGTGTATTATGCTTCAAATATATTCGGTTTCTGAGGAAACTGTATTGGAATTTGAGATTGTTTTCCTCGTTTTATACAATATTATTATGAATATTAAAATGTGACTTACGTTTTATTTAACTTGTATGTATAAAATTCTATGAAAACTATACGGTATTTTTAGTTTCTAATAAATTAAAATATAATCTATAATCTATATAAATAAAGTTACATTTTTCAACAGTAGTGTCTTATTAATAATAAATACTAGTTATCTTTCCATTAAATATTTAAGTTTCAAACACTTAAAGAATACAATAAATATATTGTGATGTCTTTATTAAACATATTAAATTATTGAAGCTTATAAATACATCAATTTTAATAAGTACCACAAGTTTAAATCAATATTTTCTATAACATATAAAACTTGGTTGCTATGACAAATCAAGTGTGTCAGCATGTACCTATCAGCAAGTTCTAATATAATAATAATTGACTTTGATTTCTATGACAAAGCCTCACAGCCCCCTGTAAGGTCAACAATCAATGAAAAAACGATTTCCTTACTAATGGTCGCGAGTCCTCGTCAACCCACTCCACTCCACTGAATCGAATTTGTCAATAACTCATTAAATTGTACAAGGCGAGGGTATATTATAACAATGATAGAACATTTCTTTGTATATAATAGTGAGTGGTCGTGTGTCTGTACTTGTAGCGACATGCGTGACTGATGACTGCGATAGATTCATTTGATAATAAAATTACTTATAAATAGATCAAGTTAATGACTACATTCATCTGATATGAATTAGGAGATGTGTTTTCCGTGATTGTCACACTATATACCTATAACCTAACAGACGATCTTGATTCGTTGCTAGATGTATTAAGTCTTAAATTTTCTTAACAGTTCATTAGTATGGTATATTTTTTGTGCTGGTCTCTAATCGCGCGTCTAAACTCCTTCCCCACCGTTGCTGGTGCGGTGAGATTGTTCATCTCTAAATAGCAACCGTACAAATTCTAATCACGTCCCTGTCGTTCTGGCAATCAGCGCCCTTTGGCCCGCAGGCAATTTATTTACCCGTGACTAACGCACCCTTGTTGCCTAACATCTCCCTACATTTTACGAATCATGCAATTTAATAATTAAAACAGCAATTTTAGGACACGAAGGTAAGGGCAAGGTAAGGGTAGGGAAGGTAAAGGTAAAGTTATAGTGTAGTAGAAAAATATTGGAAAAGTAAAACGGGAGAGAAATGAAAAACAGAAAAACATACACGGCTTACTTTGACTGGGAAACTTAACAAAGGTTGAGAGTTTTCTGTGAGCTTAGAGTTAGTAACAACACTTAACGAAAATTCGCCATGACTTACGTACAGAACTTTTTTTTCATTTCATATCAAACTAAACAAAGTATTATTATAATCCGATGCAAAAAGTTGTTCCGAGAAAAATTTGTCATCATTATACTTAGGGTTATAAGTTTGAAAAAGTTATTTTTAAGGATTGCTCGAATACATAAAACTTGTTTAACTAATTTCTCAAAAACCTGTATTTGTTTGAAATATAATAAAATTCATATAAATGTACTAGTAGCTAGTTTCCGTACTTCCCTTCAATGTGTGTGTCGGGTGTCGCGCCCCCGGCCCCGGCCGCTAGTCGCTAGTATTGTTGCGGTCGGATATAACAAAGTCGTGCGGAAGAATATTAACAAAGGGGAAGCGGGTTTATTAAAACTGGGATTAAGTTTGTTGCTCCGGTCTCACAAAAGGTGGCTGATGCTCCACTTACAGGGAATTTGTAGTACTATTGATACAGATATAGATGAAATAACTTGGCTTCAAATCTTGATACTATATAAAAAAAGAAATAATTTGGGTAACTTATTCACACTTCTTAGTTTCACTTAATGTACACATTTTTAATAAAGTCTAATTATGGTATTCTATTCTGTCTGTACTATCGCCAAAACTATTTTCAGATATTAAATAAATCTATCAGCGTAGTAGTTGTGATAGAAGATATAAAATGTTTCTGAACACATAATTGTGCGTGCAATTTAACGTATAAAAATATTGTCGCAGCCATGAGATATGGCCTCGTTATGACACAATAATATTTGAAGGAGGTCCACCCTCGCTACGACATTTACAAGGCTTGCTGTACTTGGGATTCGACTTTTAATATATTCAGTTTATAGGAAATTTATATTATAAGAGATATGAAATAACAGAGAAATAAAATTTTTCATGAATACTGAAAAGTCATATAAATGATTTATGCATGGATTTTTGTTTTAATTCCTTGTAAATTACGTAAGTATCCATAGAAGAGATGATTATTTTCGTTGCTTTGTTAATGATTTATTACGATATATATTTTAAATTTAAGTTTCTATATAAAATATATTTCTTTCTTTGTATTCTCCCGTCTGTAGACGGCCTTAGCGATACACATGTTTCCTGGTCCCCTTGTTAAATTAGCCGTCAGTAACGCGAGAGGGTAGGAAGGGATGATTTGTGGCCATCCTGATAACGTTCGCTAATACCGAAGACACGTCCAACACCAACACACACACAGATTAAGATCACGGACTGTTACTACTGACGGGAACACACACACACACACACACACACACACACACACACACACACACACACACAGACTGGCAGATTATTATAATAGTAGAATATTATAACATTTGTTCGTAGTGAAAACTAAAATAAGATTCATAAGATTCAAAGTGAAACAAAATGAAAAAATCTAGGAAGGGGAGGACAGCATGGAATGGAACACGGGGATCCACTAGTGCAGGGTCATAAAAGGTTTTTGTGTGGGAACAGAGAATAAAATAAATGACAAATGTGGAGGAACAAATGGAACAAAGTGCCCATCACGTTCACTGGACAGTAAAGTGGACCAGCCCCCGTCTCCCCTGTCTCCTCCCCCTCCTCCCCCCACCGGCCGTTAGGGAATATATCCATCCATCTTATAGAGGTTTTACAACTACGTATCAAGATCTGTATCATAGTACTCTCTTATAAAGCAACGTAAAATATCTTCTTTACTTTCAGTAAAAAGTACACAATATTTTTACTCCAAGATTTTCACAGTTATTATATGTAACAATAGTGTTTTTTTTATATTTTATTTCAAAAAATAAATGTCTTTCGTTCCGTCACGAGTTAAACCCCTGTCAGAACAACATATAAAAGTCGGCTGACATTTTAGCGAACCTTTAAGTTCCCAAATTCAGTTTGGTAAAAGTTTATGAGTGAGGACTAACATTTACAACAAAAATGTTCCTAAAACAGTTTGTTAAAGGTTTTATGAAACAAAATATATTAATGTATAATATGTAGGAAAAATATAATATCTTTAATATTGAAATTCAGGTAGACAACATATTTTTCATACAAAAGTCATTATAATTATTTATTTTCTAATGTCTCCACTCTGTCATTGAACCGACTAGTTTGTTTAACAATAGTCAAGTTACAACATAATACGATATACTCGTGTTATCGCTATTTACAACAAACTACACGTATTTAGTATTAACGACATACTTTGAACAAAAATAAACCTTATTACAAATACATAAGTTAGTTATTTGTGTGAACATTTAAGAGGAATGGCTTCATCTGTGCGATTCTCCCCCGTGTTCTATTTTACGCAAAGCAATTACGTCGTCTCGTGTTCCACGGACCGTGGAAATTTAATGGTTGTTCCCCAATTAGTGGTTCCTTGTATATTACTATATTATCGTGATTGTGTAGCTTTTAAATATCACTCTTATAAACGACTTGCACACCTTTACTTGGGTTTCTCTTCATCTGGAATATTTTGTTTTTTATTTTCAATCAGTCGTCATATATTCAATCTTTATTAAACTATCCCTGTTGTGATTTTAGTTTCTATAAAACTCCCAAGCATATGAAGGGAGATATTGTTTGTTTTTGTTTGTATATTTACCTGCCGTCTATGTCTGTGGACATCTTCTAGTTTCTGTATTGTATAGGCTAGGAGGTGATATTAATTCTTCTAAAATATAAACATAAAAGTAATATTTATCATAATATAACTCTTTAAAACCTCCCAGCGGCCATCTGGTCTTATAAAGCGTGTATAAGGTCGTAACTCCTTCCCTCGCCACACTAACCCAAACTCGTCAAACGAGATTACTGTTGACTTAGCCAACTTTCCCCGGCGCTCCTCCGCCCCGGGGGACCCTGGCGATATAATCCAGTTTTGCCCATTCTCCCCTCGAAAATGGAAAGCAAAAAAAAAAGCAATTTATTTTCCCTTTTGCATTCTCGCGTTTACGTCTCTGTTAATAGGAATCTATTCGACGGCCTTTTTGTTGTTTTCGTTTGTTTTATAAAGAAATAGCTTTTAGCATCTCCCTCATAATCATGGGATACAGATACAACCTTTTATATCTTCAGAATTTTCTATTTAAGTGTTCATATTATATATTTATTTGCTCATTTTGAACTCAGTTCAGTATATACTCAGTTCTTGAGAGCTGGTATATAAAACAATGGGATCACGTGACAGAGTGAACACTTGTGATGTAGAGTGTGCTCTGAACAAAGGTCACGTGATCGTTGTAGAGTCGGCCGTGCTCTATCGACGAAGACGAGGCGCTCCAGGCACGGAGAGACGTTATACACAGCACTTGAAATATATTTAGGGTGCCCGAGGATGTGGAGTTAGAAAGATATTCATGTTATTTATATATACTATGGATTATAAAATACATATAACGAAGTATTTGATGAGAAGAATAAATAGTATTGGTTAACTTGACGTGAGCTTTAGTCGTAGCTCCTTTGACCTTTGTTTATTAATGAGCATGGTATGTTTCTACCCCTTCTACAAAGCGGACTGTAATGCTACATGCGACATTTATACCTATATTAGTTTCAGAAAATACTTAATATAAGCATTTTTTTTTAATTTTCTTATTGATTGATAATAACCTAATTGTATGGGGAAAAAATTAAACCCGTGAAGGATACGCATACTTTTTGACAAGACAAGATTCAACCTACGAGATATAACGAGATATTTTATACATGTGAGAAACTCATACAACAACTGTACTTTTATTTCGTGTGTGAGAGCTGAGAGTGACCGTATCAATGTTCTTCATTAACAATATAGCAAAAGTAACGTGTAGACGTAAAGCTTATTGAGATATCTTGTAAATGTATTGTTACATAACACTTACAAGATGGTGTGGTGTTGTTCGCCTCTGTAAATATTATTCCGTATATGGTATTTGTAATTCTGATACGGAGTTCTATTAATATTATAATTAATATTACTAACCGTGAAACATTACTAAAAGATTGCTAGCCGCAGATTTTCATTTTATATAATTCTACATTTGAAATTGTCACCATTTAACATTGATTTGTCGAGTCTGTTGAATACTCTCCATTTATAAAACATTTTAATCAAACGAAACATTCATCTGGGGACTCAAAATATTATTAATATTCAAAACAGTTATAAATTAGATAACGTATTCAGTGGACGGCTCTGAAACGACAATCCAACTGGACGCTAATTATTTAACAGAAACAGTCTGAGTGCTTTTAAAAAATTTATCTTCAGCCGACTAACAAATCCTCCCCGATCTGGATTTGTATTATATAAACTAACCTTTATTTGTATGAAGCTAAAGTTCAATTTGTCAAAAATAAATCAAATGTAGGCTGTTTTAAAACTAGACTCATTTATGTAGTCGTTAAGGTCTATTTTAGTTTGCCGTCTGTTGGCTGGTATCTCCTTCTCCCGCGGGACCGCTCGTCCCTTTGAAATTACCTCACCCTCGTTCACCTGCCCTTTGAAGACAGCGACTGTACACCCGCAGGTGATAATGTACACGTAAATCATTTGATAATCTGATTATTATTTTTTAATATTTATAGATTATAATAAATTTAACTGTTTTATTTTGAATAAAAATTAATATAAAGCGATTCATTTCACAACGATAGTAACACAAATTTTAATATTTATTTCATTTCCAATATTAGTGTATACTTTCATCATAGGACGAGCTAGTTCATGTTACAAGTTTAACGATAAATACCAATATATTGGTTACATTTGCTTACATATTCTCGTTTCGCTGTACCTACCCAGCGGGCGCGGTCCTCCATAGAAATTGCAATTTCATTTCATTCTAATACGTCTGTTTACCTCCAACATAATCCCGTTAGGGTCCGCTCGTATTTATATTAACATCACGCACCGACCTGCGCTGAGAACAACATCACATCAAGTTCTATCTCGACTTGAAGGAATTAAGATACTTCAGAATAAACAAACCACTCACAACGAGCTTGTAAATTACAAGAAGATAACAATATTATTAAGAAAAATGTGATAGTTTCAGATTTACTATGTGTTTTATATTAAAAACTACATACTCCCAAAATTTTGGTTAATTTGCTACATTCTCATCCGTCTGCCATGATCACGGTTGCTGTAAAAGTAACCAAAACATCTAGAGTATGTAGTAAAAATAATAAAAAAACTCGTTAGAGTTATATATTCGAAAATATTAGTTTTATTTCAATGAATTTTCGTTGAAGTTTTAGATATCATTATATTATTAGGAGAATTTATAAAAGACAGTAATACAGTAGAAGAAATATAACTACTCTTGATATTTCTCTAATAAATTCTGTATCTCCAGTCATCAGTAAAAACAAAAGTAGAATAAAAGTTGATCAATGTATGAATGCGGTAATACTTGAATTTACAGTAAATACACTTTATAATACAAAATTACAATCGGTTCCATGTCGTGCTTGGAGCTACGGCTACAGTTTATAGTTTAGGTCACAAACGGCGGTAAAAAAACTTTAATAATATTGTTTTCTTCGGGTTGACCCTGACTAGCGGCCTCACCCGGCCTCGCCCGGCCCCGTCCTTACCCCACTTACACAGGTTCATTTATTTCACCGTGTAACCCCACCGGTCACGCGATTCCATTTCCCTTAAACACTAAATGTAAGAAATAATTATGGCAGTCATTACTAACCTACTTCCCTAACCTCAAGAGTCATTTCTGTTACATAAATGTTCCGATAATAAAGAGTTTAGGAACATAAAGCGAGCTTGTAATGTTTTAATAAGCTTTTAGAAATATTTCTATAATGTAATGGTCCTCGTACACTCTCAACTTAGTTCCGAGCTCACGGCGGACCCTTGACCTACATCACACATACACATTACATGTGATATTTGTACAGAATTTTAAACTGGATTATACTAAACCATATTTTCTTAGTTTTATTTAATATTTATTTATATTATTAGTCATAGAATGTCTGTTGTCATTCTAATTAGTGTAATTATTTCGTTTCACTACTGGAAAAAATTTCTATTATTTAATATCAACCATAAATTTGCCGTGATGTTACTCGCCTCAGTAAAACTATGAGTGTGTACAACTTTTAACTATCTAACGAGACGGAGACATATATTAAAGTTGTGTATTACAACGTTACATGATAAAAATATGTATAAATATTTAAAGATCTGAAATCTATCCGATGATAAAATTATATACATGTTCTGACCTCGACAGTTGAGAGTCTCGTTCATCATAATCACATTAGAAGAAGGTGTACTGACGTTTAAAGTGATGAGCCATGGATAGTTATCGTGTCGCTTCTACGAACATGTAGTATACGACCATTTGTTATAATTGAAATAAAAAAAAGATTTGAAAAATCATTAATTATTATTCTTCACATGTTATTCAGTTGCATATTTTACATTTTTAAACATGATCTATCATCTCTGGTGACTAAAGTCCTCCAAGACCTGATGCATCTCAATATCGAACAAACTAAATAGCCTCAAATACTTCTGTTAAAATTGTGTTTGTTGTAGATTATACTGAAACAATTTATAAAACAGATTCCTGTTTAAATCAAGAGCTTCTCTAAACACTTTTCCAACAACTTTATCTTTGTATTTAACATCAATATTCTGTTACATGGAGCGTCTAACGACACTCCCCCCTCCCCGGCCCTCCTCCTCCCCCCTCTTCCGCTCACGTTTCAGGGTAACTTTTTTTCTTTTCATTGATATTCTGTAGTCATCCGTGCACTTAAGGATATCTCGTTCCTTTGATAATAGTAAATCCTTATCTCCGGGAACGTTAAGGGGTTTCTAAAAATTTATATTGGATAATGGGAGACGGATTTATGCTCTGTAAATTATACGGTCGTGACATTAATTATCATATTCTTTTTAAGAATCTATTTGCCAAATTTTTAGCTGAGCGAAAAAAATATTAATGCTCTCGACATTAATGTGCTGATAATTACAAAAAATACAAAACCCCAAAAATAGTATTTCACAAAATGTATAAAAAGCTTTCCAATTTGAGCTAAAATGGGGAAGGACCCTTTCTTTTAGTAATGAGTTTGCGTTCATGACAACGACGCTGCTTGACGACGCAAATTGAATTCCTACCAAATAAGTTGTTACACGAGTCACCGGAAACAAATTGTTTATTCACTGGTTTGGACCTTAACGAAGACAATATATTTTTTAAATTTTCCCGTGTCCTATATGTATTCGTATGTCAAATTAATAATTGTGGTGCTTTATTCAAAAGGACTCTGAATCGTCTTTGCGAGTTGGAAAAGTTGTGATTTTTCATATTGGGATAGAGGAACCATGTCAACTAACAGAAACAAAGATCGACTCATATTCCTTTTGAACCTCGCCGCCCGCTCCGGCGGCTGTATTTGTATCGTGTGACGATGAAATGATAACTAAATGATCATTTCTGTCTGTTGTCAGGTTCCGAAGTCCCATTCGAGGGTTGCGGCGAGTGGCAAGGCGTGTCCCATGATAAGTGAAGCGAGCGACGATACCATGCTCCACAGCCTCTTGAAATAATACGAATTATTGAGAAATTATATAAAGATATTTAGAAAAACTCCAAAATGTCGGAGGAACCGCAAACCGTGTGGCAAAAAATTGACAACGCAGTTATACCAGTGATTAATCTGGAGATTCGAGAGGTCCGCGAGATACTATGGGAGAAGATACAGGAACCCACGTCTCAAAGAAAGATCATCTTAGTAATAGTGTCTATAGCCCTCCTACTAGACAACATGCTCTATATGGTCATCGTACCAATCATACCAGATTATTTAAGATATATTGGAGCTTGGGGCGAGGCGGGCTACGATCACGTAGTCACGTTGCCGCCAATCAAGGAAGGAAATAGAACCATAATACCGACTAAAATTATACCAGCTTCTCATGAAGGCCAGGATTCAGCGACGGGAGTTCTGTTCGCATCCAAGGCGATAGTACAATTAATGATTAATCCCTTTTCCGGTGCCTTAATTGACCGCATAGGTTATGATATTCCTATGATGATTGGACTTATTATAATGTTTCTTTCCACTTCGATATTTGCCTGTGGCCGGAGTTATAGTATGCTGTTCTTTGCAAGAAGTCTTCAGGGTGTTGGATCTGCCTTTGCAGATACGTCCGGTCTCGCAATGATTGCTGACAGATTTACTGAAGAATCTGAGCGCTCAAAGGCGCTCGGTATTGCTCTTGCCTTCATAAGTTTTGGGTGTCTTGTTGCTCCCCCATTTGGAGGAGCTTTATATCAATTCGCCGGCAAAGAAGTACCATTCCTAATTCTGGCACTGATATCTCTTATGGACGGCTTTATGTTACTTCTTGTTATGAAACCGTTAAAGACACAAATGAAAGAGGCTTCCCAACCAAAACCGGCTGGAACTCCTATCTGGAAACTACTAATGGACCCCTACATCGCGGTATGTGCTGGAGCCTTAATGATGTCAAATGTGGCATTGGCCTTCCTGGAACCAACAATATCTCTATGGATGGAAGATAATCTGACAAAAGATAATTGGAAAATTGGTATGATTTGGCTACCAGCATTCTTTCCACACGTTTTAGGGGTTATTATAACAGTAAAAATGGCAAAACAGTATCCACAGCATCAATGGTTGATGGCAGCCGGCGGTTTGGCTTTAGAGGGCCTGTGTTGTTTTATAATACCATTTGCAAGTTCATACAAAATGTTAATGATTCCAATTTGTGGTATCTGCTTTGGTATAGCTCTCATTGATACAGCCCTCTTACCAACTCTGGGATACCTCGTGGATGTACGATACGTGTCTGTGTATGGAAGCATCTACGCAATTGCTGACATATCATACTCCTTCGCATATGCCGTTGGACCCATCATAGCTGGCGAGGTAGTGGAGGCTATTGGTTTCACAGCACTTAATTTGTTTATCGCCTTCAGTAATCTGCTATACGCACCAGTTTTAATATATCTGCGTCATATTTATGACTTCAAGCCGTTTGAGAACGAGGCTAATATATTGATGGCGGATCCTCCGGATAAAGAATATCAAACATACAGCATGCAAGATCAGAGACCAGTGAACGGTGAATTTAAAAATCATCTGGAGTACAGCTCCATGGGTGGCCAAGGGGATACCGTGCAAGAATCTAACGTGGATGGACAGCAATATGATTACCAAGACGGATATCAGAACTACTCGCAGGGATACGAACAGCAAGGTTTCCAGCAGCAGAGCTATCAGCAGGAAGGGTACAGTCAGCCTCGCCAGCTGCCAGCGCAGCCCCAACCTCCAGCCAGCAACCCCTTCAGAGCCGGGTCAGCCGCTGCCCCAGCCCCCTCCCCCGCCGCGGCGCCTACCCCCGCCCCGGCCCCCGGAGCCATCAGGAATCCATTCCGACAAGGCTTCTAGAGCAGTTTAATATTGTTGTCTGTATCTTTTGATTTACTTGTTGTGTATTTATAAATGTCTCATAGTTGATAAGTTCGATCACTGAGCCGCGACCAACTGGCAATGTTCTTTACTATCTCTACTAGTTGTCTATTATATCGTGCTTCTTATTATAACAGTAGTCGGTCTGCGGATCATTAATCAATTATTAATATTTACTTATTGTTTGTATTACGTCCTCCTACCGTCGTAGAGGACACACGGCTACCGACTGTGAAGACGCGTTTGTGTTATTTCTTGTTGATATTGTACTGTTCTCTTGTAAATGTTGCGTCTTATAAAACTAGAGGAATATTAATATTATATAAAGTATATATTCGACTCGGTAGCGAGTGTTTTAAGGAAGTGTTTTAATGAAAACTAATTTATATGAAAGTGTGTGTAGCAAACTATATTTATATATGTACATGTACTGTAAGACATTTTATTGTAATTCTCAAAGCAATTTAAATAACTTTTTAAATTTTTTAAAAATAGTTAACTATTATCGTGACATATCTGTGAGTTATAAGAAATAATAGTATCGTCTGAAGCGCAACACTTAATATTAGTATAATGTGAAAATTACAGTCAGCATTCTGACTACATTCCAACTAACGAGATGTTTATAAATGAGATATATAGAAAAGGAAAGTGTACCAAGATCGGGAGAGAGCTATTGTACACTATACACTATAAAGACTAAATAAATAGTCATTGAATGATAAAAATTCGAAAAAAAAATGTTACATATCAATGTATCTTAATCACTATGAATATTAATCAATGTTCTGGTGGAGCAGTTCTCATGTTGACTGTAATTTCTCGTATTGCCTCTGTACATAGCGGCACTTGGATTCACAGAACAATATATAACACGTCAAGTGGCCACTTGTATATATCGGCACTTATTACAATTAGGGTTGAACTGTATTGAATCTTATTATACACGGCCAGCGAGCGACAGCCCTGTAAGTCCGCGTTATACCGCGTTATAACGCGAGCGGTCGTATCTTCCATAGCTTCAGCAATATCAATTTCACTTAATATAATCGTAAGTATCGTAGGTAGGCATCAACTTGTGATAGTTGCAACCAAGGTAACGAAACATATCAGAATCTTTTGATTCATTTAGCTTAAGGAGTTATTTATTGTATTATCTTGTGTAGTGACTATTGATGTTTATTATATTTAATATTGTATTGTAAATTAGCGTTGTGACATATATAGTTTTGTGGTCATTCGGTGGGATATTGAAAAAATACTCAAATGTAATCACATATCTTGGACTCTGATATTTAATGGTCAAAATAATATTATATAAACGCGTATAATCATGAAATTAATACGTGAATCTTCGTTCTAATCAAATATCATCTTATGTAGATAATTGAATGAGATATAAGTTTTTGTTCAGAGTCAAATATACCTTAATAATATGAAGCCACCGCAATGACCTCTATCAAACAGACTCAGATGTACAACAGTAAAATTGTAAAGGTTATTGTACAACATGTAGCGACGAGCCCGACATGTCAATTGAAACGTGTGTAATGTAAACTATTATTATTATTAATATACTTTACACGATGTATAACGAGCACTATTAAGATGTGTGTACATTTGTACGTTTTAAAGAAGTGAATACATCGTGTGTGGTTTTAAATAAAAGTAAAATATAATGTACAATACACAAACTGATATTAAATTAAAGAAAAGTTTGAAGAAATACGATTTATTAAAATTATTAAACTAATGAGAACGTACAAATGTATACGCAGACAAATATTTTTTTGACAAAGTCGATTGAGTAATATGTTAATCGCATTATTTGAACGTGCCGTTAGTTGTTAGGGCGACCTCACGAGCGGGCTGAGAGCACATTACTTTACGAAGCACAAATATCATTTACAACTCCCGGGAGTGCTCCTCAGATAACTTATTAATATATCAAGGATCAGTTTTATTAAAGTTACTACAGCTGTAAACGTTTATCACAAGTAAAATGACAACTGATAGTAAGTGACTCGTGTCCTCAAAGCGAGTCAGTCAGTCCAGTCCACAGAGCGCTCCGGGAACACTTAGATATTTTCGCTATTTATAAATTAAGATTAACTATTATTGAGGTGTTTTAAAGTCCGAAGAGATATTATTTAATCGTAAGTTAAGTCAATTTCGTGTCAAATTCTCCCGAAATTCAATTACTTAGTAGATTATCGCTGAGGTGTCCACTGACGCTTGTGTTGCCTGGATTTTGGTATTATGGACCGTAGCTCTCTCGTTTTATGGTTTAGTTTCGTTAGTTTCGATTCGTCAATTAAAGATCAATTCGAGGATATATTATAGTGTAGTGTAGTCAAAATCCAGGGCATGACGCGTGTAGCCGGCTGTGAGCTCAGTGGAGACGTATTGAAACACGTCTTGTTACTTCAAACCTATATCGAATACATATCATTAGATGTAAGAACATATACAAACTTGATGTAAAATATACGTGTCGCACACTAGCTCGCTTACTATAGAGAAATAAGTGTAGGAATAAATATACTGTAACTTATAAACATATTGTAACGCGAAGGAAAGAATAACGGAAATATTTATTACCAACAAATGATTGGACTGTTGAGACAGAACAGAACCGGATAGAATTATAAAACAGAAGAATCAAAATTAATATTATGTTTTAATATTTACCATAACATTGGATTAATCATATCGAATTGATATAATTTATTTTCTATATACGGAATTGTGAATTATCTTCGTATATAAACATATCTATTGTATCTCCTAACTCTCCACATATCTGTCTGTTGATCTCTTTATAAATATTCTAGTTAATCTTACTTATATTGTCTCGAACTTTAACTGCATACAGGAGTTATTATTAAGCCTCTCCTTCTATCTCTTCTTATATTCTGTCTCTAGTCTGCAGTTAAACTTCCTCTTTAGTTGACAACCCGTCCGCTAGTCCTACGTCTATTTCTATATTCCAATTAAAATTCTCACGTATTTTTCGAAATTTCATTGAAATTACTTTCAAATCATATATTGAGTAATATTCATTTGCTTTTGGTGTAATCGTTGTGAGTAGCGAGTTTTAGCTCATACAAAGTTATTTCGTTTCGTCTCCAATTAAAACTGGGGTTAGTACCTTGAAACGTATTTGTGGATGTGTGAGTGTGTGTAAATTTCACACATGCAAACATATATATATATATATATATATATATATATGTAAAGGGTATATTTCTGTTCATTTATTTGTATTCAGTTATGATTTGTCAATTATTCTTTAGTTAAATATCATTGTGTATATAAAGTGAGTGTGGCCGCGTCTAGTGTTACTATATACAACATATCTATCAAGGATTAATGTTGAAAGCTAACACTTAAATTGCACATTTTAATATCAACTTTTAATATTAATTAATAGTTATCATAAACATATCTTTTAACGAGAACGATTCAATGATTAAGAGTTCGTTAATATATTAATAAAATAATGTAAATATGCTTTGTTTATCGGTCAGCTAGTCACTGTATTTTGAATCGATTTCTTTCTATATCGAGGCCTCATTAGTATTATCTTTATGTATATAATAAGTATATCGCTCTGTACTTTGTGAAATTAAAAAGCTTGTGTATTAGACAGTTACACCACATAATATGTTTGAATCACGTCTCCTTGTTTACTAGTATTTCTATTCTTAATCGAGGATCTGTTGAGATGTTTCTGCTTTCTAATAATATTCTTCTATCAAACATTGTTAGTTATAATACATAACTGTAATCACTAGTTCGTTAAACCGTAGTATGTTTATTCAGTAATAACTATTATTCATACTGTATTGTTCGTGGTTCTTTTCTTTGACACTAAGTGTCATTGTATGAGATGACGTTCAATATAGATGGTTTGAAACATCTGTATCGTGTTATGTAAGTAGATTGTAAAGAATTATATATAAGACTGGTCTGTTGACGAGAGATTAAGAAAATGATAGAATGAAAGAACAGCTTCAATATTACCTGAGATTAAATGTATGATGGAAAGAAAAAGAAAAAACATTTAAAATAAATACAAACAGTCGTGTTATAAGGAGATCTATTATAATATAAAGAAAGTGTCACAAACAGTATCTGTGAATACTTTGTCATTGTGAGAATATTGTCGTAGTGTCAACAGATCAGTCTCAGTAGACGGTAGACAGTAGACCGTAGCGAGTAGACAGTAGAGGGTAGTATATAAAGTGAATGTAAGAACAGAAGGTTCTATTTAATATATGTAATGTGATCGAAATAATTCAGTGATCGAATATAATTGTTACAACAACATGTGTTTATTTTTATATCCTCTCATTGAAGGAGGAGCCTTCACACCCACCACCTCACATCTGGCACCTGGCCTGGAGACAGAGGTGGAACCCATAAGAAAAATATTATAATACTATGTCAAACCATCAATATGAACAACAAACAAAAACTAAACAACTAAATGTTACAGTGTGAACTAACGAAGTTCATTATTGTTTTAGTTAAAAAAAAAAACAATTATGGCTTTAGCTTGATTTTATAATAATCATATATTATTTATTCACCTTCAATTCATCTGACCGCCACATTTTTAATCAATAAAACAAACATAAAAATACTCCTTAAGTTTTCTCCAAAAGATACTATCTATAAAAGTAATGCCTTGAGCTTCAATTAAGTACTTGTAGTGTTACCACATACAATATGAAGAGTGGTTGAAATACAATCTGCTCACGACGAACCTTAAACAATAATATAAACAGGTTAACAACTCACATTACTCAGAGACCTGAGCTGTTCCTCCACCCCTCATGCAAATCAACCTATTAAATCGCGAATCGATTTCTTTATACCACCAAACAATATTAAACTTTGTATTCTTTAAAATAAAGATCAAATCACTGTAACGTATTTACTATGTCTATACCAAAACATCGCCGTTGGAATGTAAACTTTATTTTTCATCGTTCAAAATACATCTTGGATTGTTTTGGTACATACATAACCTGCGTGTATATAATTGAGTTAGAACTCTGTGATTCAGAAATTAAGGTCCAAATTCAATTGTGTCAGTTAGCGTCCCTGGATGGAGAGTGAATTTATTATCGATAGTAATTGGCGTAATTAGTGAGGGCGAAGTATCTGTCTGACGGTATGAGTGTATCAGTGTGAGACACAAGAATTGAAATTATTATTGAATAGTTGAAAGTATTATAAATAATGAACTTCTACTTCTTCTTCTACCTGGCAATTTCTGAGCTTTTTCCAGGGTCTGCCTTACATGTTGTGAATAGTTTTGGCTAACTGTTTTCACGATCCTCTTTGGGAATGCATTAATCAGTGATGTCTAAATACTCTTAGTTAGTACATATGTCTCGGAAAAATCACATTGGTACTTTTAACCACTAGGCCTTCACTGACTTATTATCAATAAGAAAGTATTTGTTATAATCTTTCAAAGTAGTAAAGATGATTGCAAGTCAAAGAAGAGAATATAAAACTCTGGAATATAGACAGTTGTCATGTATTCAAAAAAGTTCTTTAAGACAGTTTAAAATACCATCCATGATTTTGATATTGCTCTTTGTAAGTATATAAATAAAAGCCTCTAATTAGTGCATTGGAATACAAAAAAATAATTTTCATACAAACTCAAAAATATAATGCGCTCGAATTAAACCTCTGTAAAGCTAAACGCGTCTCTGAGGTCGGATTTAATTCATTGAGGCCGCGGCTCGTCCCTCCTACAATTACTATTCATACTCTGATTATTATATTAAATAATTAATGAGAATTACAGAACTTTATAGAAACTCACGGAATATTTGAATTAAGTTCTGTTGAATCAAGTCTCCATTATAAAGATTGAATATTATTATTATTACATCCTTTGTGTTAAAGCGACTTCAAGTACTCTTCACGTCATCTGTACCTGAAATATTAAATTATTTCTAAAGTTGTTTCTTAATATAATACAGTCTCACAGATCGTGAGAATGTTTTTGAAGGTTGCAGCTTGAAGCGAACCAGTACAATAAGATGTGAAGTACATCCAATAATGAAACGTATCGGGCGAGGAGTAAATAAACTTCAAACCTTATAATTGAAGCGGAGTCAAATACTGACCCTGTTCCAACAGAACCCTTTGAACGAGGACGATCCCTCTCGACCAGAGAGTAATTGTCAAGTGTCGTATTAGAACACCCTCATCACCCTCTGCACCCTCAGCACCCTCAGCACCCTCAACACAATCGATGTCAGCGGGCTTCTGTTGTTAGAAGAGGATTATTTATTGTTGTTCTTACATTTAAATTGTTTTCACTGACATTTATACAACAAGACCAACGACGGTTGACTTATAGCTTGTCATTTCGTTTTATTTATTTAAATTAATATAATAAATTTTTATTTAATAAAATTTTGATTCATTTTGCTCTTTTACTTAATTGGTTAGTCAACAAATATTTTGGTTTTCTATAACTGACTTAAGTCAGATGATATATTATACAGCTGACTAATTATACAAGTGACCAATTATACGACTGACATATTATACAACTGACATATTATACAATCTTTCAGAAATGATTAATTATACTGAATTAATGATAGAGTTGAATATAATCCATGTTATATGACTTGTATATTATATATATGAGAAGTTTAAGGCTGTGTGACCCGGAGCAGGCTGTATGTCCCGCGGGAACTGAGGCGGGCGGAGGAAACGAAAATATAATAACATATTAACGAGCAGATAAATATTTAAAGAGCTGACTAAATACAAGATTTATTATAAACAGGTTCTGTACTTTTTAGTGATAGATCTATGATATGATATGATATGAGCCTTTAATACATTTAAACATTTATATTATTCATACAATTAAAGCATCTTTATTTTTTCTTTTAAAAGTATTTCTATATATTGTATTCTATTTAACAGAACTCATTAGTATATTGTAAGTTTCGTCTTTATCACCGCTATACAAAAGTTTTATATGTAGCTACGTCGTAGAAGTGCTACGAGGTGTTACGACGTAGAGCGTCTACGACACCCTTATGGCCGTTACTTTGTTATGGTTGAAATACTTTTTGAGATTCTCTAAAAGTAACATAGACTAACTTGTAAATTATTTTATATGTATAATATAGAGATTGTAAATGTACTTTAATGATAGATTTTATATAAAGAATTAAAAGAAAATGTTGAAAGTCGGAACATAAAAAGAAAAAAGTTAATACGATATACGTTCATACTTCAAGGAAAAACTTGAATTTATTTGAAGTTCATTGTTATAGAGACAATATATAATATTATAATGAGGCGATGTCTGCTGTTAGTACAGACACCATGAACACACTGTTACATGAAGCTCTACCTGACTCACTCACACACACACACACTCACTCACACACTTACTGAACCTTAATATCTGTAAAGAGAATCTAGATTATTATATAAAAACATTCACATATAACTCATGATTATCGACTTAGTAATAAAAAAAATTATTACGTTTCAGGAACATTTTATTTACTTTTTATTACACACCTTTACTTTTGTGTGTGTGTGTGTGTATGTGTGTCTGTGTGTGTGTATCGATCCGCGCACACCTGTGTTGTCATGACTACGGACAGGGTTCTGGTGAGGACACGGAGACGAAGCGAGCGACAGCGGATTACTGAGAATAAAACACACTTAAAATACAATATTAGTTACATTACTGTCTGACTGTGGGTTAAATAAAAGATACCTAATATTTTATTATTGGTTTAAATGGAATTTATATGACCATTATGTTTGAGAACATTCGTTGTGTCAGAAATACATCGAACTGATGTTAAGGAAATCTCAATCATCACGAAATTAGATGTAATAATGCACCCTTTATAATTATAAACAAAGGTACTCCTTAAAGCTTCAAGGGCAGAGTGAAGTTTTGCATTGTTTTTGGCGAAAAAAGATAATAAGGTATATGTTACAAGCGGAGATTATATTATACATATTAGGTTTAATATAATTGCTTTCTCACTCTTTACATGACCTGTATAAAGTATACATTGTACGCCGCTTCTTCTCTCACTGTGTTCTCTCCATATACTCCCAGTCGGCGATGGGGTTGACTAATATAATTACTTAAAAATATCTGACCGGCGTCCGACTCTATAGCCCAGAGAGTGACAGACTTTAAAAGCTCAGTTAATGTTATGTGTGTGAAGTAAAATGTATCGAAGTACACTACAGAACACCTTTAGTAACAACACATAAATCAGTACGGTAATCTATTAAACAATGATTACCGTGTCTAATAGCTTCTAATCGGTAATTTCTTTCATAACAAGAGTTCATTATCAGTTCAATATATTAGCTACAGTTACAGCGTTACTCATTACTGTTACATCACATGAAAGACTTTGTTGTTTAAATTGAACTTTAGTTAACAATCATTTAGTTTCAGTAATGTTCAGTGGATGTAATAATGTCATTAGTGAGTCCGCTCAGTGTAGTCGTCGGTAAATAAATATATTAAAACATATAGGAGTCATTTTGTAGATTTTTTAGAATTTGTTGTTAGTATGAGTAGTAGTTTATACATCAAGGAATAAACGGTACAAGGAACCTGGTTGATAATGAAAAACACTTTAGTAAGTTGTCTAGATTGTGTTAGAAGTCGTAAGTGTACATTATAAATTACTTCTTTGTTCCCTTCCCTGCTTTATTAAAGTGTAAATTTTTATTTATAAATACTATTTAGTATCTGGTCTCTTACTCAACAAATGATTATATTATTTATGTAATTTATAAAACAGATTTCTTCTCCAATATATATTAATGAGTTTCTCATTCTATCTTAATATCATTGTATGTATTGATATAATCTAAACACTTACATCATGTTGTACGTGATACATCAGGAGCTGGTACAGTGAAATAAGAAGAGACGCGAGCCCCGTGGGAAACCACACCTGAGGGGGGGACTGGGAGGAGGGGAAGAGGGGGGGGGGGGAGGGGGTACGCGAGGAGGGGGGGGTTAATGGGGGGTTAATGGGGGTTTTTTTGGGGGGTGTCGCTTCACACGTCTGGTGCTAATGGAATTTGAATGACGGGAATATAAATATATTTTACATGAAACAAGAGGAATCGCTAGAAACTATTTGTTTTTATTTAAGCTGAACTTATATATAGATGGAATAATACATATATATAGTTATTTAATTATAGTGAGAAATTGGACACTGTGCCGGGTTAAAATATTAATTCTTAATTACCATCTTATTTGTTTCCTTATTCTTATAACATGTATACAAATCTTTTTATTCATACAATTATTTACCTCAATTACCTCATAATATTGTATTATAAATATATTCCTCAGTTTAGTCATTATGATTGCTTAGTAACTAATATACACTATGTTACTATGAGACAGCCGTTAAACTATTATGTATGGTTGACGATTTAACATGAGTTTTAGTGTGCGTGTGTGTGTGTGTGTGCGTGGGAGTAACTATATTTGAATATTCGGGTAAAATTAGGATCAATAGTTTAGTAGATGGTGGAATTAGTGATACATAAAAAGCTTCTTTATTCTATACGATACCTTTAATTGGTGTGAAAATTATTAGCATATTTTTATGTAAGGCGCGTTCTGGTTTTCATTTCTTTACTAATTCCTTATTTATATTACTATTCGTAACTTTTAATACAGCCTTGAGAATTAAACGGTCTATATGTACTATGTTCCATTACACTTTACCTTTATCTTCTGATTAAATATTTGAATCTCATTATAGAAATTTATGAAATGAAAAGTAGTCTGTTATTGAATCTTCGGCTTAAAACTTATATATTGTTTAAGAAGAATGTAAATAACTTAAACAGTTTCGCGTTAACAAGATATTTGAACAGGAAAATAATATAATTAATTCACAAGGTGTACAATGTAATTTGATTAATACCTCTAATTGTATGTATTTAAAAGAAGTTGATAAACATGGGCTATGGTAATCAATGACATTATACAACATTAAAAACAAACTGCTTTTGTAATTCCTAATAGTTTTTACATTCAATATTCTAGACGAAACCTAAATTTTCTACTTCTCTAAAGGTGTACTTTCCGTGTTCAAAAGAAAATTCGATATAAGGAAAACGGTAATGGGTTTCAAGTGAAAGACGAGGAGCGTCTGAGACGTACACTGAATGAAATTTAGGATTCAATTTGGAAACTTGTCGAGATTACTGTCATACATACAGAGAGGATACTACATCTTGAAAGGCTTTAAGCAATACAGACAATCCTAATATTGAGTCTTTGTTCTTGATGGGTGATTGTCAATATATTAAATAAATGCGAAGATTTTCTTTATAATAAGCAATTGTAAGCAATATTCTACTACTACTACTATTCAAAGTAATGCCTATATACCATGTATACATATCTTAATATACTTGTAAGTTGTTAGTTGTAACGTACACTCATCCCCAGGAGACTATCACTCACTGTCGACCCGCATACAGTTCACTGATAATATATTTTATATACCATATATGTATTTATATATGTGTAGTATACTTATAATAAATTATTACAGAATTACTTGATCTACCAGCTCGATAGGTCTGGCTCACATTCATACACTTTAATAATATCTGGTTTATTTCAAATCATTGCCGAAAGATTAAACTGCTACTTACATTTTATAAAAATAATCCGTGTTATAAAACTAAAGTCAAATATGGAAAATAGATGTGTATATGTAGAAATATCGTATAGGTAAAAGTGCCAGTCAACTGATCTCTCGATCAGTTGGTCAACAAATCTAAAGGTACATACATTATATACAATGTATATAGTGAGGAGTCACACATGTGGATCAATAAGTCAACTAGTCGGTAAACAGATCGCTTCCAAATCTCTACGCCAGCTTCAATTTTCTAACAGGATATTGCGCTATGAACTAATGTGTCTCTAATCCAACTGTAGACTGATGTACAAATAGATTAGACCCGGATTACATTAACAGTTTTTATATCTTTTAGTTAAAATAACAAGCAATTACAAGCGTTTATTTAAGTGGAAATCATTAAAATTTATTTATGTTTTAGCATGGGGAGAGTCGCTGTTGTCACTGCCGAAGAAATGGCTGAGTACCCAGGGGTATGGAGACGAGGAAGACTACCAGGTAAATATATACAAAATTAAAACAGACCCAGGGTAAATACGATGAATAAGATTGAACAATTTAGTTGTGATCTTCCTTATACTTAATGATTTATAAGGTTCTTAATGCGCTAGGTACTGCATGACATATAATTATTTTAAATTAAATGTACCTATCTATGACACAATGATTAAAGCCTTCGTAATATTGATTGAGAGTGCGTAATTTTTTATTCAATACTAGTTGTTGCCCGCGTGTTCGTTTCTGAATTAATGAAATATTTAACGAGGAAGACGTCATCTTCTGTTAATTAATACTTTCATTTCATTGACTTTTTTTCGTCCTTCTACCGCATGTTCCATGGTCACCAGTTGCGGAGTAGTGATGAAATTAAGAGCTTGGCAATGTAGTTTTCCAAAACGATTTAAGTTTTTAATTTATTATGTTAAAATTTATATAAATGCAATTAGTTATTGAGCTAATATTGTTTAACAAAATGGAGACAAATAAACTTATATTCCTTTTAATAAAATCGTGTTATTTGTGTAATGAGAACGCTCCATGTCTTCACAATAGTAACATGAAGGGAGTTCGTTCATTATATTTTGTCTTTATAAACAGATACTTGACATTTATTTTATATAAAAAATGTAATCAAATAATATTTTTTAATCTAAATGCTGTGAAATCATAACTTTTATTATGTCTTCAGTGTACAAAAGGTTTCTTTTTATTATTATCATGATTGTTTAGTTTCGAAAATAGTATTAAATATATTATTGACTTTCAAAAGATATGGAGAATTGAAACCCTTTAAAGTATTTCAAACTTATATTTATTTTAAACTCAAAATAATTTACATATTTGCTTTGTGTTTATTATACACATTAATGTAAAGTAAAGCGTGATTTTTAAACAAATAACTAGTATTTTTTTTTTAGTTACTACTAGACTTCTTCAGTACACTAGACTTCTTTACTAGAATTGTTCGGTGTTTGTACGTCTGGGTTATAATAAGACCAGTATTAGTACATATTTAAACTGTTTATTACTAATTATTCACTATGAACAAGAGACACAAAATTTTCTCTAAACTATTTAATGTACAGACATGCAATGTCTACTATCATATTATATATGTTAAGTATGTTGAATTATTAATTCTATAGTAAAATAAATATCAGCTTTCCTGGTCTGTAGCGGCAGTTGATGTGCATCTGTTGCTTTTATTATTACGTTATTTTACTATTGATTAATTTTTATCTAAAGTCATTATAATGGGAAGCATAGTACTTGTTAACTCAACAGGAGTGTTGAAAAGGTTCAAGAAACCTTATTTACTAGATGAAAAACTAGTTACAAAAGTGAGTCCGTGAGTAATATTCCGACACTATGTTACTTTTAGTAAAATATAATTATTTTAAGTGATTACTTACGACGAAATCTGATATTTGTAGTAATTATTGACTTGCAAACGGACAGTTTTTAGTGTAGATGTTTTTTGGCTATGTATTATTTATTTGGTGGAAAGTAACCTTTTTTTTAAGTAAAAGTCTGGCAACTACCAAAGTGATTTTTCCGAGTCATATGTACTTTCTAAGAGTATTTAGACACCACTGAAAGACGGTGAAGGAAAACATCGTGAGGAAACCTGGACTTATAATTTCACAATTATAAGTTTAATATCGCCAACCCATGGTGCAAGCGTGGTGGATTAATGCTCAAACCTTCTCCATGTGAGAAGAGACTTTTACTCAGAAGTGGGCTCTGATAGGCCGATTACTAACCTATTTTTATAGGTATATTTTCGTCGATACATTAATTTCTCTAGAGAAGTAGCGACATTATAAAACATTGCATATTACAATATATCTTATATATAGTTGAGGTAAAAGCAATGATGCTCAAAATGTATTAGTAATGAGTTTTGTTTATTATATAAGATACTATACTTGAAGTGTGTCCGTTTCTCTGAGATAATATCGCCTAAGAACAATAATTTATTTACCAGTCCATTTACAAAGTATATCATCAATATTTATTCGGTGTTTGTAAACTAAACTTTGTATGCAGTACGAACTACTCTAATACATATGTACATATGTTATTACATATACAGTTTTATGTAATTATAATTTAAGACACTATAGTCTCCCTTCAAACACGACTTATATACATTCTTACATCTAGATAATCAGAATTTTCTAGCTTCGATGGAAGTCTAATGAAGTCTTCTACTCTGCTTAAATGAATTTGTTCTTTTTGTCTTAAAGCAATACGTCCAAGTGGCCAAGCTGCCAGTGCCCGAGCTCCAAGCTACTCTGGACTCATACTTGGACTTCGCGGCCGTCATAGTGAACCAGCAACAGCTACAGAAGACCCAGGAGATCGTTAAGAAGTTCGCAGAGGACCTCGGACCAAAGATGCAGAACGTACTTCTGGAACGACAGAAAGAAATGATTAATTGGGTAAGAAATCAAGTGTATTTTAACTAAGTTAGCTGCTCGTAAAACTGTTAAAAGCTGTATAGAAACATTATTTTAATATAATAACTTTAACGGTATATTTTTAAGCTAATTATAGATTTTACTATTTTATTTACGTATATTTGTCTTCCTTAAATGTTACTTATCCATATTGAGATTTGTTAATTCTTTTGAATGCTTTTAAGGAGTTCGTAAATCACTAAATAATGTATATAAATTAATTAAAATGAGTACAAATTACGTCAGAGACAATCTGAAGTACAAAATGAACAAAGATTTTCCTCTGAATCTAGTTTAACGGTAAATTTTCTTCCTTTATTTGATTTGATTTCAAAAGTTGGAAGTAATAACAAACAAAATAAATGTAACAATACTCGTATTTGATTCTTCGTTGTAAGAGAGAAGGTTCTGTTGTTGAAAATAGTTACAACCGATGAAACTCTTACAGTATCTATTATTAGCATTGTGTCCGTTTCTGCAGAAATGAATACCTACATACATTTACAAGAATATAAAAATTAATTAATTTTTAATCATATATATCGAAAGTTCATGAAAGAAAGGCTACTGATAATATGTAATAATTTGTATCAAAAAAATCCCATTATTCTAAGGAAAAACTTTCAAAGTCTAAAAAATTACGTGAACGTATGGTTTTTCCGTTAGCATTAAAAGGTGTAACGCGATACGCCTCCTTATCGGTTTTTTCTTTACAATTCATAACTCAAAACAAATCCTTCAAACGGAACTCATTGTTTCTCCATTTACGTCGCTCGATATCAAACAAAACATGCCGCCACGAGTCGATCCCAGCGTCAAATCAAATTTACATCCAAAATGATTTCAAATAAAACGAAAATATATTTACTTTTATGTATTGTGAGCATCATCACACAGTGTCGTGGTCTAGTCGAGTTTCATAAACCAAACATCAGTGACAATTCCTTACTGTTGAAAGTGTTACAATCAATAGACGCCCCGACTTCAGATACATACTTATTTGACGTGACTTTGAAATTATTACAAAGTGTGTGCGCGTGTATGCATGAGACATTACACAAGAAACAGGAGATATTTATGGATGATGCCAACTCTCTGCACTTAGAAGATGAAAAACTAGGAAAAGATATAAATCTGTACAAAGAGATATACAATAATACGTGTATCAACTTAAGACATGAAATAGTCAACAAAATACGAAGACACGAACTAGAAAATAACTACGAAAACAAACAGAGACAAGATAATGATTCAACTGCGAATGGAAATATAATATCTATTGATGATAACACGAAGGATTCAATGAAGAAAATTATATTCAACACATTTATAAGAAACAACGATCATCACAAATACAGAATAGAAAAACACAATTTATTTAATAAAGATGTGACATTGAAGAATAAAGACGAGCACAGAGTCATTGTAATAATAACATTGTATCCACAACAGAACAAAACTAAAGTTGAGATGAAACAAAGGAACGTTACTGAAGATGAAATTAATGAAACACTAGCTAATGACACGCCGATAGATATAGACATATTAAATGGCATTTATATTAAACAAAACAGTATGAAATCAAAAGTATTTAACGTGAGAAAGTGTGACCTGTTTTCCATATACCTTTTTCTTATCGAGAGCATGAAAACAAATGATGTTAAAGTGTTCAAACTATTAAGAAGGAAAGGAACGATCAAAATATACATCGATACGATATCTTCTAAACAATTCAAAGAATTCCCCAACCCGTGCTGCGAGAACAGCACCTTGTTAAAATCATGTAAGAATCAAATTATATATGAAAATAATGCATCAGAAAATAAACATCAAACATCGACCGACAAAAACATAGAAGGACATTTAAATGAAATCGTTTCTAAAATAAAACTACTCGTGAAACAATATGGGAAAAAAATACATCAAAATGACGATCATATCGCAAACACCACTAAGCCCTTATTTACAACAAAAAATTCTAATGACGGTACTACTAGTGATCATTATGAAAAGCAAAATATGAGTGAGCATATATTTGACATAAAATTGCCATTTGATAATGAAATAACAATTGGCAATGATTTTTCACGACCTACTAGTAGTCTGAACACCCTCACATCTACAAATATGATAAATGAAGAATCTCTGCGGAACCTTGGATATGATATTAAAGACATCGAAAATCGAATAACGTACAACGATCCGGTATTGACAACTGGAAAGACAACATCATTACCGAGGTCTGTATATAAATATCCATCTACACATATAACAGAACGACTTAATTATACAAATTTACCTACAAACCATAATACTATAAGTACAAAACAGATTAAGTTCAAAACTTCAACCCATTCTGATATAACACAAAAGCTAACAAAGACAACAGAATCTTCGATGTGGTCTCATGAACCGACAGATCACTCATTGAAAAACTTATCTTCTTCAAAAACAACAGAGCAAAAACTCTTTACCGTTTATAGTTCTACTAATATACCCAACCATAGGGAAAAAAATAATAATTCAGAAGATAAAAGTACCTTAACAGAATCTGTCACAAATATTACTGACCAATTTAACTTGATTTTGAATTTGACTACTAAAAGTCCACTAAATATATCAGCCTTACCTCAAACTGAGAACTATTCGAATACCATATTTGAAGACGAAAAAGAAAATGTGCAAGACTTTTCCAAAAGAAAACGACCTTTTACCCAGAGTTTAAATAAATCTGACGGAGATTTTTGGAAAACCTTAAAAACAGACAAATCAATAATAGATTTACCTTACAATTTAACAAAAAAATTATCAATTCGAGATAATTTATATACAAAACAGTACCCTAAGATAAAGATTGAAGAAACTACGATATCTACAAAAAATTCAAAAAGTTTTATGTATAATTCAGAACCCACAAAAAATAATCAACGAAAACTAAGTAATGAGATAGTAGAAAAAATATCAAATGCATTGCCACCTACCACAAGCAAGTATAACAATATTTTTAGAGTGAAAGAAACACAATTATTAACCACTAAAAAGTATTCCGATAAAGAAAAAAATAATACATTAAAGACGAAGAAATATACTAATAAAAACGAAACAACCGAAACCACAACAATGAAAGTGACAAATCCATCTCTATACACAAATATACAACCAACTTCTATAAATAAAATTATTAATATGAAAAATAAAGCAACAGATACTACTACAGTTAAAAACATAAGAAATGTTACAAGCTTATTAGATAATAATTATATCAAACCAACTGTAAGAAAAAACAAATATTTACTTTATTCCACATCACCTTACTCTAATCTGACCTACCACGAAAGCACTGACTTTAAGAGGTCTATAAAGCAAGAGAGCGAAAATCAAATAGTTGTAAGCAAATTAAAAAACCTGTCAGAAATGTTTACAACTGCCATGGAAAGTAAGCATATTGTTTCACTGTTTCCGGTCACATTTAAAGAAAACAACTCAAGTGACTTCCAATTATTTGGTTCAAATAATAACTTACATTCAACCACAAAGTTCGATATTCCTACAAATAAATTTAATGAAAATCCGTTGAGTACACTTTCGCTGTACGACATTCTTCTCAATACAAAAGATTATAAAGGAACGTATACAAACTTAAGAAGCACTTCAAATGGAAGTGGTTTATTGAGTACAATGATTTCTAAGCCACAAACTTCTGACATCTTTTACCCTAAACTGCTCTCAATGACTGACCCTTTCATTTCGTACAAAACTAGCACAAATGAGAAATTATTCTCTGATATGAAAAATACAACAGATATGAATAAAATAAAATTTTTCGATAAAAAGCACAAAAAAAATTCAACACAACCACCAGAACATAGAGATACTGAAATAAAATATAATATTATTCCACTAAAAAGTTTTGCCTTCCCAAAATCAACGCATCTTTCAACGGTTACAAAAACCATTAATACTACAAGCACACATGTTACTCAAGCCATAAATAATGTTACGATTTTAGACAAAAATATAATTGAACAAAACTTAGTCTTGCCGGCCCTTACTGTACCAACCGTAAACACAATATCTACGGAAGAAAAAACACCTCTTTCTGGTGAAAACTATGTAATTAATACGGTACTTATTTCACCCGAGTATAATTTTGGAGAAATAAACAATATTTTAGTCACTGTACCTTATCACAGCGGAGAGCGACTGAATGAATTTCAAGTAATAAAAAGAGTGCACACTAATAAACCATTGTTAAAAAGACATAACGATAACAATGCCTTAATCATGAACAACAGTAATATAGAAACTAATAAAAAATATATTTCTAACAAATCAACACCGAATGATTATTTAACAAGAAGTCATAGTGAAGAGGTGGAACGTTACTTATTAACTGACAATATCAATATGCATAGTAGAAGAAAACATACTGAAAATCCCAAATTACATAATATTTCTTCGACCACAGGCATAAGTTTTACACTTTATGAGAAGAAAATTATCAAGAATAATAAAACAGATGATGTAAATAATGAAATATTATCTGTTACAATGAGACCGTCACCAACTACTCCAAAAACAACTTCCACTCACGTCTCAGCAAAATATCAGCCAACAGACGTGATACCATTAACAAAACAAACATTGAAATCAATACGAAATGATGATCAGAGTTTAATAAATTACATAACAGTTAAACCGCCATCTTCAGTAAATTCAAGGACTATAGCAGAAATAAGAAATAGTTATACCAATGGTACTGTGGATAACAAAATTCTACTAAATGAGAACTTTTTCACAACATCACCGTCATATGTTAGAATTAACAATAATACAACTGTTATTTTCCTTAATAATAACAACTTGTCAAGTTCAGAAATCACTGATGAACCACGACTAACTGTAGAAGGAATGTTAGTACAAAATAATACTAGTGAGGATGAAAATAATAGTGTTGTAAATAGAAAAGTAACACAATCGAAAACCGAACAGAATAGAAGTACTGTTAATTATAATCAGACTTCAATGAAGCCACAACAACTTACAACGGTAAATGGTTTTGGACAAGAAATATCAACTAATTCTATTATGAACTTGGTGACTTTAAAACCACATACAGTTCCATACAATATAACACCGTTTAAAACATTTGATAAACTTACAACACAAACTGTACAGAATGTATCATTAAATAATTATAATAATAAGGTTTTAATAACAAGTACAGAAGAGCCACTTGAAAATATTTCAGAAAAGAAAGAATTAAAGTCCTCAACGAACTTAAACAAAAATATTTATGATGAACATACAAACATTAACAGTAATTTATTTAAAACGTCCAATAACATGACGACATTATCAAAAATTAATCGGACCGTCATTTATTTCCACAATACTACGTCATTATATCCAGTAACGAAATACTTGAGAAATATTAATGAAAATATTATATTGAATCAAAATTCTACCACGCTTCCAATGAGACCACACACCCTGAATACACAAACATATAAAAACACTTTATCAAAAGTATTTAGAGACGTTGAAAAAGAAAAAGTAAGTCAGAATGTGTTAAAAAGTAACGATTTCTTATCACCTTTGTCACAGACAATACCGTCCCACATAAAAGATATTAAACGAAGACGGACAGACAGTGCCATATTTTTACCGTCGAAAATAACAAACGATAATAATAAATCAAATAAAATAAATCAGTTACAAAGTGACACGACGATTATAAAAATAACTAAACCTTTCGATCTCATGAATTATAATGAATCTGAAAATCAAGATAATTTGCTGAACAGCACAAGTGTCATGGAGACTTATACATACGAAGGAATTAAAGACATCGAATCATATAGAAACGATACTAATAATAAGAGTTTTTATACTACTATACAACCTACCACACAAATATCTGTAACAAAAACTAATTTTACAACAATGACTTACTCACAAAATCATTTAATTACTTCAAATACTTCATTAACTTCTACGTCTAAATCTGGAATAAAAAGTACCAATGCAAATCATTTAAGGCCTGTCCAATATACAAGTTTGAAAGGTCCCACAGACAATATGTTAATAAAAGAAAGCAAGCAATCAACGACTTCAGAGTCTTGTTTAAAAAAAAATACAATTACAATAAATGAAAGTAACTTTATTAGTTCAGAAAATATAACTAATCCTCCTTCTTTGACAATAACTCAATTTGTATTTTATTTTCCAAATAAAACTTTCAATGGAAGTGAAATTTCACATATTCCAAAATTTCCAACGATAACGACAAAGTATTCTATGAGATCTAACAATAAAATGAAACAGAATAGCACAGTGGAGTCTTACAAGAGTAATGAAAATAGGAAAATTGAATTTGATAAAGCTATTTCCAATGTTACGAAAAATATGATTTGGGAGATAAAACAACAAAAACAGTCTGTTAACGATACAAAAACAACAACTACACTGGCATTTCAGTACAGAGAAGAGCCATCGTCAGTGAAACAATATACTTCAGAAACATATACGAAAAGAAGTATAGAAAACTATAGAAGATTTAATATTAATCAAAATATTCCAACAACGGAATATTCTTTATCGAAATATCCAGAAGTTAATTTAACTCCAACAGATATGTTTCAATATATAAAAACACCAAAAAATATTTCTAGTAATCCGATATTTGTAGAAAAACCTTTAGAACAGAAAACCACTTCTCCACATTCAACTATTAAGTTTCAAACTCTTGCAAGTACTAGTCGTGATAGAAATTTTACTTCTTATAAATTACAAGATGACCTAACACATTCAAATTGGATATCTTCTCAGTCAATACCTACATCGCTGAATACAAAAACCATGAACCACAACACAGATACTACGTTGAATTGGAATACACAAGGATTTTATACAAGTAATACGTCTGAAATTATAGATAACATCACAAAATTAGACAAAAATATAAAATCATTTACCAACAGTTTTTCTTATACGACTAAAAAAGTTAAAGGATTTTTAACGAAGGATAACCAAAATTATACCACTTCAAAACAGCCATTTGAAAGACAAAATAACAAGTCAAATTTTAATACAGTGAAGAGTTATCAAGATGAAGAGTATAAAATACCAAACGCTACTGTTGTAATGTACATCAAAAGAACTACATCCGTGTTCCATAAGAAAGCTACACAAAAGTATTACTCTGCAAACTTTAATCACACCACCCCGGTCGATACTGTCAAAAAAGAAATAAAGTTGAACGCTATAAACGATTCTCATAACATCTTAAAAATTAGAAGTGACCTAGTTACCAATAAAACGATAAATATTTTGTACAATAGTTCAACAATTATAAAGAATACTAAATTTGCAACAAACATTTCGTCGAAGTCATTGTTAAAAAATCATTTTTCTACAAGTAGTCTAGACTTAAATGAGCAAGTTACAAGTAGTCTAGCCTTTTCAACTACAAGTTTAACTACTATAAGGCCACTTCAAAATAAATATCCTCCAAATGAAAATCAAAGCAGTTTCATACAATGGGATAAAAACAGGTCTACAGAAAAACAAATACGAAAAAAATACATTACAACAAAATCAAAAGAAGACTTCAAACTTCTACCGTCCAGTACTAGTATTATTTTTAATAATACATATAAGAATGTTAAGAAAGCTTTAAAAATTGATAAACAAAAATATATTGGAAGGGAAATATTTTTTGAATCAGACGGCAGTACTACAGGTTCAGATTTCAATACGACTGTTATAAAATATATTGGAGGACAGGAAAAAAATACGTCAACTTCATTAAAATTGATGAAGAACATTCAGAGTACATCAGAGAAAAGTTATAACTTTCAAAATCAGTCTAAAAGGATAACAGAAATTACACTAACAAATCCTTATTCAATAAATACTGATATCAAAAATACTCATTATATTGTAAAAAGCACAGAGTCCATGAATTCAAGCCTTGAGAATTATAGTAGAAGAAACCTAATAGATCAATTTAAAGCCAAGATAATTTCCGAGAATATATCTACTACTACTAAAACTAAAGGGTTTTTTACGAAGGACAACCAAAATTATACCACTTCAAAACAGTCATTTGAAAGACAAAATAACAAGTCAAATTTTAATACAGTGAAGAGTTATCAAGATGGAGGATATAAAATACCAAACGCTACTGTTGTAATGTACATCAAAAGAACTAGATCCGTGTTCCATAAGAAAGCTACACAAAAGTATTACTCTGCAAGCTTTAATCACACCACCCCGGTCGATACTGTCAAAAAAGAAATGAAGTTGAAAGCTAAAAACAATTCCTATAACATCTTACCAACTAGAAGTGACCTAGTTAATAATAAAACGATAAATATTTTGTACAATAGTTCAACAATTATAAAGAATACTAAATTTGCAACAACCATTTCGCCGAAGTCATTGTTAAAAAACAATTTTTCTACAACTAGTCTAGACTTAAATGAGCAAGTTACAAGTAGTCTAGCCATTTCAACTACAAGTATAACTACTATAAGGCCACTTCAAAATAAATATTCTCCAAATGAAAATCAAAGTAGTTTCATACAATGGGATAAAGAGAGGTCTATAGAAAAACAAATAACAAAAAAATACATTACAGCAAAATCAAAAGAAGATTTAAATTTTCTTCCATCCAGTACTAGTATTTTTGATAATACTTTTAACAATGTAAAGAAAGCTTTAAAAATTGATAAACAAAAATATATTGGAAGGGAAATATTTTTTAAATCAGATGGCAGTACTACAGGTTCAGTTTTCAATACGACTGTGATAAAAAATATTGGACGAGGAGAAAAAAATACGTCAACTACATTGAAATTAATGGAGAACACAAGTACTTCAGAGAAAAGTTATAATTTTCAAAATCAGTCTAAAAGGATAACAGAAATTACACTAACATATCCTTATTCAATAAATACTGATATTAAAAATAGTCATTATATTGTAAAAAGCACAGAGTCCATGAATTCAAGCCTTGACAATTATAGTAGAAGAAACCTAATAGATCAATTAAAAGCCATGATAATTTCCGAAAATACATCTACTAAAGCTTTTAAAAACAACTTTGTCACTGTGGATAAAAAACATACAATGATGACTTCCAATATTCCTGATAAGTACCTTAAACAATCAACTGTAAAATTTAAAGAAATGAAAGAATCCTTAACAAAAAATAGTAATACTAGTAACATATCAAATAAAACGCTGGATTTGTTAAAATTCAAATATAATAACAAAACTTTTGAAAATAATAAGGAATTGTACTTTTTAACATTTACACCTTACACGACAGATTATGGTTCTTACAATTTGAAAACGTTGCACATTGATAATAACTTAAAACATACCACTGAGAATGCAAGTCAGAAACAATTAAAAAACACCGTAGCAAAATATACTACAAAGGAGAAAAAATATTCACAAAACATTTCCGTGACAGGGAACTATCAATCATCATTAACTGAAAATAAAAGAATGAACGATTACAAACTAGTGTCAAATTCACCCCAAAAATGGTCTACAAAACTTTTAGAGAATATTTTATCAACTACTACTTTATTAAGAGAACCTCTATTACTTTTTAATAAATCTAAGCTTAATACTGACCTAGTTCAGCATAGTGATTTTGATACACAAACTAAGTATAAAAATGTGACTTCTTACAAACATGAGTACAATAATACAGAAAGAAATTATATTCAATTAAATATTAGTCGAAAAATAACATCTGAATCGATATTAATATCGCGAGAAAATGAACAGACTACAAGGTCATTAATATCAAAAGAAACAGAAAAAAATATAGAAAAGAAAGTTTCATTGTCTCAAATCAATATAGCAAAGACAACATTGAACGTTGGAAATAAAATAATTCCTTTAAATGGCAGCGTGGTAATAAATACAAGGTTGTATGGAAATAAGTCTAAAGACATAGACAATGTTAAAATACAAATCAACAATAACCTTCATATTAACACACTGACATACCAAAATGTATATATAAAGAATAATTACAAACTTGATAAAACCGGGAGACGGCACAAGAAAAGAAAAACAGTAAAATACAATACGTACAAACCAACACAAGCACATCTCGATGTCACTCAGAAAAATAATTATCATCCTTTAGAGAATATAAACAAAAATAAAACAACATTAAACATACTGAAGGTCACGTCTCCTGACACCAACACAAATTATAATCATCTAAATATAGTTGTTCACACAAAATTTAATTCTAATAAAGGAACACTTGAACTAACGACAATTCCTGCTAAACTTCAGTTCAAGCCGAAAATAAAAACAATCACATCAAATGAGTATATATTGTTAAATCCTTTTGAAAAAACCAATCTCTATCCAATCAAAAAACTTCCAACGAATGTACAGAGGAAAGTAATGAGACGAATATATTTACCGAATAAAGAAAAACAAATAGTTACTATGAACACCGAGGACTTCTTCTCTCTTAGGAGACCAGCACCGAATCACAATTATTATGAGAATCAATTCCAACACAACTCTAAAGCTCAATTGGAAAAACCAGTGACAGTGAAGCCACGACAATATGTTATACGTCCGATGTTTGATCAAATCGATGGTTACAATTTAAGAGATAAGTTCTTCAGACCTAAACCGCTGTTAGTAAATAACGATGATTTCTATAGAGAACAATTTCAGCCGCACCATCAGAGCGACGCCATCACATTGAGACAAAAGATTAACTACGTCAGAGACATGATGCCGCCTCCTGTACCAAAGGAAAATGTTAAACATGTCATCGAAAGACCAGCTTATCTACCTCCAAAAACAAAACCAAAATTTCTGAGAGACCGTATTGATTCTATAAGAAACTATCTGTTTAACACGGATGTTATTGAGAACACACCATTGTCCATGTATAAAGTCATCAGAGATTCCACAGACTTCATGCGCTATGAAGATCCATTGTACTATTATAGAAAAAGCGGTTGGTATGGAGGAACACTTACAACGACCGCTGTTACTCCGAAAAGAACTCGACGCCAGAGGAAGACCATTTTTTTTCTTAGTCCTACCGTGCCTTATCTTTATTTTTAAGTTTTGTAATAAAATATCATACCTAAAAGTTTTTTTACTTATCAATAAATCGCAGTATAATTTATTATCATGTTTATGAAATGATTAAGGTAACCTATTATATTCTCCTCTTCTCATTGTCTTGAATATCACCCTTCATGTAGGTAACAGACTGGTGGCTGGATGATATGTACCTCAAGATCCGTCTCCCGGTTCCCATTAACTCCAACCCAGGAATGGTGTTTCCTCGGAAGCAGTTCGCCAAAATAGACGAGGTCGCTGATCTGGCCGCGCTCTATGTCGACGATCTCCTGGACTATAAAGAAATGCTTGACAGGTACGTCCTGTAAAACGTAAATTAAAGAAATAGAATAACACATTGTTACTTCAAATATTTGAATTGATTTTGAAATCATTTTCAATCTAAAATACCTTACTTTACCATTTAGAGGTGAGCTACCACAAGAAAGAGCGACTAGTAGAGAGAAAGGCCAACCTCTATGTATGGAGCAGTTCTATCGTCTGCTTGGAGTGTGCCGTATTCCTGAAGTGGGTAAAGATCGCCTCGAGCTGCCACCAAGACCTGACGATCCCGCTGAATGTGAGGAGCTGATTATTGTTGCTTGCCGTAACTATGTAAGTAATACAAACGTGTTATTATATAAAAACAAAAAAACTTGGTTCCATTGTAAACTATTTAACTTATTGAAAAAAAACAGTTATTTCCATAATAACAATATAAGTAAGGATACAAGTTATGTTACAAATCTTAATTCAACTGTTAAGTCAACATAAGAAACAAACTGAAAGTCATCCGATTCTAAATGAACTCACTTTTTAACTGAATTAAAAGCACATTTCATCTGAGTGTTCTCTTCTGTAGTCTACTAACAGGATCATAATGAGATTTATTTAAGCTGCTGTAACACTCCGCCTCTCGTCTTGGACGTTATCATCGTTAAGGGATTCACTGTAATTTAATATTTGGCTCAGAACTCGGTTCCCCGACCTATTCCTCGTGGATTATAATCTTAAACTTTGTCATTTTACAACTAAATCGTATTAACTATGAAAGCTCGTAATAAAAACAATATATCATTGTGAGCTTTGTTATTGTTTAATATTAAATAAAATATAAACAGTTTAGACCGTGTATATTTCTCGAACTTACTTTTGCTGGCGGTTTCGTCTGCTCTGTAAACCTCTTTGGAGGTAATCGTCATCTTTATGTAAATTAATTCAATTTCTCGAAGATCCTTTTGTTAGTTCCTGACTTGGTGATATTGGATTTCTGGACTTGATGTACAATCAGCCTATAATTGAAAGAAACAGCATTCAAATAGTCGCTTCGATTCGAAAGATTTACCACGACAAACAAACAAATAAATATAAAGAATAATTTTTGATGTAGGTATCTTTCTTACCTTCATGTGCCTTTACTGACAAGCTGTGTATTAGAAATCACATACAGACACTTCCATTTTATAATTAATGAGTAATTTAAGAATTGTATCTCAGCACCTTGTCAAATTTTTATTTTTATACCCACTTCTTATATTATTTTCGTATTACGAATAATCTCGGGTAACTACTTTAAATTAAGTCAAATGAAATCTCAATGACCTTTTCTTACCATATCGTTGAAGATATAATTCGTATATAGCAATATTAGTTCTTATTAATACAATTCGATTATTTTATATTACTTCAAATTATTACTTAGCTGTTTTAGTTAAGGTATTTCTTTCCAGTTCTATCCAATACCAGTGAAAGCAGCAGACCGCGGGCGCCTGACTCCTGGTGAAATCCAAGCTCAGATCTTGCATGCCATGGTGGACGCGGCCGGCGCACCACCCGCTCCAAGAATTGGACTCCTCACAGCTATGAACAGGGATCAATGGGCAAGGGCGAGAGAACAACTAGTGAAAGGTAAGAAGAATTGCGTATATAGAAGCAACTGAATGACATAAAAAAGAGTAATAAACTATGTACATTAATAAGTTCAGTATAATATTTTTGTCGTCTTGTGACCATATCACGTCTAAAATATACACTCCAGAAGCTCTAGACGATGGATATGATAATGTGAATAATTGTAGTAAAAACTCTATTTAGTTAGTAAACATTTATCTGTGAAAAAAATTGTGACACGTTAGAATTTGTATTAATAGTTTTTTTTAATTTGCCTGATATTCTCAATAGCTTTTGGAAATATTAACACTGTTAACTTTTAGTAGGAAAACCACTTATATTATTATTATTATAGTGTTTTTTACCCACTATTTCATATTTTACCTTAAGAGAGACGCTTTACACACCATATCACTCTTCTAACCGGGAGGCTAAAAAAGGCGACTGATCAGTGCGCGCGCGCAAGTAGTAATGGGACATCGAACTTGTGATGTCCCCTATAGATTATAAATGTACCAAAACTAACAGATACATTTTTATTTTATACAAAAAGTCATCTCATCATCAGCCTTTTGCATAGACCAGGAGTTGTATGGTCTTGAACTATGTACTTGCACAGTAAACGGCCTTGCCAATAGGTATCAACCTCCAATCTCTCAAACCAATAATGCTCATATAAGTAACACTGTCATGTATGCAAATGCAGTCATTTTTTTATTTCGGTGCTATATGTAGTTTTTTTTTAAATTTATTTTTTATTTGAGCGTCACCCTCGATTTGGTGGTCTATAATTAATTAGATATTAATATTGGATGTCTCTTGATTTAGTTTCGTACCATCATAACCACGCTGTAAAATTGATATTGACTTAAAACCTTACTAAGTCATTTAATTATCTTGCAGAAGAAACGAATCGTGCATACCTGGAGCTGATATCTCGTTCTCTGTGCGTGTTGTGTGTGGACGAGGCTGGCGGTGACCGCTCTGACTTGGATGATGATACCAACGCTCTGCTGAGGGCGATGCACGGTGGAGGAACCAACTATCACTCTGCCAACAGGTGGTTTGATAAGACTGTGCAGGTACGTTCAGGGATATACGTTACATAAAGTGTATAGTTAGAGTTAGCTGTTTGATTTATTTTATTCTATCACTGGTCACGAACTTTAAAAACATATACTATATACATTTCTACCATATATAAAAATAAAGAAAAACTGTATACAAAACCTTGTATAAATATAAAAATAAACGTATATTTGACCGCGCCTTATCTATCATAAAATAAATCGTGACAAAATATGCATAATTTGGAAGATTTTTAAGATGTATTTAATTTTTTTCCAGCTGATAATATCGTCGGATGGTACCGTGGGTATGTGCTACGAACATAGTCCGGCAGAGGGCGTTGCAGTCATACGCCTAGCAGAGCGTGCACTAGCTAGGGCTGACGTCGCGCCACGACCAGCACCGCCGCCCGCTCTCTTACCTGCCCCTGTCGCTATGAAGTGGAAATTAAATGGAGATCTAATAAGAACCATAGAACAAGCTGGGAGGGAGTTTGACCGGTGAGAATATAGTTCAATGTTTTATACTAAAATTTGAAAGGTGGCAGAACCTAGCTGTGGTCAAGTTACTACAGCTCGACCGGGGAAGCACTACCCTCTTATAGAAGATGGGCGTGAAGTAGTATTTAATTCTCCTACCTTTTCCCTACATCGGCATCTGCAACATTCCTTATAAAGCCCTTTTGACATAAAAAAAATAGACACTAGGGTCCAAGTAAAAAAGATTTCGCCTTCTGTGGGCAACTATGATGTAATTACTCATTTTTATAGGATGAAAAATCTATAAGTGCTTATATTTCCACAGGGCGATATTGGACCTTGACCTGAAGGTGTACACGTACCGTGGCTATGGCCGTGAGTTCATGAAGAGTTGCCGCACCAGCCCCGACGTTTATATTCAGCTTGCATTGCAGTATGCCTATTACAAGTAAGACTTATATTTATGTAAAAAAACATTTGTTCTCATTTCGAATGTATAAGTGTTCTAATTCTTCCATACGACGTAAACATATCTTCCCTGTCTCATTATGTAAAAGAAATTATGCAAAAAATCGTTTTCTCATAAGAGCCTGTACTAACTATAGCACATTGTTTAACTGTGTTGATATTTTTAATGATAGTTTTTTAAAAGTATTCTAGTTTTTTGAAAAAGCTCATATAGTTATTACATTTAAGATGTTTGTTTTTCTTTCTTATACTTAAATACACTTTGAATTGTAAAATGTTTAAATTCTGATAATTATAAGTATTTTTTTTTATGTTCACTCCATGAAACTGCAAAAGTGGAAACTTTGTTGGCTTATGTAATTATTTTTAATATGTGAAAACTACTATGATATGTATATGCTGTTTGTTTCTCAATAAATAAATTAAAAAAAAATGAAAATAAATAACGTTGACGGATTTTATATCACCATTCAAACATTCCAGGATGTATGGTTACTTGGTATCCACATATGAATCAGCGTCACTCCGTCGCTTCCACAACGGCCGGGTCGACAATATTCGCAGTGCTCACTCCGCAGCATTATCCTGGGCCGCCGCCATGTCCTCCACCGATATGTCCCAAGAAGACGAGGGAAGGAAGGTCTCCTTTAACTTGTATGGAGTGAGTTAAAGCTACTTTACATATTATGTACATATATGAAGTTAGATTTCAAATTGCTATGTCAGATGAATTTCGTATCTTGTTTTGATATGTAGTCAACCCTTTTAATCCTTAATAAGTTTCAAAAGGATATTAATATTGTTATGTAATCTTTATTTTATTAGGAACAAAAGAAGCTCGAATTGTTTGAAGAAGCGACTCGTAAACAGACGGCTATAATGGAAGCCAATATCCAAGGTCGCGGTATTGACAATCACCTGCTGGGTCTACGCGAGGCTGCGCGGGAGACGCTGGGACATCTGCCTGATATGTTCACTGATAACACATACAATAGGATGATAGAATTCAAGCTGTCCACCAGTCAGGTAGGCTATAAGGAATAGGGGAGTTTGTTGGGAGGGGAGCAAATTTGTTGATATTAATATTTGTAAATATGTATAATGATACTCATCCAAATTTTCGTTGACGTCGTGAAAGCGTTAGGTCGGCAGCAATTGTCAGCAAAAACAAAAAAAGATTGTTAAAAACTCATTATATCATACAGGTGGCGACAACCACCGAGGGTACGTTCATGGGTTACGGCGCGGTCGTTCCAGACGGCTATGGTTGCAGCTACAACCCCAAACGTGACTCCGTCATCTTCTGCATCTCTTCTTTCACCTCCTCGAGTGTCACTAACACTGAAGCCTTCCGCCAAGCTTTGGAAGAAGCTCTCGACTCCATGAAACTCATGTTCCAGAATAAGAAACCTGAAGGTTAACTCTGGAACGAAGATTACTTATCTATTATTTATATATTTTATATTAATGTTATATGAAACTATATTAGAAAAGAAAGTGCTATGAAATGTTTAAAGAAAATTTATAAATGCACGTAATATTATCGACATTACACTTAGAAAAATATAATTAAGAAACTAAAACATATCAATGTTAGTCTGAATTTAATGAATTATAAAATTATCTTGATATTGACTTAGTAGCGTTTATATTTATGAATTTATATATATTTGGAGAAAACGTATGTAGAATGGATATTTTAAGTGTACACAAACTTATATGTTTTACATTAAGTGTACACTTTATCTATTATACATTAAAATGTATAATTGTATAACGAGTGACATTTCACAGTATATTCTAATTGTTATTCTATATGTATCTATATAATATATATTGCCGTGACGAAAGTCTTATGTCTCAATGATGATTTAAAATTTATTATGATGTTAATTGTGGGAAGATTTCTTGTTAGATTATGTTACCAACATTCAAAATGTTTGATTTAAATATGTATAAAAAGTGGCTTATGATGTCCACATTTGGAAATTGTGATGTTTTGCAATACATACTATATGTATTTCCATATTATAATGTTAGTTATTTGCTCTATATATATTATATACTTATACTATCATAGAATATGTTGTTAATGATGGAATTTTTAAAGTTCTCGTAGAATTTTTGCAAGGTATATATGTATAAAATTTTCGACTTATTGATATACCTTGTTTTACAAAAGAAAAATATTTATAATTTTAATATATATTGAAGATTTACCTGAGAGCGCTGCTTGTAACTTTACATAGTTACTGTATATTTCTAGTAATTCCTTGTTAGTGTATGTGTAGTGTAAGGTAACGTATACATATCAAGACGTCATGTCGCACATGACCGAGAATATCAAAAACATATCAAATAATATTAAGATAGTTTGTAAGGGAACGGCACATATCAACGTGTACCTTAGAATATACACTTAGATACATAAGAATATATATAAGGCAGACCCTGGCTAAAGCTGGGGAATTGCCAGGAAGAAGATATATAATGTGTTTAATTAGCTAATTGTTTAGTAATATTCTACAATCATATATAACACATATCACTAGGATGTAGTCCATGTTATAGTTGTGAAATCTTTATAGTTTGTAGATGAGCCAAGCTTACGTGTTCTTTTTGTTCTGCCAAAGAATCTAGTGTTTTTATTATATTTCTTGTTGATGTTAGGTAATCGTTGTGGGGTTGTAGAGCTATTATAATGACTGGACTCATGACTAATGTCCTCTACAGTGTCCTCTGAGAGTTTATATGCGTGTTAGTATAAATGTTACAATGGGATTATAATCCTGACTTAGCGTATATAATAATCATATTATACTTGAAGTTAAACTTGTATACATCCTATCTAAATGTTATTTCAACCGCTGTTAGTGAGGCGGTCGGTGGCGTGTCCAGGCTGGTACCATCAGCTTACAATCTGTGTCAATTTCATGTTGCTATTCATAAAATGTCTGTATTAAAAATTTGTTTTATTTAAAGTTGAATTTCTCCCGTTTTTTGCCATCGTTTTTTATTAGCTCCACAGCGAACAGTATTTTTTATAATTCATTATACATAAATAATTTTGAACGGAAGGAAACGTAAATTTTTTTAGTGTTTTCGGAAACAGATCTTACAGGCGTTCACGTATGAAGCGTCGCTTACAGGTAAAATGATTTTGAAATTATATGCAGTAAGTACATTCATTAAAATTATAATGAAAGGCAGTAAATTGTATTAAAAATTATATATTTACATTTTTCTAAATTATATCGTTATAAATGAACTAGATTATATCAACTACATTGTTTAATTATATGTACATTTTTTTCCGAAGTTAATTACCAGAGTGGTTTATATTAACACTTAAACAGTGCCTTAAAGTATAATAATATCAAAATATTGCATATTCTATCTCGTGTCCAATCGGTATTCTGTTTCATCTAAAGTTTTTTCTTCTACGAGAGGTGTTTCTGAATGTGGTACATGAACTCTATTCTCATTACTTGCATCCATGAAATCAATACCTTTTGTTAAAACAACCTTCCAATAAAGCTTTCTGACTGTGTACACGATCATTGTAAAACCTATTATGAATGTAATGATCTGCAGCCCGAGGATAATATTAGGAAATACTAGGTACATAAATCTGAATAAATTTTTTGCCTCGTCTGGTAATGGTGGTTGGACCTGGAAACATTCATGTTAGTTAATCATTTATTCAGTTATTTCAGTTAAAAATAAAAATAATGTCTTAGTATCTAAAACTTACAATCTTTAAATAGGCCATGGGTATCACCATTTCACTGAATGGTTTAGTTAAACTGTTGTACCTCACGTCTCTAACAATCAAGTTTAATTGAAGTGTGAACCTCGTATCTAACACCGCACCACTAATCTGTAAAAGAATGAATGAAGCTTAAACAGTTATAAATAAGTTTCTATGTTGAAGAGTTTTTTTAAGGAGATAATGAGTGGTTTGTGCCTAAAGATACATCTTACCGGATCAACCAGGAACTCGCTACCATGTTCCTTTCCATCGGGACGCATTCCATCAATACGTTCATACACTTTGGGATCAGCATTCCAAAAATGTCCGAATGATAACGCAAGATCAAAACCTGTAACATAATTTAGATTTTAATAAATCTTCCAATCTATTATCAATCAACTAACAATAATGTTTATAATGTCTGTACCGAACAAGCAAGGCGCTGCACTTGAAACGCCTTCGATGCACTCATATTCGCCACAGAGACAGTTGCTTTCCGCGTTAATAGCAAAACTATCGTTTCTGATTTCGTATACGAATATTTCAGGAACCAAGTCCGAGACCTTAGTTTCAACGTAAACCAGGTCGAGCATCCGACAGAAAACATTACGATATAGTCTGAGAGCTCTGTCAGGAGTTAGTCCCGCGGGGAAAGCAAAGCCCTCGTAGGCGTCAGTTAGCGTATTGCATCTAGAACTGTGAGCAAAAAGATATATATTTATTATGAACTATGTTTTGTATCTATTTCTGAATCGTATGACTAACCGTTTGGAAGGATTTTCGTATTGCCATACCTTGAGGCCGGGACATCCGTTTACAGTCCTTATATTCAACTTATCCTCGTCATAGATTCCAAGTTCTAGTCTTGGCACGGCAGATGGGTCGTATAGCTGTAAATACGGTAAGCATTAATAATAATCAATCCCAGGAACTTATTATAATGAGTGAAGTGTCGTCGGATAGGTTTCAATGCTCGTATTTTATCACAAAATATGTTTACCCTATCTAAAATACCCAATCTTTGGAAGGTAATCCATCCTGGCATAAGGGTATGGCCTAAAGCAATTAGTGGGTCTTCATACCCCCAAAAATAACTGTCCACATCAATGTTGAGGAAGGGTTTCGACTGCAGTTGATTTATTAACATATTGTAGCCAGATTGTCCAAATACAGAATAGGAACTTAACATAGATGCTAGTGCCTGGAAAACAAATAAGTAATAAGTATATTTACTACACAATATACTTTATATTTTTTTAATATACACGGTCACACAATGAATTGGCCTAACTATGAAATAATGAAAGATATGGAAGAAATCCAATTTTATTCTTTCATAAAATCACTATGAATACTAACACATATCTGACATATGTGAATTAACATCTCTAAACTTTTATAAAAATAATGACAACTTTTATACTCAAAATAACCGAATGCGGCCGCTTGCAACTCTTTATCGTTTGAAAATTTTATTCCTCGTAAGTCTCTCTTTAAATTTGGAAATAAAAACATATGCGAATCTCGTTAATCATAAGTTCCGTTAAACGAAGACTAAGCATTTCATGTCGATACGAGTTTCTTATAATAAGTACTCAAAAAACGTAATATTTACAACACAACTGGTAGCGAGATGTCGCATAGTACCTACTATACCAGGCCAGTTCATTATAGGACTAATTATTTAGGTACGTACAAGCATCACAGTATTGATAATAGTAATGTTGACTTGTCGTGGATCGGCGATAGATTGTTCTGGAATGAACTGTGCGGTGGCAAGGGGGGTGTAACGCATCACTCCGGCTTCCTCATCCAATTCAAAGCCTTCATTTTTATGGTACTCCCTGAGGAAATATAAAACATATATTGAAGTACATAATTTTCTTTGTGTACCAAGGCGCGGAAATAATATTCGTTCATGTTTTTAAATAACTGTTTTTCTTGGAGTAACTTAGGTCGACATCAACTGAAAGAAAGTGTATTTTAGTATAACAATTTCTCGTCTGCTAAACGCAAGTAACATTTGACTTGATCTTTAGCTTACGTAATATTTGAGCCAACACATAACATCAATACTTGCATTACCGGCTTGCAAATAAAAGTTAGGTTATATATTCCGAAAATATAGACACCACTCTGAAGATTATTTTTTATGCTAAAGAGATATTTGCGGATGTATTGCCGCCCTAATTGGGAAAAAGGTGGGAAAGGGAGGGTAAAGGAAGGTCTGGGAAAAGGGAAAGGGCAACCGGCTCTCTCACACATCTTATTTAATTATTTGTCAATTTATAACGAATTATATTTACTAACTAAATAATATAATTATATCTACTAACACCCTTTACATGATCATACGCTTCGTCTGATCAATGTGAGAATTACAGCTACAGTCCCAAAAAGGGTAAATGTGAGTTTTGACACTGAGTTCGATGTTCTATTTAATGAGAGACTCAGTGATAGTGATTATATGAACCTATTGTAACATTGCAGTCATGTTCTTTGAATTAAAATTTAATTAAAATAATTTTGAATCAAAAAATCATCGACACTAGCAGGATTTGAATCTGTAGCTTGCAAAATGTTACGTTCCAGCTACTTTCAAATCCTGGTGTTATAGATGAATTTTTCATTCAATATTTTGTCATTTTAAATGTAAATTAATTGTAGCCACTGTAGTTTAAAAAGGGATGAGGTATTTAAGTTGCCCTCCAATTTAAAAAGAAATCAATTCAAAATAAAATATAAATATAACGACCGTGCAGTCTTTTTGCCACGAGTCTATAATATGAATATTTATATTTAGTGTACAGTTCGCTCTCTTGTGCGCTGTTTAAATTAACATTTATATGAGTTTCTTGCTTTTAATTTCTATGACTTATTTTTCCTTCACACACTTATTAAATACTGCTGTTATTTTTTTAGACAAAATTATATAACCATATAATCAGTTTGCTATATAATAATTTGAATTTTTAAATAACATATGTTTTTTTTCTAGTCTCCGTGGAGCGCATGATACTAAACGGTCATATTATACCTGTTTTTTCATATACCTACTGAAGTTTTTCATTAATACATATATATTTATCATATCAAACATATTTTTCTTCGCAGCCTTCTTAACTTATTACACTAAGGTTTATTCGCTCTAGTTATCTTTAAAGAACTCTCTACTATCACAACCAACTACGCATAACATTGTCATTTTTCTTTTAAGAAGAATAATTTCATTTCCCACTTCAGACTTTCTTGCCAATTACTTCAGATCTTGTCATTACTTTATATCAAAACATTTTTGAAATGTATAGAAAAAAGATAAAACCTAGGTATTTCACGATAACTAATTAAAACATTAGATTAAAGCCAAATGACTGATTACTAAATATACACACATATTTCTATATGTTAGGTATAATTGTAAAGAGATCATCATCATCATCAGCCTATCAGAGCCCGCTACTGACCAAAGGCCTCTTCTCACATGGAGTAGGTTTGCTCACGACGGGTTGGCGATTTCAAATTTATAATATGAAATTATAATTGTCCACGTTTTCTCATTATGTTTTCCTTCACCGTGTATCAGTGGTATCTAAATACTCTAAGAAAGTACATATGACTCGGAAAAATCACATTGGTACTTGCCAGGATCAAACCTGCGCCCTCATGTACGAGAGGCGGACCTTTAATCTCTAAACCACCACGACAAAGAGATATAAAAGCGTACTTACTGATAAGTAAAAGGTCCAACTTGTTCAACTTTCAGCTTATAATCCTCGCCGGAGACGAAGGCTTCTCCATTGGTTATGTTGAATATATAAACACTAACAAAAGCGCCCGGAACTTCCTCCCTCAGCATGGTGTACAGTTGCGACCCGACTGCCATACGAGTTAACTGTACATATATACAATCATATTATATTAACATATATGTTTGATATTTTAATGAGGCTGTCAAGATTTACACTTACGAATTTCATTGCTATAAGCACTGGATCCACGAAGAGAGTTACAATCGGTAGTACTACCAAAAGTATTCCTAGTGCCATCAGGACATAATTTGCTAAAAATTAAGTTTATATATGATATAAACAATAACAAATGTTTTTTTTATTTATATGTTATTTTACTGAAAATTTAAAATAATTTTATAGAATGAACATACATATACAGTAGTATACTTGTGAAAAGATTGTTAAAAACATTGGTGGGTTCATTGAGATGTAATTATTATCAGGACTGACATTCAATTGTACGTAAGAACGGAGTAATCGTGTTCAATTGATTTATTTACAACATTGCCAATTTCTATAGAAATGGACTATAAAAGATGAATTATGTCAAAATCAGCGTATCTTTTAAACGAATCAATTTCTTTATTTCTTTGTAGTGACCTCGCTATATAATACTGAATCATAGAAAAATAGTATGAAATAAGTGAACTCACTTAAAACGTGATATATACTTTAAGTAAGCCGTTAATATTATGTAAAGATAACCTTTCTTTAGTCGTGTCAGTTACAACTTACTTTTATTGTCCTGGGCGTGTTTATAATTCGTGTTTTTGGGTTTCATTTCTATTTTACAATTGACTGGGACACCTGAAAACAATGAAATACATTATTTAATATATCTCTAAATGTTTAAAAAATATGAATAATTAACCCAATCAGTTGAATAAAAACCGAGACATAAACTTAACATCGTTTAGGCAAACATTATGTGAGTTATATTTAAATTATTGTTATTTTTTTTGATTCATAATCATTATAGACTTCCATATTTCGTCTGGGCAGATGTCGTCCAAGGTGTTCCAGAACAACCGGTCTCAGAACATTAAACCACCGATTATGACATGACAGATGGCCAGTGATTAGAATATATTGAAGTTCTTGTTATTTATTTATTGCTTTAGAAATACCATCGGCATATTCACAAATCATATTTGGGAAAAAACATTTAAAAAAAACTTGTACATTGTTTTAACACATGTGTGTGATACCTGTAATGACAGGTATTTACATTTTACAACTTACATGTAAACAAAGGTAACTACACACTACACTACTGTTATGGCACCACACTCAACTAATTAAAAACAAATTTGAAACTGATTTTAGTTTTTGCGGTGATCATAAGAGTATTCAGTTTGTAAGAGGTTTCTTACAAAAGTCTATTCATGGCATTTTAGATTTATCCTGATATCACTTAAATGTACAGAATGCTTTCAATGTCTCGAAGCAAGGTGATATTCCAGAGATTATAAGCAGTGGAAGAATTTTATATTCCATATTTTGTAAGTTAAATTAAATATATGTATTATTAAATATTATAACTATGCATATACAACAGATTTAACTCTTGAGTAACAAAAAAAATCAACAAAACAAAAAAGACGATACAAAAAAAGCAGTATGAAATTCACGGAAGAAAAAAATGCTTGTTAAGGAACTTACTGAATGTTTTATAAGCACTTGATATAACACGATATACATATATACAATAATGGTAGATATAATTTAAACTTGTAAATAATATTATTAAGATAATTATTATTCTTTATAATAAAGATTTTGAAATCAAAGAATATTAAACGTTGTAAAACAAATAAAATAGTTCATGTTTTATAATGGCTAAGTTTCAAATTAATTTAAATAAAAATAAAACATTAGAGGGAATATTAACAAGAAGTAAAGGTTTATAATCACCGTGACTTTTAAAAGGACAACTTTTCATCTCAAAATCAAATCGAATTTTTCGTTAGGCTCATATTGCTATTTTTACGGATTCTTATTTGTAAATAAAACATTGTTTAAGTTATTTTTCTGAAATGATATGATAATTGACATTTTTAATATTAATTTCTAATGATAGAACACAATTTTATGCTTCCGAAATTTACCTGCAAAAAATTTGATTACTTTATTATTTCTATGCAGACTTCTTTTGGCGTAAAAATGTTAATTTTACATTTTTCACATTCCATTTCTCTTTTGTTAAAAACAATTATGTTCTATCATGATAAATACAAAAAAAAGTTTTATTTGTGGGAAGTCATAAAATCGGCGAAAACATAGTCAGAGCAATGCCAACCGATTCATCAGGTACCGGTAGTGATATACTCCGACCGGCGTTTTTTGTTGGCTATTTCAGGTCTAAGAGATCTTAGACTTTCGCGAGTATTCATTTAAATGAAACTAATATTTATTTGATTTACTTCATGTATTTAATTAGTTAAATAAACTGCATTCTCCCTACATTTCCGTAACTTTTCAGCAACCGTGACCACGGGTAAGCATACCAAGTGTAACCTGTAATGACTCAGGTGTAGGTCTAAGAGGTTCTTATCTAACGGGCGTTAAACGCTCTCCTCCACTGTCTAAGCTCCTCTCTCTACCGAACCTAATTTGAAAATTTTATACACCTTATAAAAATATGGAACTCCTATAAATAAAAGTGAGTTTTTACAGCGGCTGCTCTTCCTCTTTTTAAAAGTGTACCTCACTAACAATAGAGGTCTACACTACAATGTTTCTCAAGTCTAATACAACCTAGAGACAATATGTGTTGAAGGGCCCCAAATTCTCTACCCTCTGGATATTGGAAGACACATTTTGCTGGAGAAATGGGAACAGTCCCGCTTATTTTAATATGTCAGTGAAGTTGCCGATTTGGCCCTACGTCAGTACGCTTCATCACATTTATAAGTAATAAAAATGCAATAATTACGACATTTATTAATTGAGTACTTCATAAAATAAACATTGATTAAGCAATTTACCAGTTGTTAAGAATATTATAAAATATAGAGAACTGTTATAAATATACTTGTTGAATTTATGAACTTGACTCGTTTGACAGAAACATACTTATTGTAAAATATAAAACTAACTGCCTGTCAGTGAATAACTAAATCTCACATTAATTCATTAGAGAAATAGCCTATGAGCTGTAGTAGGACATTTTTTTTATCGAAACTTTATGAGCAACCAAAGGTATTTAAGTGTTGTCAAATAACATAATTTTAAGTATTCATTAATTATTCACTTATTTGTTTAACTTAAGGTTAAGGGCAAATGATTGTTATTTTTTTTATATTGTGAACTACAACCTTAAAACCTTTAAATAGACAACATTGTAATATATTAATATTAATGATTATAAAAATGAAAGGTAATAAATTAAGTTTTATTTTATCATTATGTTTAAGTGCTGTTTTTTTTAATTTATTTTTATGCTACGGTATTACTACATATTAAAATTTTATTTAAAAGTAATGTTAGTAATAAATTATGTGAATCATAAATGATTTCAAACAATAAAAAATGTGTTTTTGTAAGAAAATTTTAACACAAGTCGAAGACACATATATATACTAAATACAAAATAAAAACTAAAAATTAGTTTTTGCGTATTCCAAGGGTCGGTTAATAAACTTTAATTATGATTAGTGTCATCAAACAAAGTTTTGATTCAAATTGTATGTATTTTATTATAATTTTAATACAAATAATGTTTATTTCATATATTGTACATATTTTAACACTCTTAGTTGCTGACAAAACTACTTACATATTTTTATGATTTGTATCGATGGTAGTACTAATGGTTTGTAAGTCTTCCTTGCTTAGTATTAATGAATATGTCGCTAGTGGGAACAATGCTCTTCATAAGAACTGTTCTGATAATATTAATCTTTTATCAGTGCTTCAAGTCCGCAATGAGTTAGAAAACTGAGAGCCGCACATTGATTGAGTAACAATAAATTATTGAATTAACAACACTTAAATAGAGACAAAACCTCTAACAAATGAATTCCATATATTCAAGTATAATTATTTATTAACTCGTGACTATAAAAATATATCGGAGGTTAAAGAGACGAAACGAGACGAAACTTCTCATCATTCAATGTATTCATCGTGCGGGTGTCGGGTTCATCGTTGTAGTGAGAGGAGCTTCAACAGTGACTGGGACTTGCGACCCAGGTGTAGGTCTAAGGCCTCGGCCTCGAATCTCGCGGGTAGCGGGGCGGCAGCGGCGGCGGCACGAAAACGCATACATTTCTCCGTGCCCGTTGCCCGCTAGTTTGGAGAATAGTATGCGTTTCCGTGCCGCCGCCGCTGCCGCCCCGCTACCCGCGAGATTCGAGGCCGAGGCCTAAGGGACCCTATCTAATGCGCGTTAAACGCTCACCTCCACTGTCCAAGCTCCTCTCACTACCTAAACAAATTTGAAAAGAATCTACAAGGCTGCCTTCGAGGCACGTTCCAGGAATGAACTGATCTGTTCTTTAGCGAGTGATATACATAGCTTGTTATTAGCTCATGAACGGGATGGATTTGATACGTTTTGATTTATTTGAATCTAGTTGACTTGCTTTATTTTGGTCACTATCAGTCTAACAGTGAGGAGTATTAGTAATTTTCCAAAGTAGTACAAGATATTTTTTACCTAGGAGTAATTGATTAAGTGCTTCACGCGTATCCATGAAGCATGTTAAAAGCATGTTTATTTTATTTTATAAAATTTTAATAAATTATTATTAAACCATTCTTAACAATAGTCCAGTAGCTATTATATCCGAGTGTCTCGTTATATTATTTTTTTAATAGTTCATATGTTTAAATATTTTCATTAAAATATATGCAAGGAGCAATGTACTTGAAGTTTAATAAGAAACAAATCACAACTTAAAATTTTAATGAACTAATTTCCCAGAAGCTTTCTCAGGTAAGGTACAGTGCTATAATTGCCGGAGTGGCCTTCTTTGAGTCGGTAAATTCAACTCTACATACAAACGTAATTCCCCGAATATAAAAACTTATAATATTTGTACAACATTATCCTGTTCATACACAATTTTTAATATTTTAAGGTGACGCATAGTATGAATGTACGAAATGTCTTTTCTTAGTAGACAGAACAAGTGAATGTAAATGACAGCACATGTATTTAACTCTTATATGGTATAAAAGTTATTAAATTCTTTATTGATCGCGTCATATAAAAATGGTGGATGTAATTTTTCCTTTATATGGGCCTTAATTCGTTTAATTAAACATAAAATTTTAAAGAAGATTTAAATTACCGTACAACTGATTTAAATGTTAAAAATACAAGCAAAAGAAGATTTATTTCAATATTACTACAGTGCATTGCAAAAATAATTCTGTAAATCAATTTAATTAGTGTGAATAAAGAATTGGTTTCTGAATCAAGATTGATATAAATATGTTTTATTTGTGTGCCATACATGTAAATGAAACTAATCTTTTTTTTCGGATTACTACTATTTTATGTGAGTCTCACATCTCGTCTGCCCGTAATAACGCTTGCTGCAAAGTAACCGTTGGGATCGTTGGGAAATCGTTGGGAATATGTCGTTTTAAAAATAATGAAATACTCATAGTAATCCGAAAAAAACAAATAGTTTCATTTAAATGAATACTCACGAAAGTCTTATATGTAACATAGATGTAATATTTGTTATTTAACGAATTTTATATACTCATATTTATTCATGTTTTGTTATTTTTTATTGTCTACAAGATTTTAGTTTACCCGACAAACACAAGCTTTGAGATATTTGTTAATTTAAAATAGTTTAGTATAATTTCAAACAATGTTTTTTAATTTTGCTTTTTCGATATACCAATGTATATAAAATAATGAAACGAAGTTTTTGAAGTTCGTTACAAATATTAATATAAATACTTTTTCTTGGAAATTAAAACAAACTTAAGTAAAATAGAAAAGATTTTGATATATTTCCTCGTTCCTAAACCCTATGTGCCCACTTAAGAATTGAGATGTTATAAAAAAGTAAAAAATATTGGATACAGCTTCTAATATATTTTTAAAATAAAATATTAAGTAAGGAAACTTGTTTCAAAATTCTGTATGAAGTAGGGTAAGCTCATTAAATATTAAGTTCCCTACAAGCTCCTGAGAGACGATTTAAAATTTAAAGTACATATATGAAATTATATCGTTTATTTTTTATTTTTGTATATTTTTAATGATGACATTTTTTTCTTAACCACGCACAAACTATTTAAACATAGTGTTCTTATGTATTAATAACTAAAAGTACTCACCGAATTATTAACAACCAGCTTATGATTATTTTCAAATATATATTGAATTTAATGATAATTATTATTCGTGGTGTTGATATGCAAGCCGAAACATTAATGATCAGTTTCTCCACGAGGTATGTCATTTATATTGCCTCTCTTGCACTTCATACACCTACAATCCTGTGTTACAATTCTGTTATTTAATTATAAATATGATATAAATTAAAATAATTTTCATCATCTACATATCGACCACGTGTATGTTAATAGTGTATTGTAAATCGATTATTTTAATATAGAAATTATTTTAAATACATTGAAATAATATTCAAATATTATGATGCATCGATAATTTCATTTATACCAACATCTGCACCTGGTTTTATTCTGTTTTCTGTTTTCTGTTTAAGAGCCTCCTCTCAGTAGATGCTGAGATAAGCTATGTACCTGAATGCCGTATGTTTACCACAGAATAGAGTCAACAAAGCTACAGAAAGAGCATTTTTATTCCTGAATCTTCGGAAGTTATAGTATTAACCTGAATATTGAACAAGAAATGGAAAACGCTTCGAGAAAAATGAAATCTTCATTATCTATTTATATTATAATGTTTAATATATATTTTTAGATTGATTTAAAATAGTTTAACATGCCCATCGTTAATGGAATAAAAGATAATAATCTCGATCATTATTTTATGTTATTTTTTCCCTTGTTTCCCTTCCCATGGTCGTAGTGGCCTAGTGGTTTAACGGCCCATCTCTCGTGCATTAGGGCGAGGGTTCAAAACCTGGCAAGTATCAATGTCATTTTCACCGAGTCATTTGTACTTTCTTAGAGTATTTAGACACCGCTGACAGACAGTGAAAGAAAACATCGTGAGGAAACCTGGACTTATAGTTTCACAATTATAAGTTTGAAATGACCAACCCGTCTTGAGCAAACGTAGTGATTAATGCTCAAACCTTTTCCATGTGAGAGGAGGCCTTTGCTCAGCAGTGGGCTCTGATAGGCTGATGATGATAAGGCTTTTTTTCCCTCCTTTTAGTCAACTTCATCTACATAAAGAGTGGGATGCACGAGTCTGTCGGTTATAATTATTATACTCAACAATAAGTCTTTCTCGAACTGGTCACGGTAAAGTATAATAAAAACTCACAGTTTAAAGCTGCTTCATTGTTTGAGTTTGATTTCATTTGAATACATTTGTTTAATCATTCACCGACTGTTTAATTTCAATTAGAATGCAAAATTCATTAATATTATTTAACCATAAATTTATTATATGTAATTATATATAATTTTCAATGATAATTATGTAAGAATCTCAAAGCGTAGCGCATGTTAATACAAGCATGTAGTATTACTAACGATGTTTATATTTTTTCATTATTACTACGATCTTTGAATTTAAACTTCATTTTTGTTTAATATTTTAATCATGATTTTTCTTGAAATTAAAATTTTAATGTTTGGGTAACCTTGAATTTCTTCAAATGTTTTGAGATTACAGGTGGTAGAACCTAGCTGTGGTTAAGTTACTACAGCTCGAACATGTGTTGTCTCGACTGGGGAAGTACCATCCTCTCAGAAGATCGACGTGAAGTAGTATCTAATGCGTGCGTTTCGCCCGATGAGTGAGAGAGCCGGTTGCCCTTCCCCTGTACCCACACTTTTCTTTCACAGCTAAAGTTGGCAACGCAACAAAGATAAATCATTTTCTACACCTTTCTCAATGTACACTCTGTTTCAGGGCCTATGCACACGACTGATTCACAAGAAATTCAACGAATAGTATTGTTTCATGTATATACATATTAACCATCTGTTCTTTATTTCACTTTAAACATATCCTTAATTTTTAATAAACAAAAAATAAAAGGTAAATCATCATTGTGCCTAAAGATAAAAGTAAAACTAAGATTTTTTGTTTTGTCGCTATCTCTTTTCAGCATGCAACATTTTGATGAAAATTCTATTATAAAAAACTTCATGAAACAGTCAGTGTAACCTCAATAATTTTTTTATTATTATATTATTCTTAGTACATACATAATTACATAGTACCTACATCTAGAATTATCTATATGTATAAGGCGCCTTTAATATCTTTAATAGAAACATAATAAATAATGTTTGTTTTTAAATAAATTGAATAATTAAAATAAAAACTCAAACAGTTTTTTACATATTCAGTGGCTGCATAACGTTAAACCAGATTGTAAATATGTTGACTTAAAAAATATTGTAATTGCACTTTGAATTGCTTGTTCCCCGCGTGGAGTGAAAAAAATATATTAATAACACTAGTAAAACATTGAATAATATGAATTAATTAGTTCTTGAAACGACTTAATTTGATTGGACAACATGTTTAGTGTTAATATTTATTATAAAGTTAATTATTTTATATTAAGTACATATGTTTATATTATACATTCATAAGAAGTATTTGTATTAAAAACCGAATTTGTAATGATAATAGTTACATAGGATATAAAAAGAATAAAACTTTGAGGTTTCAGGTCTGCCAATCGTGATTACAAACTTAATGTATTGTGGTTTAACAAAGTGATCAAGTTCCTTCATCAGTCAGCAGTCAATCAGCAGCTGTCAGTCAAGTCAGTTTATTTCAAAACCTATGTATTTGTTATGAGTGGCCTTTCTGGTAATAAGAAATGAATCCTCGCAATGATGGTTACTCCGCCCTGTTTATTTACATTTTCACTATTGTAACTGTAGTAGTAAACAATTTTTACATCACCATGAAGTTCCGTTGTCTATTTAAACTTGCGAAATTTTCATTATTATACTTACGTTGATCTATCGTGTATCGTAGAATTATATTAAAATCAGCTTGGTTGTGATAACAAAGGCATTTTATGAATTCTCCATTTCATATTGATGATTGAAAATCTAGAAACTCAATGTGTTCTGTTTGACTATAGGAACTCGTCAAAAGGTTTCACGCTCGAGGGGTTTTCCAACTTTATTAACATTAAATTAAACCTCAAGTTTTTAATGTAAACACAGTTCTTTGTTCGAAGAAAATACATAACGAAATTAAAATTATATGTTATATTACGTTTATTATAACCATTTACTTATTATTGTGCTTATTACAAACAGTAAGTGAAACATATTTTCGAAAAGAAACTTAAAATTTTGGCGCCTTTTTTGAATTCATTTTCTTAAAGTCCCGTTCCCTGTGTATTTGAAAAATGAAAATTTGGATAACGTGAAAGAAATAGTAGACAACTCTATGTCATGTAAATAAAATAATTAATTCTTATAACGAAGGCATGTTAAAACTGAAAACAGTACTTATTGCATGGACTTTAACAGAAATATAGATGAGTACTTGTCGGAATCAGAAAGATTATAAATACTACACAGCCAGTCAATGCAAACCAAGTCAATTTTTTTCTCGTCAGTAACGCGAAACGCATATAAAAACTAAACAACTTGACACGTTATACACATTTCCCGATACGCTCAATATCTGTTTTTGTAATGGTAATCGATATTATAATGCACAATTATAAAATTATATGATAATCATGTGCCAGCTAAATTTATGACCGTGCGACATTTACCTGCACCTTGGCTTACTCCCGTCATTAGATCTGTCATGGCCGCGCAGAATAAAGCTAAGAAAATATTCTTATAAAACTATATGATAGCAATTTGTCAGATAGTTTCTTTCTGAGGGGAAACCTGTGCTCTTTAGGTTGAAAGCTTCTTCGGAGATCTGCTCCAAGGAAGTCTCAACTATGGCCATCACCAGTGAGAACACTGCACTGTAGAACACGCCAGGATCCGAGCAGGAATTCTTATCCTGACATCGGTTATCGTGTTGAATCTGAGCAACTTGACAAACTTCAATAACTTCGAAATGTCTACATAAATATAACATACTTCCTCAGAAATTATAAAATAATTCGTTTTCGTTTTAAAAATACGTTTTGAAAATTGCATCCTCTTTATGTGTTACATTTTAACACAATGTCCTATGATAAATCGTTTTCAGTCCGTAGAACATAATCACGGAATCATTTTCAGTTTTAATCCTTACAAATAATTCCCGTTTAACAACTTCTAAGTCTAAACAATAAACTTACTCTTTCTCTAACGATGAAAGTTTCTTTTCTTACTTATATTTTATATATTATTAAATATGTATTTAATTTAATTTGTATATGTATATCGTTATTATAGATAATTTATGAATGGCAGAAATAAACAATATGTTCTAGATTACGTACCTATTTCTCCGATTATAAAAAGTCTCTCATTTTTATTCATAAAGGATTTCTGGTACAGACCTCTATTGAGAGGTAAGTCATGCATTGTGCTCATTATTTCTTATTATAATTAACTCTAAGTATATGTTTCTTGTTTGTAAATACATACATAAATGAAACCAAAAGTGATTCATTGTTGTTTCTCTAAAATTTTTCTCATTTTATTTATTCACATTTAGTAACCAAGGTGTAAGTTTAAAACAGTCTATTTTTGACAATAAGCTGTATTTAGTTAAAACTGTAAATATATTATGTATAAAAAATATATAAAATAAAAAACTAAGGTGATTGTGATGGAAATAACACGTTATATTTCTTGTAAAGCGATCTCTTAAAACCTACATTTCGTTTTTAATTAAATGCCGCATCAAGATGAAGGTTCATTTAATATTCAAAGTTAGTATAATAAGTTTACTAATTACCTCAACACAACTAAACTGATAACATAATACTTTTTATAGCTCTAAACCTACTAATGTTATTATATAATTTCAAACAGTTCTCTCAGTCTCTAAAATCCACCACTTTGATCTTTTAATTGTCTCAAATGAGTTTTTTCTCTTTGTTAATAGACCCAACTTAAATAAAATAACATTTTTATGTAACATAAAAGTCCTTCAGTAACCTTGGAATAAGTTTGCATCTTAAAAAACTCTAATTATTGTAAATGTTTGTGTCATGTAATTGTAAGTGTAACATATTAAATTTGGCAACGCCTTATTCACTTTAAAAACTTACAGTATATGGATTTACATAGGTGTAATGATACATAAAGCTAAAAGACTATTTATTCAACGGGTAAGTAACAATAATTATCACATAATATAACACACAGACTTGTGATTAACAGAAATATAAATACTTCTTGATTATATAAAACCTTTTTGTTATTAGTTAAATAAAAACAATGTCTTTGTCTTGTCTTTATGTACTTTCTAAGAGTATTTAGACATCACTGATTAATGTTGATTCCCAAAAGAGGGTTGATGTCAGGCAGGCGGCCGGTCGTAAAAACAATTAGCCAAAAAAACTTTTCACAACATGTAAGGCAGACCCTGGCTATAGCTGGGAAATTGCCAGGTAGAAGAAGAAGAAGAAGAATGTCTATAAGTTCTGCCAAACCTGCTTTTTGTTAGTCTAACTTAAAGTCTGTAATGCTATGATATAACATTCAGATATAAAATTATTTTTAGGCAATTGTATCTCGTTAAATTTGATACTAGCTTAGTCGAAAAATATTTTGTTGCATGAATGAAAATGATGGTTAAGTCAGTGGTGGCCTAGTGGTTAAAAGACCTACCTCTCATGCATGAGGGCGCGGGTTCGAACCTGGCAAGAACCAATGTGATTTTTCGGAGTCATATGTACTTTCTAAGAGTATTTAGACATCACTGATTAATGTATTCCCAAAGAGGGTTGATGGTAAAAACAATTAGCTAAAACCATTCACAACATATAAGGCAGACCCTGGCTAAAGCTGGGAAATTTCCAGATAGAAGAAGAAGAAAAAGAATGAAAACGATGGTTATTATTGTTTTGATAAAAATCACTTTTTTAATGTAATTCAGAGTCCACAAGACATAACGTACTGTCGAGTATGATTCATAACACGATGCTCACAGTTGGTTTTGGTTGGTTTCCATAACCACACTAACTTTTAATTAATTACCATTTTTCTTTAGAAAAAATATCTTACTCTAAGAAAAAAACTTGTTCTTTAAAAACGGAACTTTTTAATATTTTTTATTAATTTTTTTTATACTTCTTTTATACTTATATATGTATTTTGTTGATTTAAACCTTATTCAAATATTGGGAAATTATTTCCCACTTGACAGTACCGTAATATTTCTTTATTATTTCTTTACTGGTAACTCTTATCAGTACCAATCCAGGAACAAAATAATTTTACACACTTTTTAAATATTTTACTTGGCAACATTTTGGACAAAATTGCGTAATGTCATCGTATGTCAATGTCAAAGTCACAATTTGAATTTTTTGGTGCACAAAACCGGTTCTCGCGGGACTTTCGAAAATTTTTGTAGAAAAAAAAATCTGGTAAGTACATAAACAATATATTGATGTAAACTAGACTTATTTTCTGAATGCTTTTTACGGTTTCTGTGCTTTTTGCACTGATATTTCTTGGATTTTATTAGGTTTAATTAGGTGGGAAATAATTTCCCAATGTTCGTTCCTGCTTTGATAAACATCAGTGTCTTTATATATATATAAAACTGTTTGTCAGCTGTAATAATAACGGTATAGGAACTTGTAATACGATAGTATTTGAAAAGTTCTTAATAAAATATTATTTGTAACATTCTAGTTTCATTTTATTTTTATAATTTTATTCAATCACTCAATCATGTTATATTGAATTTTTTATATAAAAAAAATAAACAAGTAAAGTAGGAGTAAGTAATATGTATAGAATTTGTAGTAAAAATGTCCCAAAAAAATGTAACCATTCCGGATGATGGGAAATAATTTCCCACTTACTTATATTTTGCTTTTCCATACTGGATAATGGGAAATAATTTCCCACCGTAAAACCCCCATTTCCCCTCTATTTATAAAAAAATGATGTTTTTTTCGAAATCTACAAAGCCCTTTTACCTAGTAACCATGTTTAATTCATAATTTTATTTAAAAAAAAATCCATTTGATTAAGGGTTAATTCACTGTATACATTTCATAAAAAGTGTAATATTATAATATTCTTTACAATTATGTACATATTAACAATTATCATATATTGTTATTCTTGATTTTTGTTTTTAATTGCTTCTAGGTATTTTTAATACAGTGATTTTCCATCTCCCGACTTTTCAGTTCCGAATACCTAAAGTCTCAAATGTAGTAAATGAAGATAGACACTTAACGTCACCAAATACATAGTTAAATTGAGACGTAGATAGAGTCTTGTCGCCTTGAATACGGTAATTATTACTAAAGGTTTGAAACTATCCACAATGAAATGTATCTATAGAACTCTAGAATAAGGAAGATATTTCTAAAATCCTCTTAGTCGTTCAGGCAAAAGAAAAAAAGAATATAAATTGTATATAATTTACATTATACAGTCTCCATTCTTTGCAACTATACACATAATATTTATTTACTAAAGAGCTTGAGTGTAAAATCAAAAGACGTGTTGTAAAACTATAAAAATAGCTTTATTATTATTTCTTATATATACTTCACATACTCGAGTAGTCTGTACTGGTGCCTGAATCATCTGTGTCACTGGATGTGAACTCCTCGCTAGTTGAATCATATCTCCATTTCTTCTTATCTCTGGCGATTATCTTCTTGATGACATGAAGAGGCGGGTGGTTGTGAACCACTGGCTCGTAGAAGGTTCTGGCGGGAACAACTATTGGGGATGGAGGCGGTGGATATATATGAGGGTAGCATGGATTTGGACAGGAATATTCCTGGCAACAGTCTGTTGTATAGTTGGCTTGTATGTTAGGAACAATCGATTCAAACGTGTCACCATTCATACTCCGATAGTTTTTTAACATATCCATCATTGATATTTGATCTGTAGGCGAATTTTCAGCGATTGACGCGAGAATTAAAACAATAAGTGTGCTTCTCTGCATTGTTGAAATATAATAGCAAAGGTAAGGATCTAGGTATTGCTTTTATATCATTGAAACGAATTTTGTGGTGTTACATAAGTACGCATTGTTGCTAAATACAAAGCTAATAATCCTTTTCTCTGACAAAACATGGTTATGCATGTAAGTCTACACCTGCGACATTATATAACAATAAATAGTAGGCACTGTTCATGATAACTTTTTAATTATTTGACTCTTAAAAAATTACAATATAAAAGTAATAAATAATATAATAACAATATTCTAATATCGTAGCTATCTATACTATTTGAAATGACACGGATAAGTTACTTATTCTTTTGTCATTCGGTGGTCGGAATATCAGTTGTTTTCTGCCGTCTTCTAGCACATGATTAGAGATTCCGTTTCTTAAAAGAACTTGTTTGTTTCTCGTCCGTCCAGTCTTCTCATTTCGGTCCTCCTTGGAGATTACAACCAGTTGAGGTCTGTGTGATTCATCTTCTCTCGTCACCACCTGAACGGTCTGGTATCTCCTCTCTGCTCGGTTGTCATTCCCCGCTCCAAGCAGATCCTCGACATCGTTGTTACTTATTTTAGTTTCAAACTTAATATCACCGTTTTCTGAAATATAACTCAACATCGGTTTAACCAGTTCGTTTTCACCCTCTGAACTGCGTGGGTTGCGTTTCAACATTCTTACTCGTTTGCTTTTCTTTCGTCTTAAATAATCTAATTCAGAACTACTGCTCGTTTCACTTGATTCCTCGGAGCAGGATGAATATATCGGTCGTCTCTTTTTCTGTCTGCGTCGTGGAGGCAACACCCGCGGAGGAATTGGAGGAAAAGGAACTAGAACAACAGGCGGTTGCTGGATAATTTGTGGCAACTGAACCGCATACGGAGGTCCTATTGGTAATTCTCTTGGTGGTATTGGACGAGGAGCGTCTTCTACACTTTTGCATCTACATTTCATATGGCACGGAGAACAGTATGCATAGAATGACGGTGTACACGCCGGCTTACACGTGCACGGTGGACAGGGCGGACAACTTCTCGGTCTGGGAGGTGGTCGTTGGCAATACGGCGGGGGAGGGTATGATGGCATCGGTGGCACTGGTGGCATCGCTGGCATTGCTGGCACCGCAGGTACTGGCATCGGAACAGGTATCGGTAGAGGTATAGCCACGGCCACGTCGGGCTTACTCGTGGTAGTGGTTGTTGTAGTAGTAGAATCTTGATTCCCAGAACCGTCAGATATACCAATCGCAAAGGGCAAAGGACACATCACGGGCATAGGAGCTGGCATCGGAAACATTGGCGGGGGCGGCGGAGGATAGCCCGGTACTGGCATCGCATATTGGACATCTACGGATCTTAATATTACAGCAAAAATCACCAACAATATCCATTTTAGGTTTGTGCTCTGAAAAAATAAAACAATAGAACTGTTATACCCAATGAGTTTAAAGTATGTAATATAAAGACAGTATGAGAGACTCACGTATGTCATTATCCCCTGACTGTCATATATAGCAGTGTTTTCGTGAGGCGATTTGGCTTTTATGCATTTTACTCTTATGTTATGTAATACAGCTTCATTGTAGACACAAAAAAACTTGCACTGCGACGACGTTGGGCAACAATAAAATTGGTTTCAGTATAGTGTACCGATAAGAACATTATTCTATAGCTTTATGACATATTTTTAGTAGCTGTCGTTTTATAACATAATGGTAGTAAGTACTTACTTATAATGTATTGATGAGAAAAAAGTTATACGTATATTTTATTGCATTTTGAATTCATAGAACGAAAGAGAAAATATCTTATATTTTAAAAAATTCAGTTGTCAGATCAAACATCTCAAATAAATTAAGCGTATCTTTGGTTACCACACTACTTACAGAAACTGTATACTGTCAAGGATGTGTGAATTGTCCTTCCCTAACCAATCACAAGTGGAGGGCTTATTGAAACTTTTTGTCTGATCCTGATTTTGTGATCTCCTTGGCTTCAAGGCTTCTGTTGTAAGTATGTATAAAATGTTATTTAAAATTAAGTAAGTCTAGAAACTACTCGTAGATGAATATGCTCATTGTTGTTTCATAAAAGAATTCGCTTATATAATTCTTGAAAAAGTGTTACAAATACTATTAATAAAAATAAGCTTAGCATTACTTGTTTCTTTTACAAAACACAACCAAACTACGAATTATTTAATAACATATAATTCGTATACGTAATTTTATAAAGTGTAAGTTGTACATTTTATAAAGTGGAAATCTAAAATTTAAAACATTTCAGGCTTAAATTTATGGATTCGAATAAATCGACTTTCAAGGAGAGATATAGTTCTTTATCACGAACATATTAACGTGTTTTAAAAACGCGACTGTTGACTTTCTTGTCACAATTTCTTAACAAAGGTTAGTTCTGAACTATGTATTAGAACCTGGAATAAAATTAAAGTGAACATGATTTATAACTACTAAGCATGACAGCTGCTATGATTAAACTATTATATAACATATGAAGCATAAAACATCAAAAATACAATCTAGCTCTATGTTTGTTTACCTCTTGAAAGTGCGATTCCAACTATATAACAGAAATAACTTTCTATATAAAACTCTGACGACTATGACCTTAGACATTTCGTTATTAGTAACTAAGTAGTTGACACCTAGGACTATTAGACACTAATACACACTTTAAAATTTTTCATAAATTTAATAAAAGTCATGTAAAAAATATAAAAATTTGTAATCAAAACAGACGAAACTTCTTAGCATTCATTGGATTCACCATGAGGGTGACTGGCCCATCGCGTTTCAGAGAAAGGAACATCAATATTGCCTGGGACTTGCGACTTACCTCCACCGTCCAAGTTCCTCTCTCTACCTAACGAAATTTTAAAAGAGGCTACTGGGGCTGCCTTCGAAGTATTAGTACGTCAGAAAAATAAATTAATATTAGTTCTGGACAGGAAAAAGTCCTTTAATTAGGTTATAGAGAGATTTAGCTATTATACCTCCCGCTCCCACTTCTACCGCGTATAAATCCACGAAAAACTTATTTAATATGATTTCATATTGTTTTACAAAGTTTCTTCCCTATCCATCATTACATTCCAATCCGGAGCCGCTTTAATGATAGAGTGAGGCTTGGCGTTTGATTTTGTAGCCCCAGTGGTATACAGTATTCGTTTGTGGTCATTTCCCTAAGATTTGCCTATTTATTATAAGAATTTAAATAATACGGTTTCAATGTATTTTCAAAGTTTCCAAATCCAAAACGAAATATTTTAAGACTAAATATTTGTAAAATCAATTTGAAGAATATATAAACAAGATAATGGTCTCGGTGGCGGACAGTATGCTAATTTTATTAATGTTTTTTTTTTGGTATCATGATTTTGTATTGCAATTGTAAATCAAATTATATATTTATAGTGAAATATGATATTAAACATGTTTTTTATTTATAAGATTATAATTTAACTTTTTATCTTAAATTAAATAACTCGTTTAGATTTCTTTTTACAATAATAATAGTCATATTTGTTTATTTCTCTGTATAAAATATTTATTCATATAAAATTGAAAATATACAAAATTCTAAGTTCTATTACATTTCCATTAGTTCTATTTATTCATTTTCCTTCATAATTTTTATTGGCTTGCGTCTCAAAACTTTTTTCTTGTGTATTTGGAGGGGATTTTTATCTTTTTTAACCTCTGAAGCCTCTTCACCTTTTACCACTACATTAAAACTATTTTCTGGTCGATCCTCATTAGAGTCACGCTCTTCTTCAATCTTAGTGTCAGATCGTTCGTTCTTATCCATTTCAGTATTTTTCTTCACCAGCCAATCTTTTGCTTCTCCCTTTGAAATTTTCTTCTCAAATATAACATACCCGTCTTTCGTCACGTACTGAAGAACCGGTGTTAATAGATCCCTGTTCTGTTTTCTTTTCTTAGAATGATGTTTGTTGGATCTTCTTCCAACCACGGGTTTCTTCCACCAGCCACGTTCATCTGAAGTGTCGTCTGAGGTGTCTGTACTAGAGCTATCTTCATCGGAACTCTCATAACGCACCGGTCTCCTTTTCTTTATGGGCCTCCTATGTTTTTTATGTGGCAGCCTTGGAGGTGGTATGGGATTTTTCTTATAAGATGTATCGGGGGAATAAAATGGCATTACGATCACGGGCAACTTCTGAGCTGGCGGTTGTGGCACTGGCACCATGGGCAGTGGCATCGGCATCGGCATCGGCATGCCTGGAGCAGGATTCGGTGGAGGACCTGGCATGCCTGGAAGAGGGATTGGAAAAGGTCCAGATTTCATCTGCGAAGGATTCGGAAACATCTGTGGCGGGAATGGAGGCAGAGTGACCGGCATCCGACAATGCATGGGGAGGTTTTGAGGTAAATATTGCATATTTGAAGGGCATAGTGGTAGTTCTGGCTCTTTTGCCCACGCACTTATGAAACTAATAACAAACAGAAGCAATTTGTTCCACATTTTCATGTTATTCTGAAAATAAAAGATAATTTTGATTAGTATTATAATTATATACTATCGTTTCTAGTTTATACTTTTTAATATAGTAAAACAACATGTAGTAAACATTTCTAACCTTTTCCCTTGTTTCATCTCATTGTATGTACATTTAGAGTGAAAACAATCACCTTTATAAAGCACCCGTACTACTAACAGCGGCTGAAGACTACATAATCGTTGAACAATGTATCAATTGTTTGCTCACTTGAATGGTTACGTGAAACTTATTCAATGAAGTTATGTAAAAATATAAATCCTAGACACATTATAGTCATAGTATGAGCAATAAAAAACATGTTAATAATATGATATTTTCCAATTGAATAATATTTATATGGAAATCTACTAAGAGGTGGAGGTGATCGTTTAACGAGCGTTAGATAGGGGCCCCTTAAACCTACACCTGGGTCGCAAGTCCCAGTCACTGTTGAAGCTCCTCTCACTACAACGATGGACTCGTGGTAACTAGACAAAAAATTATACTACCTTTTTCTTTTTATTGCGGCTCCACAAACACAAGTTTTTCCAACATAATCAAAAACAGTTCCATACTATCATCGAGACGGAATTACAAACACACACGTACGAAAACAAATATAAAAAAAAGTTTACAATATTAACAGAACTTATTTAATTTAAAAATATGTCTAAAGTTATTGTATACTTAAATAGAAAAAACGAGCGCTATATTAATTGTTTACAAATTCTTATAATTCCGCAATTAAGTTACAAAAATTTTAATAAAAAATTAAGGTTGTATAAATGTATTTATAGAACACATTAGCAGTCCTAGAAGTAAAAAAATATTTTACCATGCTAAAAAATGCTAGTAAATATATACATAGATAAAATTGTAGACTTTTTTACTCTCCCTAGAGTAAACAGTAGGCTAACCAGGAGTAGATTTGAACCACAATGAAAAAATGTCTGTATGAAAATAGTTTTTGTGATTCAACAACTTTAAACAAATCTTCTGTTACAAGGGGATGATAATCATCTCAATAGCTTGACTGAAATAGTATCTTCCAATTTGGAATAGAGAATCATAATCATACAAATATTTCATAAAAATAATGTAACCGTTTTATTTGTAATCGACCTCTCGCAACTAAGACATGTCTACATTTATCATCACGAGATCATCCTCATATATACAATTAATCAATTTATTTCTCTCGTAAGGATTCAATGTAATTCATACTTTTTTCTAAATCATAACCAATCCAAAAAAAACAAAAGCTATTGTTATAAGAGCACTATTTAAGGCAAGATATCTTTACTTTTGTTACTAGTACACCAAGAACACACGCTGTGGCGTCGTTCAAGGTATTTGACGAAATATATACATAAATTTATATTGAAATTTTATTCTAAATTGTATACTTATATTTTAAAGTGTTTTTAATACAATTACGTATTATTTACCTTACTTACGTTTCGTCCGGGCTGAGATCTCAAGTGTTTTTTTTATCAATAAATTAAACACCTAATGTCAAAGAAAATACCCAGAACGTTAACAAAGTTCTTTCCTGATTATAGTATTGCTTATCAAAAACTGCAATCCGTACTTTAAAGTGTTATCTTGCTTTACAACAAGGGCTATTTTACTAAAGCATTACAAACTAATTTCCACAGATGGTCTCCTTGGTGCCCCTTCATGCTGTAATCACTCTCCATATGGTTTTGGGAACGCTGTCCCAATATCTTCAAGGTCCTGGTTTCCAGAACCCATCCATGCAATCTATGCGGGCGAACATTCCAGGGCCTTTGGTATTAAATTCTGCCATGCAAATGCCCATTGGTTACCCACAGCAACGGTTGCCTGTGGTCATGATGCCTTACCATTCGAAAGCCGCAGACAAAAAGTATCTGAAGCACAAAAAACGTCGCCCAAAGAAGTATTATAGGGAATCGGAATCGACCAGTTCCAGTGACAGCGATGAAAGCTGCTCATCCAGCAACGAATACCTGAGGCCGAGGCGAAGATCCGGCCACAAGAGGAAACGTCAAGTACTTACACCAGTTATATCGTATGTTACAAGGAACGGCAGAGTTGTGTATCAGAAGAAGATCAAGAAAGACAACGCTGGTGATTGGCTCGATATTGGAAAGAAGAAGATTCCCTCTAGACTGGTGGAGGAAATGAGAGATCAAGAAAGTGGTGAGATGACCATTAGAGATTTAAAACATAAATATGGACTAAAATCTGCACATAACCATGATCATAAATAATCTGGACTTGTTTTTATTTTTTATATATTTATACTGTTTTAATAAAGTATTATTGGATTTTTTACTTTATGTTATAAATATTTTGATAGTGTGGAACTCCCTAACAAAACGCATTTTATAAGACCCCCTTAGAAGTAGTAGTGTTGCTTTAACTTCATTATCACTTAGTAGACTTTTTTCTCATTACCAATATTCTCATCTCATCATTACTCCCATCCTAAATAGCAAAAACAAGAAGTTGAATCTTGCCCAAACCTAAAAAATTGGTTGTTTGTAAAGTAGGTTTACGATCGAGATGTTTACGTGATAACGTCTTATTGGTGATATAAGTTTTTGGGAAGTAAAACATTCAACGAAAACTTAACCGCACGAGAAAATCTCCATTCGTTTGTATGCCGCTAGAGTGAGAGAGACGGAAGATCGGTCCACTCTCTCGAACGCTATGCCTGCCTCCGCTCGTGAGGATTCTGCGTGACAAGTTTCACGGAATGACTGGTAGCGCTGGAGATGAGACGGGAGATCGGTCCGTCTCTCTCTCGTTATACCTGCGATCGACACAAGTTTCTGAACATGTCACCCGACTAAAACGATTTTAAAGACGTTATCACGTCAATAAATAATATTTAGTCAAACGAAATATTATTTACGAATTTAGATACGTAATTTTTATACTATATTGTTCATTGTTTCTCTTAAATTCTTAAATATATTTAAAATATGGAATGGTGATAAAGAGGCGATCGAAGCAGTAAAGAAAACAATGTTAAGAAAGCAAAAGAATTTGAAGTGAAAGGACTAAAAACGTTATCGCTTATAATATTAAAAGATGACTTTTGACATCTGACAGACGCACTGGTTGTTTACTGAAATATAATTTGCAAAAAACAAAAGAGTGATAAATTTTAGTTTTAAACAAATATTACGTTTACGAATGACAAAAATTTTACAATTGAACAATATTGTAGGTACCTGACAATTTTCTTCCAAAATTACCAATCTTACGTAAAAAATAAATAGACAAACAGATACCTATACTTCAGGGAAAGGTACAAAAATGATTCATTGAAATGATAAGTTTCCTAAGTATTCAAATTTCCTCGTAATATTAATATATTATTGAAGAATGCCTTATTATCTTATCTAAATTCCAAATTGAAAAAGTGTTAAATCATTCATAAGAACGCAATTAAAAATATTTTAATGTGCACGCTGCTTTAAAATGATTAATATATCATGTAGGCTGAAAACTGAATACATGTAGACCTTACCTAACATATCATGTGAGTGAGAGACCAATGTCATTGACAAGTAAAGTTTTAATGGCGTTCAAATGACATTCATTTAGTGTGACGTTTACCGTTCATTGATGAGGTGGTGGATTTTTTTTATCACAATGTTATTTTGCCGGTAAATAAAACGGACTGTGGTCAATGTCAAAGGTTATAATAGTATTACAGTGTTTGATATAAACGAACCCTATAAAGTGCGTAGTCGATGTTCTTTCAAAGGGTGATGTGCGAAACATGTAAATTGAGACGTTTGATCCGGGTACTTTAGTAAAATGAGTTCCGGCGCAGATAACGACTGGAAAAAGAATTTAGGATTTCCAATAAACTACGACTCGGGACAAAGTACGGATGAAGACTTGTAAGTACACCCGTCTACTTTTAAGATTTACCTTTAGGGATGTTTAACTCGTAATATTGTTTGTTTTGCAAAATTTGCTCTTGACCCTGATTACCTGGATGTAAAATACTATAACTACAATCTATAAAGTCTACAATATTGTCGTGAATATTATAAATTATGTTTATTATCAAAATATTATACAGTAACACTTACTTAGTTAAATTTTATAAGAATTGAAATTAGCAGTATGAACCTATTTAGTTAGAAGAGTTTGCATTCATTTTTAAAATTTATTAATTTTAATGAAATACCAAAGTGTTATTTGTACTATATCATTTCATTGTCCAACCACAGCCATTCTAGAAACTGGTTTATTTAAAGTATATTGTGTGATCCGTTACCCAACATTTCAATAGCTTTGCATAATCCAGAATCCTATTAATGTAACAATAAATTAAAAATATATTCAAATATGACAATTAGAATGATTTTCAAAATAAATGACTTAGTTGAAACATAAAAAATTATTATTTGTATAAGGTCCCTAATATAATGTTTGTCATCTTAATACATATATATTATTTAAAGAATTTAAAGATATATGTTGCGGATAAAATTGTATATATATAAACATATATTAAGTATGTATATTAGTATCAGGGATTTATACATCATTATATATGTATTCCTCTAATATACTAGATAGATTATTTTAATGTATGTTAATACTTTTATGAAGGGTATAAATGTAAATGGTTATCACTAACAGTGCTATCACCTCTTATCATAGACCAAGCTAGTAAGCTATGTTCTAGTCACTCAACAATAATGTCTTCATTAAGTTTTGCATTGATGCAGTTTTAAATTAAAATATTTTAAGTATTACTAGAAAACATTCTCTATATCACACAGTAAGTATACCTTTTCATACAATTTATACAAAAATCATTTTATGCATACATTTTGAATATAAAGTTATGTTTATTGTTAAAATTAGTGTATGAATAGGTTTAAATGTTCGGCATTAGAGAATTCCTTACTTGTTTTTTACCGATTCCTGTGTCAGATTTGGATTGCAAAAGAAAACTAATATTGAATAAATAAAATAGTATATCTCGTCTGAAATAATTAATAAAAAATGAAATATAAATTAAATTTTTTATAAAGTAAGCAAATTCATGATTATAAAGTTATTCAAAAAAAAAACACACATATGTAATACCAAAGACAAATAATATTGTCTCCATTTTTATTCTATATTAAAAATTTATTCATTTTATTACACAAAATTTATATATGTTACCATTGTCATAACTTTTTTTCATTATGAACAATTCATATAAAATTTATAGTAATAATAAAATGTGAACTGTGTTCAGAATATGAATTTAAATTTATTTTAATCACTGTGAAACAGTTGGTCATATAGTTATTACCTAAATTCCTATTTTATTTGTCCATGAGTTAAAATGAATTTTTTTGTCCGTTTATACTTTTCATATGTATATTTTTATTATTGAAATCTGTATTGATGAGAATGATATGTTTTACTGAACATGCCATATTTATATTATATGTTTTAAAAATAGTATTATATCTGTTTTATATATTTTTTCTAACTTTTGAGTCCAGTTGTAATTTTTGTATCTATTTAGGATATTAAAAATTTATTTTAAAATTATTGGTGCCAAAATTAATATGTTTTATATTTATTATTAAATAATATATAAAATTAGATTTTAAATTTAAAAGTTATGTACATGAATAGAAGTTTCACTTAATAAGCATATATTATAAATAGTTAGAATTGCACATTTTTAACAGAATCAGCTATTTATAAAATATATAAGCAATTTGGACCAAAACTGGTAAAATTACATTAAATATTTTTAGTTTTCAAATTAAATTATTTCTTTTTGTTATAATTTGAGCGGTTTTTTGTTTTGAAATATATTCTAAATGTTTCCACACACATCAAAACTTGTAACAAATTAATTATTATTGCATAAAAACCATTGTAGGCATCAAATAAAAAAGGTTAACAAAGTATCAACTAGTATCGACCTCTTTTAAGGAAAGTTATTAATGACACAAATGAATATTGTTAGGTCTTGTTTATAATGGATAAACCCATAGGCATTATTGTAATATTACAAATATGTATAGATACAACGAGATGCTGCACCATAGATATAGATTGGATGTATATATACATACATATGTACATGTGTACATGTACATGTGTTTTCAAGGGGATCTAGGAATGGTTTAGATTCACAATTTTGTCTGCTGGACAATGTTTTTTTAATTAATTTTTAATTTATTAGTAGTTGTTGATAAAAACGTTTTTTTTTGACATTAGATTTGACAACTAACTAATATGTCAATCATTCTGTCGCACTTCAAAACACGGAGATTTATGGGTTTAATAGGTAAACTCCAAAAATATAGATAAAAAAACGTAACAGATATTTCTTGATTATAGGGCGATACAGAGTTAGCCGGGTCTTCTAGTGTACATATATACAGGGTGACTGGTGAATTACTATCAATATTTAAGGAGAATACTCGGTACATGATTCTCATTCGAATTATGTAAAAAAATAGGTACTTAATTTTTGATCAAATTTCCGTATAAATAAATAAAGTGTGGACACGTTCCAAGTGTTCCAAGTGTGGACGCGTGCGGCGGCGTGCTGATACAACACCACGCCGCCGCACGCGTGTGTGTGTGTGTGTTTGTATACCTAATTTGTAGGGTGTTCACACGATGCGTAATTAATTACATAACTTTAGGTTAACTTTACTTAGAAGTTAATTAATATTTATGTTATATTAATTTTTATTTTGTCATATATGATCGTCAAATATTACGTCCTCAAGTATCGATAGTAATTCACCAGTCACCCTGTATATATGGGATAGGGCGATCTAAGTCCTATACATACATATACATATACACAGTGTCAAGATGCGAATTTCATACATTCTCTCTTCAAAATAATACAATCATTGGTAGTAGTTTTTGTTTAATAATAATATATACTAGATGGGTTAAACAAAATGGTATTTAAGTACATTCTGTCCGTGTTTGCATGCCCCAAGCTTGTTGAATCATGTGAAAACATATGATTGTAACAATGTCTTTTTTTCATACAGATTTTTTGATAGCAGCGTCTCGTCTTAGTGTTAGTAATGATCGGTATACTCACACTACTGTAACCACACAATGCCATAAAGATTACCCAGACGAAGGTTGAACTAATTACGTAGACGTCTCGAGTACAATGAGGCGTTGTGTTCCGCATACTGTTTAGTATATTGTGAAGAATTTTTGGAAATATCTAGGGAAATACGTTTCTGTGCTGCTAATAATAACTAGCTCGGACAAGTTTTGTCCTTCCCGATAGTAAAGTTTAATTTTCAGATTACTAAAGTTCTGTATGTAATTAGCAAACGATCACGGACGATAGTAAGAGCCTTGTACTTCCTTATTATATGAATAAATATTTACCCTTTCAATATATGTACTACGAGTTTGGTTCAGACTAAATGAAATTACGAATACGATAGAAAATTATTGTTTGAGGAAAATAATAATAATGTGTTTTTAAATTAAAAAAAGGCTAGAAAGCTGTTTATGAACGTACGATATATAAGTTTTTTTTTTTTTTTTATTTAAATTATTATTAGAGGTATTAATATGTAGTCATTAACTTTATAATTTTGAAAATGTTAATAAATGATAATTGAAAGTCGATAAACAGTCGGAATGACAAGAAGTAACTTCTAATCTCCTTATTATAATACGGAATACATTATACAGATAATGAGTTTGGCGAGGGACTGAAGGAATTAATAAATTAACACACAAAAATACCTCGAAGCAGTAACACTATTTAGTGAAACTATAAACGTTATATTCCCTTTACAATTGGTTTCGATTTATGTATTTGCTTCTTAAGCTAACATGTCTACCTTTGACGTTGTCCTACTCATCTGTCGGTTGTAATTCGACATGCAATACATAGAAGAAAAATTAAAGTTACACTTCTCTATATAAATAATTAAATACTTTTTCCGCCAGCACATAATTTTTTGGCATACATAATAGAGTTAGTCTATTTGAGTCGTATCACATCAACTCGCCTTATCTGATATATGCATTATAACAACACGCTTCAAACATTATCATAGTAAACAAAATTATTTCGGGGATCGTCACGTTAAGGGGGAGGCGACGTGACTCAGATCACTGAATGACAACAAAATAATTTACTATGAAAAATAGAAGTGGCTGTCTTCCGCTTAATTACTTCCATTAATATATGGCGATAAACTTATAGACTACCGAATTAAGTATATGATAATATTTTGTGTACAGAAAGCAACATGAAAAATGGTCTATGATATTCTAGAATATTCTAAACAAAATTTGTACTTAATTCAGAGATACCAAGGATGTCGTGATGAGACATCCGCGGCAGTCGTCCAAGTATCTGCTGGCTGAAAACGGGGACGGATCAGAAGCTGACCTGCTCGGAACAACTCCTCCACGAGCTCGCATCAGGGATAAGGAGAAGAGACGGTATTTAGAAACATAGGAATATTAAGTTATGCTATAAGCATGCTTCCTTTACAAAACCTGATTCTAACCCACCAAGTACTTGTTACTAAGCTTCTGTTTCGTATATTTGTGAGGACATCCGCATCAAAACTTAATGGTATCATATTTTTATGGTTTTATCGTATTCATAAATATTTCCTACATATTTGTATATCCATATATTATATGACATTAAAATTTTCTTTTGAAGTCCTTGTCTAATAATAATTTATTCTCGTTAAAGTAAATGTGTTCAATAAATTCAACTCTCAGTTTGTTGAACCTTTATTTGAACCGGTATTTTTGTTTATTTAAATCCAAATTCCACCTCCTCACTATAAGAAATTTCAATATATCTTTTCGTTTAATAAAATGTTGAGTTTATCCTCCATACAAGCAAACCTGTATCAATGGACGTTTAATTACTATCGACAAATATTCCAGTCATTTAAGCATAAAGTAGGTAAGTATCTCGGAATTCGAGATACCCAGCTCTAAGTCTGTAAATAGTTGTATATTGACACCCTAAAAGTTGTCTCAAAACCTACATACGGTAGGGTGTAAGCAACTATTAAATTTCAAGGTCAACGGTCACAAAAATCGGTTTTTTGCGCTGTTTTTGGAAATATCTCATTTCCTATGGGTTTTTTGCTATTTGTATTTAGTATCAATATTGTAGAATACTAAATTCTCTACAAATTTTGTTTCAAAATTTTTTTTATACGGTGTACCGTTTTCGAGATAGAGGGCGGAGAGCGCGCGGTCACCGCATCACTTCAGGTCAACCGGTGCCTCCGGTCGAAAACGCGCCATATATATGTAGTTGATGAACTATCAATAAATCAATGATTATAAATATTTGTCAATTTTTATTAACTATTATAGTATATTTTATCATTTTTTTCCTAACTTATCCACTTTTTATTCAGTATTAATTTATTTAACAACACTTACCTGTCCATGTAATTGCAGAATTGTTAATGAAAATATAAGAATTATATTTGAATTTTAACCTAATTAATATTAATAACTTCTTACATGATGAAAAAAAAAACAAATAAATTATGAATTAATCTTTTTATTAAAAAAAATCATTGAATAAATTATTTTTTATTGAAAGTAAAAAAATGGAATAAGGGGTACAAAAACTACAATTTATAATTTTAAACATCTTCTTCCTCTTCATCGTCGTCTTCTGGCTGCTGGTAAATTTCAAACTGGTCTTCATTATCGTCTTCATAGACATTTGTCTCAAGTTCTTCCATGATTTCGGGATCAAAGGTTCCATCTTCGTTAATGTCGCTCTGATATGGTTGAGCATTGACACAAGCTTGCCCATTACATTGGCCACAAGCTAAAGAGCATTGCAAGCCCGCTTTCCTGCATCCGCATCGCGAACCACAACCACTTTTGCAGTTGCAGAAAATTGTATTAATTTTAGTAAACGGTTATCAGTATTATTGAATAGATATAGATTTAATGCATGAAGAAAATGATAAAATAATATTTATAATCATTGACTTATTGATACTTCATCAACTATATATGGTGCGTTTTCGACCGGAGGCACCGGTTGACCTGAAGTGATGCGGTGACCGCGCGCTCTCCGCCCTCGATCTCGAAAACGGTACACCGTATAAAAAAATTTTTGAAACAAAATTTGTAGAGAATTTAGTATTCTACAATATTGATACTAAATACAAATAGCAAAAAACCCATAGGAAATGAGATATTTCCAAAAAAAGCGCAAAAACCCGATTTTTGTGACCGTTGACCTTGAAATTTAATAGTAGCTTACACCCTACCATATGTAGGTTTTGAGACAACTTTCAGGGTGTCAATATACAACTATTTACAGACTTACAGCTGGGTATCTCGAATTCCGAGGTGAACTTACTATAACGACTGGACTAAAAACATATCTCTATGCAAGTTATCTTAAGAATGTTATAATACATTTGTATAGTTGTAAGTTCCTCGTGCGATAATGAACAACAAATCAATAGGATGTTCGTGATAATACGAACGTTGATATAAAACAGAGCTTAGTGTGAGAATAACGTACACTAGATACATTTATAACGAGGTAGAGCCTAGCTGTGGTTAGTAATTACGGATCGACCGGGGTACTACCTCCCTCTCACAGAAGATCGGCGTGAAATAGCCTTCTGTTCTGTTCCCAGCCTTTCCTGCCATTTCCTTATTCCCTCCACTCCCTGTTTTTCAACAACCAAGGTTGGCGACACATCCACAACAATTCCTATTTTGCGGATGATAAAAAAACCTGACCTTGTAACGAAAACTCCCCGTTCTAAGGGACATTACTCTTCATATTATTCCGCAAGACTAATGTATGTGTGTGTGTGTGTGTGTGTTTATCTACGAGTGTTACACACACACACACACACACACACACACACACACACACACACACACACACACACACACACACACACAACTAGTGATACGTTATCAGGCGCTAATTGTGCTATAATCACATGCAATCAGCGACACTCCAGCCATTTTCCATGGGAATTACATTTGATATTTTTTAATGATAACACTTTTATTAAACATTAATTTTAATACACCCATTACTCATATATATAAACTATACATACATTATTGAAGAGATACATATATTTTAATGTTATGAAAGATGTGATTTTAAATTAATTATATGAAAATTTTTATTATTTTAATGTTTCTATTTAATGAAGCTTTGGTATTGATATTTGGATATACATAAAGAAGTGTATTTACTTTACAACAAATAGTTTAGATGCATGAATACATTGTCACAATGATGGACATAAATAACAACGTTTGGTTTCAGGAATATTTTTGATTCTGGCTTATATAAACCATTGGTGGAAGGGAAGAGCTTCGAAGAGTCACCACTCCCTCCAGGTAGAATAATCAATACATATTTAAATGACTCCTGCAACTCAGCTTGTATATATTAACTGTTCATTATATCTTTAGACTAATTACGTTTCGTTATTTTCATAGAGCGTTTTAAGAAGCGAACCAGTCTCAAACTTATAAGGACCAAAGAACGTGACTGGAAGGATGGACAACGGGAGACACGAGCTGATTCGTTACCCTCACCCAGCCCTCAAGCAGCTGTTCCTACTTTGGTAGGGAATAGTACAAAATATTACGAAAAAATGATGATTTTAATTCATGATTTGAATGTTCTATAAGTATAAGACTTTCGCGAGTATTCATTTAAATGAAACTTATATTATCGGTTTACTACGTGTATTTTATTATTTTTAATAACTGCATACATGTGATGTGTTCTCATCTCGTTTGCCCGTGATCATACGTAGTTTATAAAAATAATCAAATATGCGTTGTAATCCGAAAAATATTATTTTCATGTATTTGAATCTTCTGTATACGTTCTTACTTAGGTGGAGTCTTGCAATCGCTTCATGTCCCTCACGTCACGTCTGAAATGCAAAGAAGAATGTGAGGAGGTTCAAGAGAGGCATCAAGATGACGAGCTGCCGGCCAGCAGGGTGAACTTCCACAGCACGTTCAGCATGCTCATAAACATGGGGAACATTGATAAGGGATGCAGGAGAACTGTGAGTACAATAAAACATCACTTGACATTCATCACCATGATAATGCAGAAACAATTTTCCCAAAGAGGGTTGATGTCAGGCAGGCAGCCGGTCGTAAAAACAATTAGCCAAAACTATTCACAACATGTAAGGCAGACCCTGGCTAAAGCTGGGAAATTGCCAGGTAGTAGAAGAATAATGCAGAAACATCGAATTATATAACACACTAACATAGTACATGTGTAGACAGGGTAAACGACTAGTTCATTAAACATCATTAGTGACGTCATTGTGATACTAACCCTAAGTTAATTAACCCTCGACATCCCTGATAACCGGTAGGTGTGTGATCAGATCAGCCATGAGGAGCAAGTGTGGCAGAACGAATTGAAGGACCTCATCTGGCTGGAGCTGAAGGCGAAGCTGGCTGGGAGGACGCTGGCAGCCCAGGACGAGGAGCTGTGTGTGAGGAGGAGCCTCGTGCCTGGGATCGTGCAGAGGATCAAGGAGTACAAGTCAGTATAGAACATATGTATATCATGTTACTACCTTCGCCCGCGTCGAGTGCGGTTATATCGCGTTCCCAAGAGAACCTTTCAAAAGTCTGGAATAAAAACTATCCCTGTACCAAATTTCATTAAAATCAGTTCAGTGGTTTAGGCGTGAAAGCGTAACAGACAGACAGAGTTACTTTCGCATTTATAATATTAGTAGGTGCAATACCATAAACTGTATGTCGTTATTAAGTACTGTGGAGTGACGTGAACTAATGTTGTCAATAATAATATATTAAAGCAGTTGTAGTACGAAATGCTTATGCCAAATGATACGAATTGTTAATCTGAAATAAGGCAAAATAAAAAAATATTCAACTCTCATGTCTCACCGTCCTAACTGATAGCCATAACTTAGTCGTAACCAGATATCTAATTACAATTGTAATATACACACAGTTAAAGCAAAATAATCTATAAAACGTAATATTCTAATGTTCTATGAGTAATTTTAAATTGTTCTACTAATATGAATTTCATCACAAACACAGGTTTGAAAATCCCACCCCGTGTAGACATCGCGCTCGGAGACTGGCGACTGTTGACGACTCAGCTGAAGATTCACAGAAAACTGATGAAGCACCCACCGAGAATGAGGGTAGGGAACTAATTAATACTTCTATAAAGGTGACACCTCACTTGGCGTTTATTTGTTGTGTTCGGCCAAATAAGACCATGTGGGGAGGATTTATTCGTCTTTATTTGACATATTTGCACAAATAAGCGAAAACGCGTAAAGTAGTGTTGTTGACATGCCAAGTGTGGATGTAATGTTTGCTCTATTTGGACTACGTACGAATATTTGAAAAAATGCGGCGAATACGCAACACCAAGTGAAGTGCCATCTTAATGTTAGAAACTTCGCTAACATGATATTTGTTATTAATATGGCACTTTTTATTTGCACTGTTTAACATTGCAACAATGCAAAGAATGAATATGTCGTTAAAATATCCATTTGGGTAATTTTTTTTTTATATATCACTTCCTTTCTACTCTTCTTAAAGTAACCTTCTATTATTAATTCTCCAAAGTTCTGTTTCACCAAAATATCCAAATTTTTTCATAAGACTGTCCAATGTATTTTAAAACTTAATATAGTATTTATAAAAGTGTATATTTTGTATCGAAGAGGACTTCATATGTATCTGTATCGACTGCACGTCGTGCACGGCGGCTGTGGGCGCGGCCATGAGGCAGGTGTCGTCTCTACTAGAGGCAGTGGACTCGGCCGTGGAGCTGTACCCGTCCAGCTGCGCGGCCGCCGCGGACCACCCCGCGCTGTTCGAACCAGAGGTCACCAACAGACTCAAGGTTCGTTACACCTGGACTAAGAAACCAGAGACCAAGTTAATAATCACTAGTTAGAAACATTACTCTTGGCAATTTTTGGAGAACTACCCGCTATATATTGTTTAGAATGAATATATTCTTGCATTAGCTCCACATTCTCATATACATCTAAGGAGATAATTCAATATGGTCTATAACCAATGATCCCAATAAACATAGTCGAGTTTATTTCGATTAGTTTCATCGTATCTATGTATATGGATGTGTCAGTGAGTAGTGTTTGAATGTATGATGTTGTCAGGCGATGTGTCTGTGGTACAACACGGCGCTCCACATGCGACTCAAAGTGATGTCCGTGAGGCGCATGTTACGGACCGTGAGGGAGAAGACCAGGAGACATTACAACGATACTAGCAGCAGGTACAGAATATATACATATTAAATTATATATATACATACATCGGCAGAGATAGTGCAAATCCGCGCAATAAATTAAACACTCAATAATTACTAATTGTGAAAAAATTACCTTAAAAGACGTTAATTTAGAAAATATTTTATCTCAAACTTTCTTCTGATAATCTGGTTCCAACGCGGAATTATCCGGATTTTCACTATCCCCAACAATATCATATAAAAAAAGACTAATCATGTTTACATATTATTTTATCTCAACAATGACTTCATCAGAAAATCATCTGTTGTTCAACGACCGTGTCAAGTCCGTTTCAACGTGAGCGCTAGTCCCAGCGACTCCAACAACAGCGACGCGAGCGGGAACTCCGACAACAGACAAGACAAACATACAGACGGAGACGGAGAGAAGGAGAGGAGTGAGAGAGAAGACGGAGAGAAAGGGAGAGATGTTGTTGATAGTGGATACTCAAGATCAGGTAACTAGAACAGTCAATAATGTTGATGGAACTGAAATAACGATTACTATACCATATAGTACGTGCCCTCAGACGCGGACACGCCCGAGGTTATAGTGTCGGACCCGTACAGCACCAGCGACACCACCGTGTCCAACGAGTCAGGATACACGTCGGAGGTCGATGACCCCGCGGACGTGTTCGATCTGGGTGGGCTGCACGACGTGGCGCAGCTCAGGCTCATGGGAAGGACGGACGTTTCCGCCTACCGGTATGACCATTACGTTATCTACTATATATATAATTCTTCTGTGAGTGTGTATGTCACTGAACTTCTCTCAAACGACTGGACCGATTTTGATGAAAGTATTTGTGTGTGTTCAAGGGGATCTGGGAATTGTTTAGATTCACAATTTTGTCCGCTGGACAATGATTTTTTAATTAATTTTTAATTTATTAGTAGTTGTTGATACAAACTTTTTTTGGACATTAGATTTGACTACTAACTAATATGTCAATCATTCTGTTGCACTTCAAAACACGGAGATTTATGGCTTTAATAGGTAAACTCCAAAAATATAAATAAAAAAACGTAACAGATATTTCTTAATTATAGGGCGATACGAAGTTCGCCAGGTCTTCTAGTATTTATATATAATCGGAATCGGTTCCAACGATTTTCATAAAATTTTGTATAAAGGAGGTTTCGGGGCGATAAGTCGATCTAACTAGGAATCATTTTTAGAAAATGAAATTTTATTTAAAAAAAAATAACAAAAAGAAGTCGTTTAAAATATGACTGTTCCTGACATCTAGTGGCGAATAGTAATACTACTTTTTGCTAATTGCTTTAACGACACAACAGCAGATGGCGTTGTTAACTAACAGAAAGTCAATTAGTGTTTGTTTTAAGGTTAGCCTAAGAAATTAACTGTTGATTTATATTGTTAAATAAAAAAAAACACAAAATAAATATTAAAAATTCCTAAATAGCGAGTAAAGCTCGGTAACCAGATATTATACATGTAAAAGAAAGTCGCGCTAGTTATACTATTTATAACTTAAGAACGACTGCACGGGTTTGGCTGGAAATTGGAGGAGAGACCGTTTTAAACTAGGAAACGGACATAGGATACTTTTTGTCAAAATCAAAAAAAGTTGATAAAATACAAAATCTTCTCTACCATCTTTAATGAGGAACAGAGTTCTCTCAGTTTAAACATTTCTATTCCTGAAACTAATGACGACGAAATTGCGTTCAAAACTAGTAAATTATAATGTATATATATGATATGAAGTTAATATTGTAATATACCCCCAGCGACTACCACTACGAGATGCTGAAGACTCAGGGCGTGCGGCGCTGTATGACGTTCATGAACAAGATGTGCAACAAACTACTGAACAAGGTCCACCTCACGCTCATGGACCCGCAGGATACAGACGACCAGCGGGACGCGGGCCAGGGGAGTGACAAGAACAACTACGAGTTTAGGAGGTCGGTGGAACATGAAGAATGACACACGATAATAGATTGGTGCCAACTGTATACAAGACTATAATATCAAGAGTCCGTTTAATCGAGTGTCTATCACAGTATCACAATAAAATCAAATGAAATACATAGTATTTATACTAAGTACAGCTTTGTATTAGATACAGTAAATACACGAAACATATTCGTTATAAAAATGTGTACCAAATATTTTTGATCAATTAATGATAAATTGAGGTTAAGGTTGAAATAGAAAATAAATTATAAAAAGTAAATGTTATTTATATGAAATTCATTTTTTTCGGATATACTACGATACACGAGATGGCTCTAATTAAGTAAATATGTTTTCAGATACGGTTGTTGGTCGGAGGAGACATTGTCTATGAGGCTCCCGTCGTACAGGAACCACTTCCTACTACTGACCACCATTTCCATGGAGGCGGTGCACGACTACCTCACCATGAGGCTGGACGGACGGCCCGACCACCCCTCATGTCTCACAGTCAAACAGGTACCACCTACACTTATATATATATACATATATATGTATATACACTAGCTGACCGACAAAAGGTGTATTGACATATAAAATAATAGGTTGGTGGTTAAAAAGTAACAATTTAGGGTTCTATATACTTTTCAATGACACATTATGAAAAAAATTAAAGAAAAATGTTAAGGGTAGACAACCCTTATTACTAAGGTGTATGAAAAATAGATGTTGGCCGATTGTCAGTCCTACTCAATATGCTCACGAAATTTCATGAGAATCGGTCCAGCCGTTTCGGAGGAGTTCGGGAACGAACATTGTGACACGAGAATTTTATATATAAGATACCTTCACTAGTACTGATCATATACTGTATATGGAATTACCAATTAACAGTCTTGTGGTCAGTTATTAGTAAAAACGTGAAGTAATTTTAGTAATCACAAGTTCAAACACTGCATGCCTGATATTTATTTCGGCATTAGTAATACATGTATAGCTGACCGAGCGATCTATTTCGCCCTAGAGGCCATAAAGAACCAGATATTTGGAATTAAATATCCTATGTCCGTCTCCTGGTTCTAAGCTATCTCCATCAATTTTCAACAATATCTCTACAGCCGTTCTTGAGTTATAAATAATATAACGCAACTTTCTTTTATATTATTTCTTATATCGTATATACGTTTCTAATTTAAACATTTATTTTATTTTATTTAATAATAGATTTTAGTTTAACATTACTTAAGCGTATCTCTACCCTGTGTCTCAATGAATATCTCCCCTCGCAGCTGATCCACGAGCTGAAGGAGGGTCTGGATATAGCGGCGGAGACTCGCGCGTCCTTCGCCAGGAACGTGCAGGCGGCGCTCAGGCGGGCCAGGGTCGCGGAGACGGCCCGAGGGGAACTAGCTCATGTACTACACACCTTCGATAACACGGTCGAGAAAGCGCTACAGGTGAGGAGGAAGGAGGTCATTGAACTCGTGATAAGATTTGCCACAGACTAAAAAACAACATGACTGTTTACTCTCCAGCAATACCTGTCGTACCTCAGCAAGATGTCTGAGACGGAGCCTCTGAGCCGAGCTCGTCTGTCGGCCGAGTGGAGCTTCACCAGCAGGCTGGCAGCGCGGGCGCCCCCTGCCGCATACCTCGCACCACCAGCCTTCGCGTACGTACACACACACAAACACACACACACACACACGCACACGCGCGCAGACACACACACACACACACACACACACACACACACACACACACACAAACAAATACATGATTGACTTAACAGTACTATATAAAACTAAAAGACCCGGCGAACTTCGTAACGCCCTAGGTCAAGAAATATCTGTTACGCTTTTTTATTTATAGTTTGGGATTGTACCTATTAAAGCCATAAATCTCCGTGATTTGAAGTGCGACAGAATGATTGACATATTAGTTAGTTGTCAAATCTAATGTCAAAAAAAAATGTTTGTATCAACAACTACTAATAAATTAAAAATTAATTAAAAATACATTGTCCAGCGGACAAGATTGTAAATCTAAACCATTCCCAGATCCCCTTGAACACACACAAAAAATTTCATCAAAATCGGTCCAGTCATTTGAGAGAAGTTCAGTGACATACACACTCACAGAAGAATTATATATATAAAGATAGTCCATTCGAAAATACATAGGTTGAAGCGATCTATTACAACTACTCCAATTTAACATACCCTCTCGTGTGCCTCGGAAAAATAAATATGCATTGTTTAACATTCCCTCAGCTAAAACGAATCTAGGGCATTATGCTGCTATGCCAAGGGTCTGTAGACTATACAACATCCTATCAAAACAACATCCCGAGCTAGATATATTCAACCCTATAATAGATCAATACAAGAAAGGAATCATAAAAGCACTCTGTTGACACTTTTTTTATATTCATTGCTGTTGTATACGTTCTTTATTTTTATTTTTTTTTATAACTTACTGTTCTTACTTACTGTATTCTGATTTTGAAACAAATTCTGGATATATAATTGGTTTTAATATTATATCATTGTTATTAATATTTTTGGTTTTTTAAAAAATTTCAACTTTAACTATAAGTTCATATTGTTTTGCTTAGTAATATTTAATTAGCAAGCTGTGGTCTCCTGTAATTGAAAGAGCACAAATTTATGTAATATTTAGTATTGATTAGTTTAAAATTGTACACTGTGTATCTTTTTTTGGGGATCCTCAAATAAATAAATAAATATATATGTGTTTATAACAAAGTTTGTGTCATGAAGTAGTTGATGGTGTATATCTCATTCCAGGGACATGGCGTGTAACCAGCTGAAGCAGGTCCTCAACAGGTTCGAGGAGAAGTTCCAGCAGGTTATGGACGTGGAGCAGAGCGAACACTCGGAGGCCGAGGAGAGGTGACTGCACACACACACACACACATACACACACACACACACACGCACGCACACATACACAGACGCACGCACACACACACACACACACACACACACACACTACTATAGTAGACGATACTCGTTCAATTAAGACTTGTTCAACTAGAAGAAGAAGGTGGAAGAAAAGAGACATATAAAAGTATTACCTTTCCGCCCGCAGCTTCGCCCGCGTGGAGTTCGGTTATATCGCGTCTCCAAGAGAACCTTTCAAAAGTCTGGAATAAAAACTATCTTATGTTCTTCCTCAAGGTCAACTCTATGTCTGTACCAAGTTTCATTAAAACCAGTTCAATGGTTTAGGTTAGGTTAGGTTAGGTTAGACAGACAGAGTTACTTTCGCATTTATAATATTAGTATGGATTATATTGTTATATGTTGAGTGTGTGTCTGCCTGTTTCAGGTACCTGGTGTACGCCGTGTGTCGTGAGACCCAGTTCATCTACTCCAGCGAGCGTGAGGCGGCGCTGCAGGCGGCGCAGTGGGCGAGGTCGCTGGCCGCCAGGATCGCTCACACACACAGACAACACTATGATAGGATCTTTGTGAGATAAACAATATACTCTTTATTAACAGATTTCGGTACGATTCAATGTCAATAATCTCCCAAACTCGAGGTTACTTGATATTTAGGATTATAGAATTTTGTCCCAAAGTGTCCGATAAATATATAGTCTAAAGTCAAAACACAGCAATTAGTTACTTAATAATTGACTTTAAGAAATAATACATATGTATGTTAACTCATTTATAGAATCACCTGCCAAATACATATACATATATGTGTATATCTCTATATACTACCAAGTCCAAGTTAATTGTTAAAATTGGTGTATGTATCATATTGTTCTGTATCAGGAATGTCTGATGGCCATCCGTGATTGTTTGGTTCGTCACACGGACATCATACTGGAGAAGAGCAAGCCTCTGACTGTGGAGATGCCCAGGGACGTGCGGGAGTCACTCGGGGGCAGGGTGAGGGAACTACTGCTGCAGGTCTACAAGCTGGGCTTCGAGGTGAGACTCACTGATATATAACACACTCACAACATAACTAACATAATATATAGAGTGTGGTTTCACCGGAACAGATAAAATAATCATCAAATACATAAGCTCTTGCGGTGATATCACATCTATCCTCATAACATAACCCGGAGCCAAGGTGAGTTTATATAATCAACTATATAATGCATGCACTGCACGCCGCCCAGCTGCACATGGAGCTGCACAGGTTCGCGACCCCCGCCCGCCCTGTACCACGACGCCCGGTGTCACTACAACCGGCGCCGCCCAGCCGACCGCAGCCTACCGCCGCCCGCCCGGGGACTATGCTGATAAACACACACATGGTACGAGGGAACGAGAAGGATAGACAGAGAGAGAGAGGGAGGTCACAGTAGGGTAGAGAGAGAGAGAGACACTAGATAAACAAATTATATAATTCTGATTAGAGACTAAAGTTGAGTCAGTTCAGATTTTTTTTGTTAAAAAACTTTATATATACTGAAGTCTATTGTATTTTCACTATCTCTTTCTTTCTGTATCTCTATCTCTGTCTATCTCGACTCCAAGATCCTGTGTGTGATAGTTTAATTTCTATATGTCGCTGGAATTTGTTAGTGTAGTTGTAGTGTCGCAATTGTTTGTAGTTTTATTCGAAGGTGAGTTTTGAATACATACTGCAAATAGTTTGTGTATTTCTTTTTATTTATTTCATAATCGTGAATGCATTGTGTTATAGTCTTAACTTGTGTTGTAGTCGACTTGTGCTTAATGTGTGCTCTGCTTTATTTTTAATGTAACTTTGTGTCCAAGACTGGGAAGAAATAAAGAAGATACAGTAGACTTCTGCTCCAGTGTGGTAAACGCTTTATGGTGGTGGATATAATTTAAATAATATTTTATTATTAAAAACATTCTGACGTCATTAATGTAAACGATCCCATTGTATTGTATGAGATGAGACAATACTTCATACTATGATGTGAGAAGTAAAATAAAACTAAATACTTGACATTAATTCTGATTTATTGTATCTATCTATATATATAAAAGAAAGTCGTGTTAGTGACTTCACTTATAACTCAAGAATGGCTGAACCGATTTAGCAGAAAATTGGCAGGGAGGTAGTTTAGAGCCAGGAAATTGCAATTGCTTTTTATCCCGTTCGACAGCATTCCCGTGGGATTTGACATGAAACGTCAGTCACTATAAAACGTGGAATAACGAAACACAATTGACAGCTATGCAATTGACGTATAATGACAGATATGTAATGACGTAATGATGACAATTAGATATTTGTGAGATGTACTATATAAAAATAAGTCCGGTCCGGAACGAACTAATTTCCACGGTTTTGCATTCATTGGAAAGGTCTTGGGTTCCGTGAGGTATATAACAAAAAATTTCAACAGAAAAGCGGAAAAATCTTTTTTCACATACAGCGCCATCATACATAACATGTACTACAAATCAATATTTTAAGTAAATGGTGTCGGTGCATGATACATTGGTTGACAGCTACTCGTTGTTCTCTGCTCAGTTAATGTCATGTGACAAACCGGTATTGTGTTTGTAGTTTGAACTCTTAAAACCATTTCGTATTTGCGGGATAAATTTAGAAAACATTGTTTTTCACATGGGCATTATATGTATTTTGCGTGTTCAAGAGTTTGGAAACCATCCGACTTATTTGTGTTAAAGTTAGACCAAAAAACAAAAAATGGGGTTTACAAAGGACCACTTCAATGAAACGGATAATTTGCGGACACCTATAACGCTTCGATTCGGTATCTACTTTGGATTCACTTTCATTTACTTAGAGAAGTTAAACTAAATAACACTTCATTTTTGTAATCGAAATGAATTCATTACAGTTGTGAAATGAAATAAAATTTTTCCTTTTCAAATGTAAAACAAAAAAAATCTTCATCTTTTAATCACCAAACGAAATGTTATATAAAAGCCTTCTGGTGGCGAAACGGAGTTCGCCAGGTTTACTAGTTTTTTATAAAAGTGTAACAAATACTACATATATCATATTGTGAGCTCAGTAGCTTGTTAATATTTGTTTCAGATGCACAAAGAGCTTTACAAGTTCGTAAACGAGGCGCCTCAGAAGACTCCAACTAAATTGAGTTCCGCCTCACCGCGGAAGATCCGCCTCGCGAGGTCCGAGAGTATAGGGGAGGAGGTGGAGCAACCTGGCGATGAACAGCCTGTGATGGTGAGGCATACTATATATACATAGTCAGATAACTTATTTGAAGAGATGTTATACTAGCAAATTTAAGTCAGTGGTGGCATAGTGGTTAAGAGGCCGGCCTCTCAAGCTCGAGGGTGCGGGTTCGATCCTAGCCCGGGCAAGTACCACTGTCATATGTACTTTCTAATAATATTTAGACATCACTGATTAATGTTGATTCCCAAAGAGGGTTGATGTCAGGCAGGCGGCCGTTCGTAAAAACAAATAGCCAAAACTATTCACAACATGTAAGGCAGATCCTGGCTACAGCAGGGAAATTGCCAGATAGAAGAAGTTATACTTGCAAATTTACTAAATAGCAGCAAAAGTACATTCTTATATTGTTATTAATGTCATCCCTTCATTCCCCAGCCCCCCACAGACATCGAGGCCCTCCTGTCGTGTCCCCGCGGCCCCGAGTCCCCCCTCCCCCGCCGCCGGGCCCCCTCTCCCCCCCGCTCCGACTGTAAGCGTGTCGCTCGAGCTGTCATCGAGTTCGCCAAGTGCTGGATGAAGTTCGTGGTGGAGAGATGTGACCGAGGACGAGGACTTAGGCCGAGGTTCATAGATAACGTGATGATAATATGAATAAATTATTACAGTTAGTGTTGATAGTTTAATGAATGTGTTCCAGATGGGCCAGTCAAGGATTGGAGTTCTTGATGCTGGCCTGTGATCCGTGCAACACCAAGCATCTCACTGACGAGGAGTTTGAGGTATGACACGTTGAAAAATATAATAGTGTCTCTCAAAAATACAAATTATATGTAGAAGATTCTAATTGTGATATGACAAGTGTTTTAACGTTACAGGATCTGAAGCAGCTGATGGACGGATGCATCTCACACGTGATCGGCTCACGGGCCGCCTCCTCACCCGCACCGCCGCGGACCAGGCACCGGCTACATGTACGGACACACACACACACACACACACACACACACACACGCATAGACTGTTACATATAACTAGTTGTAAATGTATGTGTATAATGTTCCAGAGCCCCCTCCCCCCGTGCCCCGCAGCCTTCCCGCCTTCCGAGAGAGACGCGCCGCTGTTACTACACAGGCTGGACGATAACGGTCAGTTAATAGTAATAGATGTTTGTCTCATACATACACACACTACTGAACAGAGTTGACTTGTTTGAAATTATCTGACACAGACGGTACACGTCACTGTCGGTTGATTGACCTTGATTATTTATTATTTTAAGTTAGTTACTTTCTCTTCTTCTGGTTAGTCTAATTAAGAGATTCAAGCGGATCAAGTCGCTGGCAAAAACTAGTAAATCATAAGTGAACAAAATGACAAACATCTAGTACACCTACCGTTCTTTTATTATACCTTAAACACTATGAATATCTTTCTTGATTCCTGTACTGAATCATTTAATCAATTACACCCGTAGTATACAGCAAGCGTATCCTGGAGGCGGTGCATCATCTAGACGAGTCTCGGGACCAGAAGCTCCGCGAGGCCAAGTCCGTGGGGCGCGTGCTGGAGTCAACTATCAGGAGCTACGAACCCAAACTGAGACAACTGACCTTCAAGTGGCAGAGGGGACTTAAAATAGGCGCCGGGACCTTCGGCAAGGTCAGTATATACTGTGACACTTAGTACATTAGAGCAATCTCGAGATAACATGAATTAAATATACATAATGTTGATAAAAAATCACCGATTCAAGTCAGGATGATTACTTCATAAGTAATGGAACTGAAACGAGGAATACTAGAGGCCGCGGGTTGAAATATAACTCTGTTCAATATCATTTATATTTCAACTTTACTCCTACATCACTTGTGTACTTATACCTAATTCGTGATATAGAAGAGCGATGTCTCCTGGCACAGGTTTTTCATATGCTTAAAAGGAATCCAATAACTTTATATTTGACTTGTTAAAGAAAATAAAGAAATTTTAATTATTATGTTTGTATATATTTTGTTGGTGACCTTCTTCAGGTGTACACGGTGGTGAACACTGAGAGCGGGCAGGTGCTGGCCATGAAGGAGCTGAGTGTGGGCGCGGGCGACCGGCGCGCGCTGCAGCGGGCCGCCAACGAACTGAGGGTGCTGGAGGGAGCTGTACACCCTCACCTCGTGAGGTACTACGGCTGTGAGCTGCACCGGGTGAGAAACAATACGTACTATATGTCCAAGAATTGATTTACTTTGAGTGTAACAATAGATTCGTGGTCGTAATGGCCTATTATTTATTTATATTATCATGTTTAATATAAATTTTAAGATTTTTTCGTTTCGTTTAACATCCCTTTCGTTAGTGGAATAAAAGATAATCTCAATCATTATTTTATTTTTCCATTGTTTCCCTTCCCGTGGTCGTGGTGTCCTAGTGGTTAAAGGCCTAGCTCTCGTGCATGAGGGAGCGGGTTTAAAACCTGGCAAGTACCGGTGAAGGAAAACATCGTGACGAAATCTGGACTTATAGTTTCAAATTATAAGTTTGAAATCACCAACCCGTCTTGAGCGAGCGTGGTGATTAATGCTCGAACCTTCTCCATGTGAGAAGAGGCCTTTGCTCAGATGATAATAATAGACAAAGATCTCGTCTGTCCGTGATCACAGTTGCTGTAAATTAGACAAAACGTCGGGAGTATGTAGTTTAGTCAAAAATAAAAAACGCATAGTAAATCCGAAAATATTAGTTTCATTTAAATAAGTACTCGCGAAAATCTTAGATCTCATTAACATCTCCAGAGTGTATGAAATGATTCTAATGTTCACATTCCCAGGAGGAGATGTTAATCTTCATGGAGCTATGTGTGGAGGGGTCGCTGGAGGCCCTGGTAGCCACGTCCGGTCCGCTGGCCGAGCACACCACGCGCCGCTACACCAAGCAGCTAGTCAGCGCTATCACCGAATTGCACAGTCGGTCTATCGCTCACAGGGATATTAAGAGTTAGTATGATATACCACGTATTGTTAGAGTCTAGCCCCGGCTATAGTCCAATGTTTTTAGGTGGTAGAGCCTAGCTGTAGTCAGTAATTACAGCTCGAACATGGGCTGGCTCGACCGGGGAAGTACCTCCCTCTCACAGAAGATCGGCATGAATTAGATTTTAATGGCTGCGTTTCGTCCGATGAATGAGAGAGCCGATTGCCTTTTCACTACTACCCATCAAATAGGCTATCTGCTCGTTTGCCATCTTTAACATAAAAAAATGTAGAAATCTTTAAATAGTACAAGTGAAGCTTGTATTCTGAAGGTTTTTCATCACACACCTCTATCGTTCTTCATCGAACCTAAACTATAAACCGATTCACAATAACTGTTACCTTTAATTTATTATAATGTCTATATGAGTCGTCTTTTAAACTTCTCAGCAATTTTTCTCTTTTATTTCCTCTCTCTCTCTCTCTTTATATATTTTTTAATGTCTCATATAACTATTACCCAGGTGGTAACATATTCCTAACGAACGAGGGTCACTGTCTCAAGCTGGGTGACTTCGGGTGCGCCGTCAAGATACGGGCCAACACCACCGCGCCCGGGGAACTACAGGGTTTCGTGGGGACTCAGGGTGAGATGACGATGATAATGATTTATATAGAGTATTACGTTAATTAACTGTTATGCTAATTACCCTATATATTGTTCGTCCCCAGCCTACATGGCCCCAGAAGTGTTCATGAAATCTTCGGGTCACGGCCGCGCAGCAGACATCTGGTCTCTAGGATGTGTCGTCACTGAAATGGCCTCTGGGAAGGTCAGTGTTACTCAATATATAATAAAAGAGCAAAATCTTTCACGTAAAAACAATTTTAGTTACTATTTATGGCAAAATAGTTCTCATATATACATATATTGCTTGTTTGCACACTCAAAAGTCAATTTAGAGAAATTGCGGTATACAGGAAGCTGAACTTAGTTTTTATATATTGATTTTTATCCAGCTAAAACGTAGTGAGACTCTGTTACCCGGGATAAGCAAGGAATTCTTGAAATTTTTTGTTACTCGCTCAAACTACAAAAAGTACTAGGGTATCAGAAAATTATTCAAAAAAATTTTACAGCACACTTTATAATCTATCTATAAGTGTAGGACCTGTTTTTGTTTTAAGCTTGTTAAGTTTGTATAGTGTATATAATGTTACTTGTCCGTCCCCAGCGGCCGTTCTCAGAATACGACAGTAACTACCAGATAATGTTCGTGGTGGGTATGGGCGGCAGGCCTCACGTGCCCGACACGCTCTCCGAAGAAGGACAGATGTTCTGCCTCAGCTGTCTCACACACGACCCCGACCAGCGGCCCAGGGCGGAGGCTCTCAGTCTGCATCACTTCTTGATGGTAAGTCAGTGAACTATTTGTATGATAGATGGCCCTGTAAGAGTTGATTGAAACAGCTAGTTCACGATTTTTGTAATAGATGGCGCCATAAAACAATTGAAACCGGTTAGTTCATAATTTTTAAAATCTAATGGAAACCGTAAGTATATAATTTCTATAACAGATGGCGCTGTGAGATGTGATTGATACCATCCTCATTCGTTAAAAGACCTTTAGAAACATTTCCGTGTGTATAAGAATGATCCACGGAATCCAATGGAAATTAATAATTGTATTTGTTTCAGGTGAAATCTGACGACGACTGTAAATGTGAACCGGCGTACCTCATAACATAGAAAGAAAAGTGTTTTTAAATTATAATATGTAATGAAAATATTTAAGTTTCATAGGACCGGATATCGGACAATACGAAACCTACTTAAAATGAAAATGAATGTTTGATCACTATCATGTATAACATGTGGATAAACTTAGTTTGTTCAAATTTTTAGCATCTATGTATATATTTATACTCAAACAAAATTTTAAACTCGAAGTGGATTTCTAGTTGTATTTATATAAGTAAATATGTATATGTAAATAAATATTAATAATACACATTACATATTGTTGAATACCGTTTACTACGAGAGTGAAGTATATATATTAATTTTAGTATAAATGATTTTTTTAAGGAGGTTAGATTCAGATTAAAACAAAACGAGAGATGTATTTTATAATTGTTACGTAATGATTTTAAAATATTAAAAATGTTATAAAATTTATTTTAATAATATCGTGCAGCTACAAATATATGAGCCGCTGTTGGTTGAGGATCGAGTATTAGGAATTATTGAATATATAAAGACATGAGATGTCGCCTGTTAATATATAACAATAAAGATTACATCTGAACAATGTTTTGTTTTATTTGGTTTTAAACCTGTGGCGTGACGTAAGCTGTCGTTATAAAACAATGATTGTGTCGAGATTAAAACACAATAGTTGCAAGTGTTGGCCCTGTGAGTGTTACTTACGTAACAAATAAGTGGCATTCTTAGGAAGTTAGCAATTAATTTCTACGAAAGAAATATTAAGAAATATATACTGACACATTAATATTTCGAGATGCTTCAACCTATATTATTCCTTGTGATTATACTTCAGTTTTTACTGGAGGGAAAAGGACAATATCCGTGGTACAATAATAAATTCGGCGAGGTCATTGAACCCACAACCAAACACTACTGGCCCTGGATGCCCGGGTACCTCTCTCAGTACGATCGAGTACAGCCTTTGTATTTTCACGGAATTGTCGGAAATACTTAACATGTGAAAATTATGTGTTCTCAGAGAAGTTAGTACACAAGCAGTGAAGTTATCAACTTTTTAACATAAACCTTAAATAATTTGTTTTATATTCCAAAAGTGTTCCTGCATTTAATACAAATACTTTTATTAAAAAAAGATATTTTATCTTTCTAACAACTAATGTTTTTAAATAAAGTATTATATAATCGTGTTATTTATTATTTATAATGTGACCTTAAACTTAATTTCTCACAATTGTCTCCTTTTGTGATAAATTCGTAAGGATGTTAGTTATCCGTCCTTAATCTAATTCTCTTATATCTAAAATTGTACAAAACGTTTATATACAATACTACATATATTATTAAACTCAATATTTAAGTATGTTTTATAATTATTCGTTAGGTATTATTTTCAGTGTCCGGTGGCAGGAACCACGCCGCTACAGCCCCAGCTTAAACAAAATATTATACATTAATAAGTGTTAGGATTGTTGTGGGTGGTTGAAATAAACATAATGAAAAGACTGTATGACTTAGAACTCATTAAATCCTTGCAAACTTAATTCTTCTTAAAAATACTTTCAAGTCGGTTCCTCGTACTTACAAACATTAAATATTTTCAATGTTACTTTGCCTTCGTGACTATTTCAAATTTGTGGCATTTATATAAATAAATTATATGCATATACCATATGTAAATATATTTATACTCACTGAACACGAGCCCAGCAGCTCCATAGAGAGTGGAGGCGCAGTGAAGGGAGATGGCAGCGGACACCACATTGGTACCAGCGAACGCGCTCACACGGGCCACCATCATACCGATACAGGCCACCATACCCCTGAGATAATGTACAGGAAATATAAAATCGGATACAATGTAACCATTATCAGCCCATCAGAGCCCAGTGCATAGCAAAGGTGTCTTCCCAAATGGAGAAGATTTGAGCATTAATCACCACAATTGCTTAAGATGAGAGGATTACAAAGATATAGTTTGAAATTATAAGTACAGGTTTCCTCACTATGTTTTCCTTCGTCGTCTGTCAGTGATGGCTAAATACTCAATGTAACGTTATAAAGTTCAGTTATTTTACACCAACTTTAGCACTTGATACGTTATTATGAATGGTCAATAGTTACCTGTAGGAGGTTGGGTAGAGAGTGACGAAGTAGGAGGAGACGATCCCAAAAACCATCGCGGTGGTGAGGTAGAGGTAGAATAACACCAGCCCGGAGAGAGCTTCACCCGTCAGGTCAACCAGAATCGCTGACACACCCGCTACCAGAAGAATGCTTATTGTGAGCACCTGACGACAAACACAGGCAGATTATTATTTATACGTTTTTGTTCCTAGTCAAGTCAGGTTAACTATTACATACCTTTCTCTTGTGTGCCAACTGTGACAGCAGAGCGTTGAGTAAGAAAAACGCGAGCCCGTGAACACAACCAGCCCATACTGTGTTGACCTCAATACCGGAGCATTCAGGAACCTTAAAAAAATATATTGAGTTGAGGTCAAAAACAAATCTATAGATTCAATATTTCGTTGATGCACACTTTTCTTAGGCTCTCTAAACAACTATCATTAGTTAAGTATTACAAATAATTGTGAGGAACTATTTTTAACACCATAAAATACTAACTTCATCGTTTTCTACGGCAGCTACTGTTCCATTGGTCGACAAAAGGTTGCAGAATGAGTCGGCTGCTTCTCTGCTGGCGTACGACGTGAAGAAAACGTTGAAGATAGTCGGCAAAATTATAGCAAAACTATTGTTACTGAAAAATAAAGTGTCGTACAAATATTAATAGCAAGTATCAAGTAATACTTAATAAATATCACAGTTTAATTGTGCCTCATTTAGTTAGCATTTAAATAGTCCCAAGTTTGAACAATAGTTTTTTTTCTATTTATCTATTAAATCATCTGACCGATAATCTCAATATGAACCATACAATCGCAAATTGAAACAATTGACTTTAATAAGATCTAAGGTAAGATAAATCTGATTGTAAGTGGGTTATCTTTTAAACTGCTGTCATAAAATGTATTGTTTGTTAAAATAAATAAAAACAAATCGTATACTCACGCTATATAGATGACAAAAGTAAGATAATATAATAATAAAGTTCTTTTGAGTAGAGGAGGCTTGAACAACGGTGCAAGTTGACGCCACAGAGACTGAAGAGTGACCGATGTAGAGGACTCCTGGCAGTCTTCAGATAGATAGATGTCTTTCACCTGAAAACATATGAACCATTAAAACCTTCCAAAATATCATACTCTCTACAGTTTTATAAGCTAGTTATAAAATATGGCAATGACAAAAAGTTTTCAGTTCATAAAACTTGTATAATACTAATTGTCAGCCTAATCTTTGACCTCATTGTATTCTTAAATGTGAGCAACTAGGGTCATATCGTGATTATTTATCATGACTTTAGGAATATCTACTATAATTCCAATAAAGACAGACAGACAATAAATTGCTTCTTGTTAATCATCGTCCCATGAAAACAATAATTGTTGCTCATTGTACTTGTATTGTATACTTAAAATACACGTGACAGTGTGTACTATTAGAAAGATCACTTAATGTAGTCGTGTGACTGATAAGTAGTGACGAGTGTGTTCACTGATAACACATCAATACAAACCGGATACTTTTCACCTCCTCTTCTATTTATGTCATGTATTCGTCTCAACACGTCCACAGCCTCATTAGTTCGTCCGATATTCGCCAAGAATTTGGGACTCTCATTGAAGAAGTACAATAATAGAGCTCCAAGTCCCAACGGCAGCGCCATCACCATTGTCAGAAGACGCCAAGGTCGATACGCGATACCCAGGATGTAGAACGTGAAATTCAATTTCGTTATGAAGTATCCCCATACTGCAAAGAAATCATTACCATTTATATTATTCTTAATAATGTAAATAGAACAAATATATTCATAATCGGTTTCTCATTATACAGTCATGCTCGATGTTTGTATTTCTTAAACCTGTTTTTTATTATCGGACTTAATCGCATATACATTAAACAAAATAACACCAATATTTTGTTTTGTATGTACTATCAATAGTGCTTATTTAGGAAGTCTTCAAAACAATGCTGACCATAATATAGTGTAGGTGTCAGCATGAGCGCGCTGGTCATCAGCAGCATGTATTTCGCTCGGTGCTGCGCCGTGCAGCACTCTCCAAGTAACGCGTATGTCGCTGACTCTGCGGCACTCGACCTAAAGCATCATAATAATTAGATTCAGAAGTTCATGTCCAAAGTAACTGTGACCTAAATCTCATGACGATTATCTGATTTTCAAAAACAATTGTGATTTTTTTGCAGTATAGTAGTAACAATTGGGATACCTCTTCGATTTCAATAAACAAGTTTGTATGGTAAATGCTTTAAATGATAATTCTGAGGAAAATTCAAAGTTTTGTGACGAAGGCTTAATTTCAAATCTTTGCAAAAGTAAAAAAAAATCTCAGGAATTCAGTAGTTGACCGTTATTTGGAGCTATTACATAGGTATTAAAGACTAACGTAAAGCGCACTTGTGTAAAATTAATTACAGCACTTACAACGCAGAACTAATAAACCTCAAGGCAGCGAGCACCTGCCACGTGGGCGCCAAACTACTGAGCATCGCGCTCACGAAACTACCTCCCATCGCCCACAACAACACCAGCCGCCTGCCACGGGTGTCGGAGAGATAGCCCCAGGGATATGACATGACGATTATACCTGGAATCATGTACAGCGCATATTAACATATAAGAGTTCATCTGAAAAACTTATTATCCTTTTCCATTCCTTTGACTTCCTTACAAAGTAGACTGATAATCTTACCAGCAAATGGCATAGACGAGAGCACTCCGATCTGCTGCAAATTCATTCCCAGGTCACAGGTGGCAGCCGTGACGATGATGCCGAGACCAAAGATGTCGATACCCATCGCCACGATCACCATGAAGCACGCTAACAACAGGCCTATGTTGTATCTCCCATGACCTGGAAATTTATTATACATGATAATGTTTACATATTTTATCTGACTTTAGAAGTTCATCTCTCAAATACACCAAACAGATTAGTAGCAAACAGATCAAAACATTCTTCTTGATGCTACTTAAAAGTAAGTCACCTGTTAAAATTAGAAAAAAGTAACCTTTATCGTTATAAGTAAACAATACAAAGTATTGAACAGATTTTCAACATAATAAACGATGACTGCACAGATAGTTTTTCATAAATTATTATAATAATTTAAACTTGTTATGATAATTAGGTATATTATCTTAATTTTTTTCTACATTTTTAAAATGAATTTGCCAGCGAGGATGAAGGATAATAATTTGTAATGCAAATTTTCACCTACTTGAGGAAATAAATTAAATTGCTATTTTTATTTCAACACCATAAACGTGTGACACGTGACCATTTAAACGAGTTAAAATATACTGCACTGGTGAGATTCAGTTTACTTTACATTGATAAGTTATGTCGAAACACTGATCTTATTTTTTTAAACTGTCTTTAAACTTAATAACATACAATATTGCAAGATATCACATCAAATAATATTTTATTTATGTATAATTTATTGCTGTGAGTGGTTGTAACGTCTGGATGTCGTATCATCATAAAATATTATAATTTATATTTAAAACCTTTTGTTTATTTTATTACCTCGACCTGTTAACGTTATCTACTTGAATATTTAAAGTTTATAAATGAAAAACGTTAATTACGAAGCACTTTATTATTAACACGAATATAAAATATAGTAAAAGTTTTGAATTATCATTCATATAAGACAAGCAGTACATTTTTAATCCAAGTATAGTATCGGAAGAAAAATAACAATTAAACACATTTTATGCTTTGAATTTTAAGTACCGGTTTTGTAATAAAGTGCAGATTAGGTATATTATGTATTTATTTACGTCTTGATTTGTTAATTTTTGTTTACATTGAACGTAAACATTAAAGTACAACAATATTTAACTTAGAAATAGTAGGTAAGATATACTATCATACTAATAAAAACCTATTTCTCAATCACCTGTCAGTTCCAAAGCCTCCTCATACCCGTACACAACTTCCTTCACACCATCACTCATTTCAATATCACTTCTGTTATTATCCATTTTTATTAATTATATTTCAATAATATTAAAATATTACATATTTCACATAAATAATTTATTGATATATATCATTAAAACGTCTTAGTTTGTTATCAACTTTATTCATATTTAATTATTCATTATTATTTTATTTTTTTATCGAACTTAAAACACGTCTAACTTATTTGAAATCCTGACAGAACTGAACACGCCGACTGCTCGGAGGCAAAACATCTTATATTAAAATATATTTGTCAAGTTGTCTCTTAATTTATTTCGTTTTGGACATCAGGTCACGGCTCGGACGAAGACGTTAATTAACTTATTAACTAATACATTTATAAATTATATTTAAAGATTTTGTTATTTTTATTAGTGTAGGCAACTTCAAGGAATCATTATATGGCTTATTTTTTATTACAATTGCTGATTGCTGTTCATTTTCGTGAATACTTTACATGAATAAGTAACAATAACACAACATCTTCGTCGCTACTCGGAGCACAATACTGTCTCTTTAAGGATATTGGTCACATTCTTTCAATGATTTAGTTTTAAATGTTTATTGTTTTACAAATAACCTTAGTTTTGTCTACACTATATACAAAAGATGCTTACATATTCTATAAGTAAAATCTACATTACAATTTTCTATACATAATATGCTGGTTACAAGATTTTTTTTACCTTATACTATTATCTAGTTAATTTCCATATAAATTAATTTCCCAAAGCAAACCGTAATTTTCTTTATTGTTACATCTTCATGCCTTACCTAACTATTAAACCAAAACAAGCGGAACATAAACCAGTATAATTCTAACACAGCACATGTATATTTTATAGATGCATGATTTTATTTCCATTATTTAACATAATAATAGCTTTCCCGTTTCGATATTCACTGAATTAGTCTGTATATGGACTAGTTTTGAATTATTTTACTACAACAAAACACACAAAAGATTCCGTACTGAATGTATGAAAAAGTTAAGTTGTTCATAAAATCTTACAATGGCTATAAATATAAAAAAAATATGTCTCAGGCTCACAATTTTAAAAAAAATCATTAAATAAATAATTTTAAATTCTAAACATTTCTGACTGTTTAGTTTCAACTCTTGAGTTGAGGAGTCCCCTTCATATTTATCGGATATTTGTATTTTCGTGAGAATCTAAACCTTCATACAATTACAAACTATTTAAAAATTGGTATGTTTTTAAATTAAGAAAATTAATATTCTAATATCATATTTTCTTTAAATAATAATGCGAAATGTGTATAAAAAGGTTTAAGCAGTAGAAGAACAACTCAATGAAATATGGTCCTCACCTCTCCTCTTAACCATCTGTCATGTAAAAGAATTGAAGACTTAGAATACTTCTAATATCAGACGAACATTTCCTAGGGCTGGTGGTAAAATATAAAACTATGGTATTTCAAATAAATTTTGATGATGGACATCTTGAATGAAACTTCTTATAATTATTATCACATACATACCAGCGACAAAGAGGCAAGAGAAAAACGATTGAATATTATTAATTAATATTAAAATGTATTACACCGAAAAACTTTAGACAAACAGAGAAGTAATGATTATATTGTTTGTGTGTGTGTGTTTGTGCGTGTATGATAAGAGCAATACATAATATTATTTCTTTATCTCTCTCCTGAGTAAATTCCCTTCTTTTCCTTCCTTTTGACATTGTTTTGACACAAAAAATGCCATACGTCTAGTTGTTTATCTTTTAAATACATTGACACCAAGAACATATTTTAATGATAACAATATTCAATAAAATACAAAAGGATGATAAAAATACAAAAACAGAGGAGCACTCGGTATATTTTTTACTATCATTTATCGTGTTGCCGATTCCAAGGTGACGACTCAAGTTTAAAAACTTGGTTCTTAAATATATATTTTATGAGGCATTTGATTTGGAAATACAAATTTTAAGCAAAAAAATACTGTCAGTTCATAATGTTTTTTACCTTAATGTGTCTCGAAAACAAGTTGTATGAGTTTAAATATTACAAGAGTTTTATATAATTGAAATAATAACACAATATGTTTTATAACATTATATTTGTAACAAAACATAAGTCTTACAATATACCCTCTCAAAGTTACAGAGAAATGTTCACTTGCTGTTGTTATGAAGGAGATGTAAACTAACAATAGAGAGATCAGTCATGGAACGACGTCAAATCTTGAAACAATAATATTAAATAATATTAAAAATGTAAAAATTCACAAAAATTTTACACGCATATGAAGACTTATGAATGTCCGTTGTAGAAGTTCGCCGTAATAGAATTATAATGGAAATAACACAGAGTCATATCAGAAGTGTTTGGTCGAAATAAAACTTGCTCCATAATAAGCTGAGGATTCAAATGAAGACGAGGAAATATATTATAAAATTACTTGCATTTATCATTGTCATTGATTGCCCCTAAGAATAGGCTCGCTATGACGTCATACAGACACATTTTAAAATAAAAAAATAACAATTTAAACCTAATATTACTTACATGAGATAAATAAGAAAATATGCTTTCATTAAAAACTTTCACTACCAGTTGAAATGTAACTAATCTTTATGTCTTTACCTATAGTTTATAGATGGTGTCAGTAAAAGGGATAGAAAATAAAACAAAACATTAAAAACCGTAAACGGTGCTTATAATAATACATCTATAGTTAACGGTACAATATGTAACGCCTCGCCTCGAGCCTCACTGTGGTCTCTCAGGACGAGTGCTCTTCGGGAGGATCACACACAGAAGACCGCTCGCTGTAAATAAAACACACAAATAAGATCATTTGTTCTGAGAGTGTCCATTAGTGATAAGAGAAGGTATGTATACTAACTGATGAGCAGTGAGCCGAACATATAAATAGGTACGACGCAGTGTTGATCCACGAGGGCCCCGAATATCACGTTACCTACGATCGCCCCCACACGACCACACATCACAGTGACCGCCATCGCTGTAGCACTGAAATAACAAAGAATATATAATATATTACTCACTTAACTGACACCAATTAATTGATTATAGGTGTCACTGGTGGCCTAGTGGTTAAAAGGCCCGCCTTTCATGCATGAGTTCGATCCCGGCCCGAGCAAGTACCAATGTGATTTTTCCGAGTCATATGTACTTTCTAAGAGTATTTAGACATCACTGATTATTTCCCATTCCCAAAAGAGGGTTGATGTTAAGCAGGTGGCCGGTCGTAAAAACAATTAGCCAAAACTATTCACAACATGTAAGGCAGACCCTGGCTATAGCTGGGACATTTCCAGGTAGAAGGAGAAGAATGATTATATTTACTTGGACACACAATGGAGGTATTTGTAAATACTTACGCGACTTTGGTGGGAAATATCTCACAAATAACACAGAATAGCACAGCCTCAGTACAACTGACGATCGCCTCGAAGACACAGGACAGCAGTAGGTTCTCGAGAGACGAGCGGACCAGGTTGAGACCCAGGGCAGCCAGGCCCGAACTTATTAACATTATCACTGGAAACATACGGAGGAGTTAGATTAGTACCTGGAATCAGTCTTGGTATTGTTATTGCGTATTTGAAAGACTAAAATAACCTAATATTTTCGGATTACTTTGCGTATTTTATTATTTTTAAAAACTATAGACTTCCGACGTTTAATTACTTTGCAGCAATCGTGACCACGGTCAGATTAGATTTTATAAAAATAATAAAATACTCGTAGCAATCCGAAAATATTAGTTTGTTTTAAATGAATACTCGCGAAAGTCTAAGAACTCATTGCAAGACTAATCCAGATCATTTAATTTTATCAAGACTGAAACCGAGAGTGAACAGTGACAAATATCAAATCTTAACCTGTGAACCTCCTGTAGTTAGGACTAAATATTTCAGGGATTTGAAAGACTCAGTTTATAATACAAGATATTGATACAGAAGATAGAGGAAAGTTATTGTATATATGTTTATAAAGAAGTTTAAAGAGGAAAATGGGAAGGTGTAAATTAAATAAATATTATATGTATATTAAATAATTAAAAATATAAAAGTAATAAAAGATTTAAAAGCCATGTACCTGATCCGAATTACAGTTCACTATCTCAAAAATACCGTATAATACAGCATTATAAAATATACCACGTAGGCGTTTTAAGATTTCACTTCTGATATAGTAACGCCATCTAGTTCATTATAAAGTTACTAACAATAAAGATAAAATTCAAGTCACCTTAAAAGTCTCGTTAAAGTCAATTAAATATTTTTATACGTTCTAAGTAAGTTTACGCCAGTGTAATATTAATAAATATAAACATTTATACAAAACAGACTCCTGTATAAAATCAAAAAAGTTGAGTTTGTGAGAGTGTTGACATGAAAGTTTTTTGACTTTAGCCATCATGGGTTCATGGGACTGATTAAGTAGATGGGTCTTTTCTTCTTCTATAGCAATTCAAATTCAAAATATACTCTATTACGTTGTTCTCAAATCTCAAATAAAATTTCTTAAATACTAATAGGCTAATGGGTAATTTAGATACTTTGCGAATCTCTTGTTGCAAGGCTGAAATTGGAAACGGAATATCAAAATCAGGACTAAGTCTCGTTTTGTTATTACATTTTCACTACCAAGTGTTATACTGATTAATTATTATCAACCTTACTAATAATTGTTAAGAATCCTCATATAAAACAACGGAGTTATTAACCAGGTTTGTCGAAATTAAATTCATCTTGTAAATGTATATATTAGACGTTTTTTCTATCCGGAGTCAACGCCGGAAAAAATTTGCAATTCCATTTCAATAAATTTCAATGTGGAGTAAAAGAAATTAATGTATTAATGTCTACTTCTCTAATAACATGTCTCAATTTAGATTTAGAAAAACGTTTTCCACCAATAACAAAGAGTCTTTTACAACCAACTGAGTTTGGTTGTTGCTATATAAGGACGAGTATATCTACATAAAATTTAATACCACTTTTAACGAGTATAACGATTTTTAAAATTCTCAGATTTAAAATTCATGACAGCAAAGTTAAGTTAATTCACAAAAAACCAAACACCATTATGCATCACTCTTATAACTATGAGAGCATTTATTTGGAACTAATATTAAATTCGCAAAAAACCTGTTTCTTCGTTTCGCCCAATACAGAACCTATTACATATTGATACAACCTTAACACAATAACTTCTACCACGTACCCAACATGAGTTTCTTGCCGACCATATTGATGGTGAGCCCCACCCACAGCGCGGTCGGCACACAACTCAACGCTACCACCAGCGTGTGGATGTAGACACGATCATCGATGACCTGAGGACACTCCTGGTTGTACTGGAACAGACATACACACATGTTACATACATTACAATACATTAATACGGAAAATATTGTGGAAAATATCAAAATGACTTTAATTTGATCTACCTTCAAATATGCTTTGCATAGTTTTTTCATTATCACGGATCAAAATATTATTATTCCAAAAATATTAAACTTATAAAGAAACTTCTAGATTAATAAGCTCTATATCGATAGAATGTTGACTTACAAACAGCTCACTCTTAGTGACATTAGCCGACACCTCACAGACACCGGCCGACACTCCGGGGAACAGAGAGGAGAACTGACTGAACCTCTCGAACAGGTCCGGGAACCACATCATCAGTGTGTAGTAACTACGAACACAATCATATATAAACATATTGTAACACAGAGTCGAGTCTGATAGAAGAACTCTTTACATTTACAAACTCATTTAAACTTAGTTTAATTTATTGATATTCCATAGATACACATGTTAAAAGTGCAGATACAATTAAACAGAAATGTTATTATGAAGTGATAGAACTTGCACTATATATTTATTGACTCAATAGTCAACCAAAATTGACAATATATTACATCGTCACACAGTACTACAGATTTTTTTTTTGTTATAGACCTCACTCTCCCTCTCTTTCCATAAGATAAAAATCCTTCTGTGTACTATTTCCTTTTCAAATTATACTAGTTCATACGACTCCTTAATGGTTGAACTATAATATTAAAATATAAGAGCAAACCTAAACATTAGTCCGAAGTCCACAAAGCAGCACAACACCAGTAGTCCGATGTAGGGAGGAGTCACCAACATTTTCTTCCTGAGCCAGAAGGCGTGCCACCGCTGACCCCATGTCAGAGGTGACTTGGTCTCGTTACCATTGTCGTCCGCGGACACCACCTCGGCCTCCTCCTCACCTTCCACTGCACTTATCATAGATTCCACCTGAAAATAGACCATGTTCACATGTATAACTTACTTGAAACAATTGTTAAACAGTTTCTTTACATATTCAAAAAATTATAAGGCGTATAATAAAAAAATAAAATAAAATAAGCCTTTATTGCTGTTTCAAATTGTAAAAACTACTTCTACTAAATAACTACATTTTATAATATTATCCTATTTCTTAATCTTATCTTAAATTACTTATAATTAAATGCCTTCATCGAATTTCGTTTTAAAAATAGCTTGTCTTTCGACATAGGCCTCCTCTAAAGACTTCCACTTTTCTCTATTCTTTGGTACCCGGGTCCATAATGGACCGGCCACTTTTTTAAAGTTATCCTCCCATCTTTTAGCTGGTCGTCCCTTATTTCTTTTACCATCTTTTTAAGGCGTTTACTATGAAATAAATATTATACTCACTGGAAAGTCTTTCTCAGACAAACGCGTATTAACAACAAATATCCTTTGCAGAACTTGAAGCGCTTGATCGGCTTTGTTGGCGTGCAGTAAATATCTGGGGCTCTCTGGGAATGGCAGCAACAATAACACCACCAAGAGACTCGGGATACCACAAGCGGCAACGAACACTCTCCACGAGGTGTACTGGAAGTCTGCACCCTCAACGGTTAAATTGAACCGTGGATCTTGGATAATAAGCCAAGCAATTCCTGAAAAAAATATCCCGTTATAAAAGAAACAATCACAATTTTTTTTAATATAAGTGATAATTTTAAAACTTAATTGTTTATTACCGGGCAATAATATTGTCCCGAAAGTCCAAAACACTTCAAGCCGGCACAGCATCACGTCACGGTGCCGCAGCGAGAGAAAATCTCCGAAATAAGGGAAGACGAGCCCAGTGGCGCCGATGATGCCGAACCCGGAGAAGAATCTGGAACATCGATATATCTAAAACCAATGGTTACGTCTATGATAGACGAGCAAAATATGTGTTAGTAGCAACAGCCACGGACACTCTATACAATATATACAAGTTAAGAAAACTACCCATGGTCTGTCTCATTGAGAAACGCATTGTATGTTTTATAAAAAATAATCATAAGGTAAGTACAACGCAAACTCAAGCAATATGGAATAAGTCTACAGTCTTTAACTCCCAAAGGTTTATAGTGAACTATTTATATGGATTGTTTTCTAAAGTACCTGCAGGCCAGGAAGGCTGGGAAGGACTGGACCAGGCTAGAGAGGAAGGCAGCCAGCGCATCCAATAACAGAGCTCCGATGATGGCCTTCCTGCGACCTCGCGCATCAGCTAGATTGCCCCAGAAGTAAGAGCCCACACACATTCCTTGAATAATACAAGTTATACCGATATAATGAGGCAAACTTTAGAGCAAGATCATATAATGACGTCAGCAAAATATAAAGGCAAAACGAAAAACTTAATTTAAGTTGAAGATCATAATGATCATCAGGATAATGTGTAATGTGTTTTGATTGATGAATATAAAGTGGTCACCTATCAGCGGCGTGGCAGTGAGACGGCCCTTATCGCTGGAGGACAGTAGGAAGTCACACTCAGCGGCCGGCAGCACGAAGCTGAGTGTGGTGGTGCTGAGCGCGCAGACGGCGTACACAGCACCACACGACATTAACAGGAGCCATTGGAAACAGCCGTAACCTGGAAGTAAGAAACATCATTGAGGTCTTGGTTATAAATAACCCATTGCTGCTCCATACTTGGAGTCAGATTGTAATCATTGTATTAAGGCAACAAGTGAAATTTATTTTGTAATTTTTTACGCTTAAAAAAATCTAGTAAAAAAAATCAAGGCGCAACGCATCTACAACATCTCTTATATTGTGTATGTCCATGAGCGACTGTGACTACCTTCCTTCAGGTAGACCGTCTATTTGTTTGCCTCTTTGACATAAAAAAATAAGAATATAATTAAATTATGTATCAACATGTGTCAATCATAGTGTAACTAATATGCAACAGAGGTAATAATACCCGCTTTTACGATAAGCTCTATAATTTTTGTTCACTTTCTGAAGTATTTGTATCAAAGATACTGTTACTGTATTGGGAAATTATTATCAATACGTATATTCAATGTATCAATTAACTCTCTACTAATATTATAATTGAATATCTAATGTCTGTCCATGGTCACTACAGTGTTACATAATGAGTTGTAACAACGTTTGACAGAGTGCATTCTATTGATGCTCATCAACGCAAGTGTTCCAATCACATCTATAAATAAATACAATAAAAACTGAAGGAAGTGACGTCCGTCCACTGTCCAATACAATTGTTCCGAGTAACGCAAACTCGTAAAACGAAACGATCGAGGTCAAAGTATCGCGATCTCATTAACAGATAAAGCACACAAAAGGGTAAAAAGTACTTTTTATTCTTCGTTCATGTTAAGTGAAACTCCAACATGTTAACTGAACCAGAAAATTATGTAAAAACGATTTTAATTAATGAAAATAACACTTCGCTGAGCTTACATACGTGTCCCTTGATTAAAATGTGTTGTAGTTACTGAGACCTTGACTTGGCACGAGAACTACGAACTGATTAAACATTTACAAAGGTGCACGTTATATGTACATACATACAACTTGATAAGTAAATATTACTCATGAAGTAATGATGAGATCAAGGGACGAACACAAAGAAACATTATAAAAAACAACACAGATTAAATAAACTCTAAAAAATCAGTGAGCATCGTGTATATTAATGAGTTAAAATAAATAATTAATGAGTTAAAATAATCTGAAGTTTAAAGAGTATCTTCAAGAACTTTCATTTATTATTGTTAATGTATTTAAATTTAATTATTCTAACGAAACAGAGACGTCGTAAATGTTAAAATTAAACGTTTGTGACAAACACAATTATTCCAATAACTACAAAAACTTTTTGCATTTTTCATTGATGCTTTTTATTTGTAATCTCAAACAGTTGACAGATCTTAGGATACATTTAACCCTTCATAAGTTAGAGGCGATATTTTCACCACCATGTTTTTTTTAACCGAAATTTCTTCCACCGGTCGTATTTTTTTATTAAGGCTACTTTTATGATTGTCAATAGATAGTTTGAAAATGAATGGTTTGACAAATATATACTTATATATACATAATATGTTTTTACTTCTATTATATACCCTTAACCATTCCTTATGACCTTTAAGGGGTTAAATAATGTCACTGAAGACTTCAGCCATCAGTTCTTGAAGTGCGATCGACGTAAATTAATACGACGACCCTTTCTCAATACACGTGTAATAATTATTATATTCACAGAGAAAAGATAGTAACGACGCTTTTCAATGCCAGTGAGGTAATGTTATAATTATGACCAAACTATCAATATAAATGTTTTTTATTTTGTTCTTATTTTATATTATTCTTAACACTGTTCGAGCTCAGGATGACGATCTTGAATCTCATGTATGATACATGATGTTAAAATTTAATCAGACAGAAACTAGCACGTGAAATTGTCTTAAATCTATTCGATTTTTTCTCAATATACTTGGTATTAAATGCCCAAACTTTGAATGCTAATAAAGTCCATTCTGTAACTAGGACTATTAACTATAATATTATTTTATAAGAGAGTTATTTTCATGTACTTAATGTAATGTATAACTTAACCGTTAGTCCGAGGTGAATTCTCTTATTATTGTTATGAGTCACGTCTCAGCACTCAGTGTAATCATTTCGTTACCTGATCAATAACCAACCTCTTATCAAATAACTGTTCTATTATTCTGTGTGGTTCATATCGTTTATTTGGACACGTTATTATATATTCGTAGTTGCGTCCTGCCGGTGCCGGTGGGCGTCCCCCCGGCGCCTAAATTAATTGGATCGAACGTATTCGTCACCAAATCTCGTTACCACCGTCTCTGAACTTTACGGATTTTGATGATAATATTGCATAGTACGTGATATTTGTTTATTTCACATATGAGTCATTTAAATCTACTCTATTGAACTGCTGGAAGCCTGTAGGTATGTTCTTAAAGCAGGTGACGTCATGGAACTCTCCATAAGACGCTCGTAAAACCAGGATCCGTACATCATAAACGGGTTTGTTGATTTAACACATCTCAACTGTTATAGCTAGTAATGACATTTCATTTCAGACTGAAACTCGAGTCTATTGAACATACTCACAAACATAGGTTTTGTTACAATTATAATATAAAACATATAAGTCACAATAACAACTAGACATCATAAGAAAAAAGAGCTATTGTTATATATAATGAACTTAAAAATATATTAATATTTCTATTTAAGGAAAATTATAAGCTCGTTATAATGATTGGACAATGGAGGTGTTCAGTCAATGTTCGTAATATATAGAACATTATTGTAACACTCCTCACTCGTGTCACTAACTATGTATTGTTTTGTTGAAACTGATAGCTTCACTTAAAATATTCACCTAAATAACATACACGCGACTTAATACGTTCTTAAGTCGAAGACACGTAATATATTAAGTACTAGCTTTTCGAGTTTGGATAACCAAAGAAACGCGTTCCCAAGAGAACCTTTCAAAAGTCTGGGATAAAAACTATCCTATGTTCTTTCTCAAGGTCAACTCTATCTCTGTACCAAATTTCATTAAAATCAGTTCAGTTCAGTTTAGGCGTGAAAGCGTAACAGACAGACAGACAGAGTTACTTTCGCATTTATAATATTAGTAGGGATTTAAGAGTATCGGGAGTTGTATGTTAGTGATAGACAGGGTTAAATGCTATTGTACTATATCAAAATATAAAGAAATATTATTCTTTCAATGATAAAAAATGTCACCCGTCAAAGTTTCTTTAGATAATAATGTATAATATTTATTAATTATAATTACATTGTTAATTTAATTTCGAATATATAATATGTAATTAAAATTCAATGGTGGCCTAGTGGTTAAAAGGCCCGCCTCTCATGCACGAGGGCGCATTTTTCCGAGTCATATGTACTTTCTAAGAGTATTTAGACACCACTGATTAATGCATTCCCAAAGAGGGTTGATGTCAGGCAGGCGGCCGGTCGTAAAAACTATTCACAACATGTAAGGCAGACCCTGGCTAAAGCTGGTAAATTGCCAGGTAGAAGAAAAAGATATATAATATATAATTGTAATAGATTTGGATGAAGTTTAGTATGCTTTATATCTAAGACCCATCCTACATCTAATTCGCTAGTTCAAGATACCAAGTCAACGTTGTTGGGTAAACATGCTTTAATGAAGCTATATGTCGGGTAACCTTGTGTATACAGTGTGTTTCATTGTTGACTGGGTGCCGGAGCAAGCGCTGGCCCACCTAGGTCACCTATGACGGCTGTATTCTGGCAGCTTGACAACAATCAGCGTAAACTATCCCGCTGTTGATACAACACTGGTTAATTATAAAATACTACACGACCTTATTTAATAACAAACGAAAGTTAGAGAAACGACGCCAGCTCAGAAGCTCAGAACATCGGTCCGCAGATATTATTTTAATTATCAGGGATCGTAAGACAAAAGCCATGAAATATAAAATGTATCTGTCTGTCTGTCCGTCGAGATCAAATGTTTATCGGAGTTATGTTTGTAAATAATAAGACAACTGACAGAGAACATGTCGCGGCTAAAATTGGACGAGGAAAAAACAATGTACGCTCCACGTGTGTTATAACACATTAACGGGAGACGGATTACAGAACATACGACTGTTAATGATCTTTAAAATGGCCTTTAATTTTATTTTCAGTTTTATGTACGTTTGAAAAATAATAAAGATTTTATGTGTGACGAAGTGCAGGTTGTTTTTTCGTGTTGCTTTGTCTTTCTAATGTGGTAACGTGTCCTAATGATCGACACCCACTATCGTTTAATGAAACACATATCGGTCCTCACTCCCTGATACATGATTTTTGCGCTAAATGCGAAACAAAGGCATTGTGTAGGGTTATATTATAAACAAGCGAACATTTTAGCGAAAACATTTATAAATAGGTACATGTTTACGTTGAAAGCCAACGATATTTAACAATACAGACAGACAACTCAAATATATTGAACTGAATCAGGGAGGTGTTGGTTGACGGAATATAGAGAGAGAAATGACAGTGAATTACTCGATGATGTTAAAAGACTGATAAAAAATATGTATTGTGCTATACTTTCTCCTGTAATTTTAAAGATAGATTTTCATTGAAAATATGTATTTTCTATTATTAACTGTGAGTGAACCTCCTGGTTTTTGTAACCCCCGGACTATCGCGACGGTGTGAGATATAATTACGTGTAGTCGATCATTCAGGACTATGATCCATGTAAATCAAACTGATAAATCTACTTTAAGTTCAACATAAGTGTAGTTTAAACCAGCCGCTGTCAAAAGACCCAACTAGTTCAACCTATTTTTTCTTTCTACTTAGTCGTACATTAGATAATCATTAGCCAGGTAATCACCAGGACTTGAACGCCACACTCGACTCCCAACTCCCGCGTGACATGATAGATAACATAGTTGAAAGTAACCATGGCCACAATCATATTGGAGGAACATTATTCGCGTATTCTCTTGCTATATCGCAAAATGAAAAACAAATGGGTTCAATGACCCCCACGACACGAACATGTCACAGTTACATATAAATAAGACGTGTATTTTAAATAAAGTATTCAATATCGTTTCTTAATGTAAAATAAATGAACCACACGCTACATACAGACACTCTCCTCAATGAATGATTTATATGACACATAAGAATTATCTAACTGTTTCATTAAACAAACATTATACACCCATATAGTAAAAAAATAATATATTGTTATACTTTAAACATTAATAAAATTGATAAACAGTACGCAGTGTATGATATAATACGCCATATATTTAAATACATATATACTTATAGTTAGTCAATAATTTTTTCAATTTTATTGAGATCTACTAGATAAAGTTGTTTTTAAATAATGATACAATTATTGAGATCAGCTTTTTGTAAATATTAATTAGTACAATTATAATCAGTACGTGTTATACATTATTTCTGTAGTTTTGGATGCAGTATAGTGCATTTCATAAAACATCCAAGATTCATCTCTGTTCACGATGTAAGTGGGAAATAAAACCCCCATACAAAACTAATGTTTCATAACTTTTCACGTCGTATTTTAAAAAAGAAATAATATTTCTTAGGATATTAAAATATACTTTGCATTAATGACAAGCTATGCTTTTTTGATTGTTGTAGATTTCATCATAATTTTCAGCAAATCAAAATGTACATTTATATTCAATTTAAACCCCACGTTGAACTGTAAGGTACTCGTCGGAGTTTAAGGGACATTGTAATGTTTTAATTTTCCATTAGAGTCGTGTGTGTGGTGTATCGAGCGGTGTTATGGACTTCCCTGAACTATGGAAAGTCCCAGTGAACCACGGCGAAGGGAACGACGGGCACACGACATAAATGCGAAAGTAACTCTGTCTGTCTGTCTGTTATTCTTTCACGCCTAAACCACTGAACTGATTTTAATGAAATTTGGTACAGACATAGAGTTGACCTTGAGAAAGAACATAGGATAGTTTTTATCCCAGACTTTTGAAAGGTTCTCTTGGAAACGCGATATAACCGAACTCCACGCGGGCGAAGCTGCGGGCGGATAGCTAGTACGATATAATTCGAAAAATAGGTAATACAAATGTCTTTATTTATTATCTGTTTTCTTCTTATATGATACAAAGGAATAGTTGAGTTAAATCTCAATATGATAGTATTCGGATCATTAGGTGTGTAAGGCCATTAAACAGCTTTTAGCTAACGAAGGGCGGAGTCGGGCGGAGTCCAAGGACGTGGAGGAAGGTTAACTTGGTTATTATGATACTGACGACAGGGAAGTGGAACACTGACATTGATTGGGAGGAACAAGCTAGATACATACACCCGTACATATGTACTTACGAAATGACGAGAAAGGTGACTTAAACGTAAAAATATATAATATATTTTGTTTACATTGTTCTTAAAGAAAACTTGTTATGTATTTTAATAAAACGTTCGCCGGCCAATTGCCAATTTATTAATATTCAAGACTAATTAGGGCAGAGATTCTTCTCTTGACAATAGTTGGGAACAAAAAGTGCCAGATTGTCAGTAATGGCGCTCCTTATATAGGTGGCTTGAGAGTTGCTAGTTTAATAATTAATCATTCATCATATATATAGGGATTGAAATATAAAATCGCGAATAATAGTATCAATTAATATGACGTGTTTCATGAAAGCAAACAATGAAGTTCAAAGTCCGTGCTCTTTGTAGCGTCTCAGCGGTGAAAGGTATGTCTGACGCGCGGACATCTTCACTGGTGACGCTCGACAATCAAATGATATCACTAAAATAATATTGAATAAAGAAATTTATTAAATATAATGTAGAATAAAACTTAAAAGATATTCAGATGTCATATTAAATATTTTGAAAAAATCACTCCTTTTTAAGATGTTTTAATTATCATTATTCTCTTTATAAGTCAGTCTAATTTATATATTTTTTAATATATCTGAAAAGCCATAAGTAGACAAAATATAACAGATTGATAAACACGAACGTTTTTTCAAAGTAATATTCCTAAATTGATTATGTTTAATTCATTGTGCCTGAATTACATTACGACCTTACTTTAAGTAATCAGAAGATTTCTTATCACAGAAAATATGATCAGTTTAAGAGTTATAGTGATCAAAATAACAAATGAAGTTATTTTTTTAAACAATCGCAAAAAAACTTGAAAAAGTAAGCTTCCGAAGCATGAAGGAACATCATATATAGATTGTTCGAAAAATAGTAATTAACACATTGGTTAAACAAATAGAAGGTATACATATATTTGTGTAACAGGCTGTACATATGCGTAGGTTGCTAGGAACATATATAGATTATATTTCGTAAATTTTGTAATAACATAAATTTTCTGTGTTTTACTATCTTTACAACCGCAGGGTCTCAAACAAAACTGTTAGAGCAATATATTTTGCGATACTTATATTGTCTCAGATACCTTAACTATAGGCCTTGTTAGAAAAGGTACTGTCAGACGACTGTGGAAAAAATTATACTAAGAGATTAATTGTGTGAAGAATCAGGTACGAAATATTCAGCAGAAAAACAAAAGAAATTCAACATATTTCTGATAGATACTGGACTAAGAAACTGGTCAGTGAGACGAGATCTTTGGGATGCAGATAGTACAAACCCGGGAAAAACAGAGGTTGGAGAACGCTACGAGTATGTTCAACAGTGGGCATCAAAGTAGGATAATAATGATGACTTCAGTTAAATACCCTCGGTAGTTTACAATAACAGAAAAACAAATTACACTTTGATATATGTATGTGTTTATCACTACTTTGAATTAATAGATTATAGGCGAAAACATTTTTAACAGCTTTTTGAACTGGTTTAGATAATAGTATTGAAAAAACAATAACTTCTGAAGTAATATACGATCACGGTTTCTTTTAAAAGTAATAAAAGTCATTGGTTGCACCACAACATCAAAGTAAAAATTTGGCATAGAGTTTAAAACGAAAAGCTATTAGTAATTAGAAAATGTCTCAATTATTACATCCCTACTAATATTATAAATGCGAAAGTAACTCTGTCTGTCCGTCTATCTCTTACGCTTTCACGCCTAAACCACTGAACTGATTTTAATGAAATTTGGTACAGGAAGAGTTGACCTTGAGAAAGAACATAGAATAGTTTTTATCCCAGACTTTTGAAAGGTTCTCTTGGAAACGTTATATAACCGAACTCCACGCGGGCAAAGCTGCGGGCGGAAAGCTAATTACTAATATAAACTGTCTTTAAACAAATAATACTTTCTACTATCGATTGAATTCGTTCAAAAAGGCAAATTGTTTCTGTTACAACAATTGAGTGATGTCTTCCCATAAACTGAAGTTTATATTCGCAAGCAGGGAGAGGCCCGACCTTGTCCTCATTACGACCCCATATTAACAAACATAGACGACCAATTACAACAGACCTTGCCACGGCTTCTCTTGACACAACTAACATACACTGGGTACAGCTCCGAGGGTTTGGACAAAGATTACTACACCTGGACCTGATGGAACATCACAAATATATTGTATTGTAAGGAAGGGATGCGTTTGGATCATCTTTGATTTGAAAACACCATTTCATAAACAATCTAGCTGATCCGGCAAACGTTGTTTTGTCATTTAAAAAATAGGAGTTAGTGATAAAACAATTGTATGTATTTTTAATACCAGAATATAAAAAATAAAATCAAAATATAGCGTTCAAAAATTTAAATAAATTAGGGATGAACAACCCTTATCGCTAAAGGGTATGAAAAATAGAGGAGCCGATTCTCAGCCCTACTGAGTACGTATTTAAAATTTGGTAAAAAATGGTGAAGCCGTTTCGTAGGAGTACGACTACGGTAACTAATATTATGACGTGGAAATTTTATATATATATATATATATAATAATGCCATATATTAGTATGGAGACATCAAAACGAGAAATAAAATGAAACGTATAAAACGATTGATTCTGTTCAACAAGGTGGAAAGCTGTTTTGTTATTTATATAAACGCCTTACCAAATTACTTAGAATTTTTAAGAATCATATAACTTCGCTCTATTTCATCTTCTTCCTGGCAATTTCCCAGCTATACCCAGGGTCTGCCTTACATGTTGTGAATAGTTTTGGCTATTTGTTTTCACGACCGGCCGCCTGCCTAACCTGGCCAGGAGTAAACACGCGCACTCGCGCATGAGAGGCGGGCCTTTTTACCACTTACACATACACACATATATATATGTATATATATATGTATGATATGTGAATGAATGTACAAGTTAAGGTCCATTAAACAATTTGTCTATAAATAGTGAGTGGAGGTCAGTGTCATGATACATGAAGAATAAGATGGACAGGAGCCAAGGAATTAATAAACTGGAGATAGAACTGTGACCGACGAACAAACAGATCGTATTAATAAACAATATTAAATAATCAAATATTGTTTAATGAAACAGTTTCGTTAGAAACACTGTCATAAATTATAAATAATTGGAAAACTAGACCTTAGTTCAAAGCGATACTCTGATTCTTCTGATACAAAACTCAATTATCATTTTATTATATAATAAATTTAGTAGAAAATCCTTATATTTTGTATTAACTTTAACACTTTATATAAGACACAATTATATATTAATAATATATGTATATATTTGGTACATACCAGCGTGATGGAGGGCAGTTTCGAAGGGAGCCCGCTGAAGACGCTCCTTCCTCTCTGCCAACAAAATACATCATCAGTGCCAAATATGTTGAATGGACTTTGACCCCAGCATACAAAACATACACTTTGATAAACTCAACAAATATATCAATAATTTGAGAAATAAAATGTCTTAATACTAACAATGACAGGTTATAATTAATTATTAAGAAATTACTTTCAATAGTTTTCATAGTTATGAGATGTAAGACTTTCGCGAGTATTCATTTAAATGAAACCAATATTGTCTAAAAAAACTACATGTTACATTCACATCTCATCTGCCCGTGATCACGGTTTCTGAAAAGTAACCGAAAAGTCGGCAATATATGGTTTTTTAAACAATAAAATACGCGTAGTAGTCCGAAAATAGTAGTTCTATTCAAAATGTTCATACGTATGATCGTATTATTTTTATCATAAAATGACGTGTTTACTGTAAATCATTACTTAGGTATATTAGTAAGGATTACTTGTAATCAATAGAATAGTCGATATGGTTTGCTCAAGGAACGGTCCTCGGAATATATTTTTAGAATATAAGTCATTTAATATTTATTATTAATAATTAAGAAATGTTATACCTACGTATTTTACAAAAAAGAAATACGAAAATACAACAAATAAATACAAAAAAACTTCTCAAAGTTTAATATTAGGTCGTTTTGTATTAAATACTTAAGATGAAACCATTAGGAATAAATTATATGAAAAACATATGTTATAACATAATGTAACATGTAAGAATGTGAATCATCTTTAGATATTATGTTTTTCACTAGAACTTTCATAATATTTCGTCAAGTTCAACGAACGTTGACATCAGACAGGTGCTCCCATTGACAGACAACCGAACCGAAAATAACCGCCCTAGAACCACATACGACCATACTTATTACAGTTTAACTGAATGACACATAAATACACACATACAAACACACATACATACATATATACACACAGCTATTACTGCGACATGTCTATAAAACTTATACATTAAATACATTGTTTAGTGTGAAATCCTTCCTATTTTTAGAGCTAATTATATAGAGACATATTTTAAGTTTTATTTATTATAAGAATTAATTACAAGCGACAAGTAAAGAATATTGATATCGACTGCAGTAGAATAAGAAGAAAAACTTCACGACAAAGAAATGATACTAAAATAACACTACATATTAAATACACATCTCGTCTGTCCGAGATAACGGTTGTTGAAAAGTAACTGAGATGTCGGGAGTATGTAGTTTTTACAATAATAAGAAGTAGAAGAAATTCGAAAAATATTAGTTTCATTTAAATGAATACTCGCGATAGTCTTAGATCTCATTAAAACTACATAATGTTTTAGAGCCACTTTCTCTGCTACTGATGTTATAATTGTCATAATCTCTTTGAATGAACGGAATGTGTATGTGTGACGGTTTGTTACTGGTTCCGGTATAACTACTCAATGGATTTTATTGTAATTACACAATGATATAGCCGAAACGTCAGATTACCTCTTGGATAACAATTTACCCGGTATCTATCTAAAGAAAAGTCTTGTCATTAGATCACGTGAAACCCGAGAGATATCGCTGCCAGTAGGTCCCCATATATTTTTTAATTTTTCACTCAAACCACTTCCAAGCTCAAATGAGATCAGATTCTATGAAGTCAAAGTATGAAGAACATTTTACAAATTAATTCTTTTTTATAACCGTCAAGTCAGCTGTTTCTTGATGAATGGTGTAAAACCAAATTAATTTACCTTGTTACCAATAATCCTAGTAGTACCGTTATTCGTACTAATCTAAAACAATTTATATTTTATAGTCGTTCTAATATTTACTACGCGTATTCTACAAACATTTCTTCCGTTTCAATTTTTTTTCTAAGCTTCTACGAGTCTTATTTTGTAACCGGTTCCATTGTTATAAACGAAGGGTCCATCCTCACTAACTCATTCTCGACCAGTCCCTGATGATGAATCTTTATCTGTCTATCACCCATTAAAAATTAAACTTTACTTTTGTTCACACATAACACTTTTATTTGTGAACAAAG